>JAFBJQ010000173.1:203988-308988 GCA_016785345.1 Trinectes maculatus
GTCTTGAGAGTGGGAATACGTGATGCAATAGGAAAATCTTTACGTTAGGAGCAGGTATGGTGTATGCAGATAACATTGCCAACACAGGCTTCTGTCCTTTCTTCTTCTTGCCCTCTCTTCGTGGTTAATGGCAATTGGCAAACAAATTTTGGGTGCACAACTACCAAATAACATTACATTAAAAATTAAAATTCTCATATACAACTGCTAAATTACTTCAAAAAGTGGGGAATCAAGCCCCTGAATTAGGACACAGTTATTGTCTTTGTTTTAACGTAATTTGATTCACTCGCACTCACATAGAATGAATGACAACGAGGCCACAGACAGCAAATAAAAGCTGTGTTCAAACTACATAGAGAAGTCAACAAACCAATGGGAGTCTTGCTCATGTGCTTCAGTCTTTGTCACTCTAACAACACTGGCCAATAATTCTTCATACAGAAAATGAGGACGTAACCATTATTTTTTGAGCTGATGAGCCATAAGCCTAATTGTTTGCCAAGCCTACACTGATCTGTTAATGTATGAGCAAAACGTCAAGCAAACAAACACAAAACAAAAACAATTATGAAACATGGCAATAATTCAAAATCCCTTAACTCATTTTAATTCAAACTGTTGGTTCTACCAATTCCCTTCCTGTCTTGGAGAGAAAAAATGCAGACCACAGAGCAGACAGAATAAAACTGGACTATGGCTGGTATGCAGTGTTAGGTCTCAATGCACACTGAGTCAGATGCATAAATCAAGTGGGGCCACATCTAACCACACGTTTAGTTGCAGTGAATGCACCAGTCTAAATGTTTACTCAGCATCACTGATCATCTCCATGTGAGCAGTGAATTGGTTGCTCACGTGGTGAGCAACCAACCTGTGTCTCTCCTGTGTCTCTCCACGCATGCGCGCGCACGCACACACACGCACACACAATGACTGTCCTTACCCATTCTCTCGAGAGAAGGACAGACAGAGGATGTGTCTATGATCGAGAAAGACACATTTCCTCTCTGAGGTTTCACATTCCTGGGATTCCGTCTGAAGACCACTGCAGCCCATTTAAAACCATTCTCCATATGGAGGAGTGAAAAAAAGAAACCCATGGGTGAGCGGGAAGGGCGGCTGGCTACGCCTTTAAGCTTTCATTTGCCTTAACAGTATTAATCTAAATTCATAGGTAAGTGAAACTGCTGTGTGCAGGTCCTCCGTTCGCTTCAGTTCTGCAGTCACATTGGATGAACACCATCAAATGTATTATTTAATGTGGTTTCAACCAAGAGATGCTGGAGTTAAAAGGCTGAAAATCTGGTTCCTGCATAAATCAGTGCAGGTGAAACCAAAAACACAATCTCCCACTTAATAAGACCATGGGTCAAGGGCATCTTGCTTATTTCTCTCAAAATGTATACACTGTCAATAGCAGTCTTACACAGAGGCACAATATAATGATATCAATTTGTTTTAACTTTCCCTGACACTTCTATATCACAATAAAAGAAAATATCAAAATACATTAAATCCAATGGTAATAGCACAAAAAACTGTGATGAGTAAGTAACTTTTAAACTTTTTTGTTGAATGATTATGAAGACACACGTGGTATGTGCTCTCCGCACAGATTAGGACAAAAATATTTGGTATATTATCAGATATGTGTTTAAAAAATGTTATACCTGCAAAATGACTACATAAAACTACGCTGAGATACTATGTATATAAAATGTGAGCTTATATGTGAATCAAACAGCATTATCACAAAATAATCAAACTTAAGTGGATGAATCGAAACTCAGGTTTGTGAGAAAATCATTAGGCTATATTGACGCCAAATTGATAACCAGACATGGGTAACGTTAGCCAGCTACGTCATAAACCTACAACATAAACTGTAATGTTCTGATCATATATGCTAACGAGGAAAGCTTGTTTATTACCTTTCAGGGCTGCTGACTTTAGTTACATTAAATTAAATTTTGGGGCAATTAAAATAATTAATGTTATTTGAAATTAAATGTTTATCCTACACCAGATACTACCGTTGTAACACAAGCAGTTGTTAGTTAACCATGGTGGCTAGCAGGCTAACTGGCTAACGTTTCCGAACGGCGCAGGAGGGGGTTTAAATTCGCTTACCCGTCAACCGCAGCTTTACTGGGCCGTTTCTCCTAACTCCTTGGTTAGACATTCCCCCTTGTCTTCCAGCTTGATAACAAAAATCTTCCAAAATGTCACTAATGCATGTGTCTGCGCTTGAGATTTTCAAAACGGTATCTCCCAAAACAATCCCTCTGCTAGCTTCGGGTTAGCTTGAAGTATAACCATAGCAAATCACGCTGACTGGTGTATCAAAATCATTGCAATGGGCTCATACTCTCATCTTGAGACCCCTTCATCTAGAAGCGCAAATATCTAATTTACAGATCAGGTGAACTGCTTGCCCTCCATTCGGACAGGCTCCACTCAGCCCAGGCAGCTCAGACTGAAGTTGGTGGTGGTGATGATGGTGCAGACTGCTCCTGCAGACAAACAGGCAGGCACAGGGACACGAGGAACAAGAGCACTTCCGCTCGAGAGCGGTCAAAATAAAAGCAGCATTGTATAGTGAAACGTTTTTTGTTTCGGTTTCAGTTTAGATCAGTTTAGAGATTAGATTGCACTACATTTAGATATGTCAAAAACTAACTATAGCAACACATTACCGCTTTACCTATCAGTAGTGTGAATGATTTTTTTTGTTTTGAAGGCACAGTCGTCTTTCTTCGGCCACAAATGCTTAATTTGAAAAACCGTAGGCAACAGATTTGGACATGAACAACCCTTGCAATTCCCAGTGCGTGTGTACGAACTGGTTTGACTTTCCTGTAAACTTGGTATTTACAGTCAAGAGCTGATATCAACAGATCAGTGAGCATGTAAGCAGCTGACATCAGTGCAGAAGAAAAAAAAACTTTGACTTTTGTCTCATCCAGTGATTTTGAAAATTAAGTTTATCAGGTTGATTAAATAGTGAAATATGTCACTGATGCATAATAGGGCATAAACGTATTATTTATGATAAGGCCTTAGCACCAAGTTTAACCAAGAGACACCAAAAGGCACAATACAATTTTTCCTGAGGTTAAAATAGATGCGTTTGATATCAGCTCTCTGGGTCTGGTTCTTCTCCTACCTGAGCTATGTACTGTGATATTTATTACAGGCAACAAAAACATTTACCAGTCAAAATAGTTTTCATGTAGTACAAAACAGGGGGATCGTAATACGACGCATTTAAGCAAATAAGCACAGTGTCACCTAGTGGTGAAATGGACACAGAATCACCTCCCGCTCCCACATACAATTATTCCCCCACACTTCAGCGTCTTTTCACATTTTTGGACATTAAAGTTCGAAACTGTTTTCATTGGAGATCTTGAAGGTATAGTAGTTTTGTTCAACCTCAGGATTCAGCATCTCATCTTCTTTCTGAAAGACAAGAGAGGGACGCATTCATAAAGTCCTAATATATCAAAAGACACATTTTAGCAGAGTTCGGCATGAAATATGCATTCTGCCAATGACAAAAGAAACAAAAGTCATTATCTTAATTTAAGAATTTAAAATTTACGCTGCATTAATATTCAAACCTCAACAGGTCAACAGAGATCTTTAGAATTCAGGATTCTAGTCACTTTTGTCCTTTCATCTGCTTTGCATAGTGATCGGTTCACCTCCTTTTGCCAGGTGGCTTGTCAAACGGGCCGTGTGTTATCAGTAAAACTTACCTGTCCGCTGAAATATGTGTCAATAATTAAGTAGGAGAAATTGTAGACGTTATCGTTATCATGGGACAGCAGTGCTTCAATCTTTTTCAACCCCCCAAACTCTTCAATCCGGAGGCACAGTCCCTCAGTCATATCACCTCTGTCCGCTTTCTGTGGGGGAAAGGAAAAAAATGACAAATAGCTGCCATACAACCAGATATGAAGCTGTCTGAACACATTTTAATCCAGGACAATCTTTAATGTGACTATAAATTTAACAGACCTACTGTAAAGAAATGAGAGACCTTTCTGAAGATTCTGTACCTCTAAAATATTGTAGATTGCAGACAGGATGGCCACAAGGATCTTGCTGTCTTTGATTGTCAATAGGTTAAGCAGAGGCTCCAGAAAATTGAACTGGAGGAGGTATGCCGTCTGTGCCAGTGTTGCACCATACATATAATTGGTAACAGCCCAGACTGCCTCAATCTGGGCCTTGTCGTCCTCCTAAAAATTAAGCAAATAAAAGTAAATAGACTATTTTAGGGTGAAGTAAAGTATACAACCATCATTATCCTGATCAATCAAATATAAGAAGACTGTGTACAAATTTTGCATTGACAATTCAACTATATCTTCTTCTACTTTGGGGTCAGACCTTATGGAGGATTTTTACAAGCAAGGGCACGAGTCCTGCATTGATAACCTCCTGGATCTGGTTGTCCTTGCCAGCTAGGACGTTGGACACTGCCCAGGCTGCGTCTTTCACGATTCTGGGATGTTGGTGACACAGCAGGCCATTGAATACGCGCAGGGCACCTATATCTAGTACATACTTGGTCTGCTCATCTGTCCCAGCCACAATGTTGCCAACTGCCCGCAGGGCTAGAGACTGGGAGGTAAAGAAATTTAAAATATAGAAACAGGGGTTAGGGTTAGTGAAGATAATGGTGATGATAAATATTAGCATACAATCTTTAACTACTATATAACAATTATTTATGTCATAAATGAATATACTTCTCTATAATCACCACAAAAGGCTGGCAATGACAAAATACACTTGATTTTTAGTTACAGGAGTTCACGCCTCACTGTTTACATGAATTTATGTCACAGTGATCGGTTTTCTTCTTGATGATGATGATGATGATCTAATCTCCTCTGTTAATTTGGTAATGCTGCACAGTAGGTGTAGCAACATTTATATGGAAACAATCGCAGTATCACATACCACAATGGCGACTTCCTCACAGGTGAGAAGCTGTACCAGGCGAGGCACCACACCAGCCTGCACCACCACTTCTATCCTATCACTGGAGCTGTCTGTCAGATAGTCCATAGCCCAGCAAGCTTCTTCTACGACCCTCTTGTCATCATGGTACAGGAGGCGCGCCAGAGTTGGAAGCATCTGCTTTATAGCCGCCAAAGGAGGCTCTGGATTCTTGTGTTGACACAGGTTGCACAGCAACCAGATGGCATTTTCCAGGTAGCTACTCTGTATGGTGGGTTAAGAGGCAAGTGTTATTTTACAACATCAAAGTGTTGTAAAAACTACAGTCTGAATAGTGGTGGCTGAATCACTGACTGGCATTCCTTAGGCACATAAGCAACAAAGGTTTCTCTGCTGTGCGCAAAGGTCTGACAACTCTTCACAAATTTTCCATTTAGGGAATGAAAATCTTAGAATCCCATTCCAGGATTTTACATCCAGTTGGCACTGAAATGTATTTCAGGTTAAATAAAAGTTACTTTGTTCTGTGAAAATAATTTGGAAGATATAAGCGGCATAATGCTGAAACAAAAATATCTGAGGGGCATAATGATTCCTGACATGTAATTTCATGTATAGTATAAGGACATATAAGGATCTAGTGTCAAGTAAGACAAGAGCATATAAAAATAATGTAAGCTTCTTAAATTTAGCATTATAATCATGTTTGAAAATAAAAACTCACAGAAAGCGCAGGCAGGTTAGGCTCCTCCAGTTGTGGCAGGAGAAGGTGGATCACACCATGACTGATTACTTGGTCTCTGAAGTTGGCTCCATAACCTGAGTTAGTCATATCCAGTCAACAATGCATGAGCAGCACAGAAAACATACACAGCAAAGGTTACTGAGGGTTGTATCATTGCCTGTATAATGTATACTTATATAATGTAAGTGAAACATGTGCCACCTGATGCAGAGTAATGTAGTGTGTATGTAAAATGGTGTACATGGCAGTGATGACCCTCCAAGTGGTCTGTCGGCCACATGAAATAAAAAACGAAATGAATTAACAACTATGATTTAGACTCATTAGCTAGTAATGTAATGTAATGTGATGTTTGTTTTGGTGGTAATGCACCTAAATCAAAGGTACCTTGAACACTAAGATTGTATAATGACGAATATCAGGGCAATGACTATGAACAATATACTGGTGCAGAAAGCAGTAATGGTGCATCAGAAGACTGACTACACACCTGCAATGTTACCCAAAGCCCAAATGGCCTGTTTGCGTATTTGCATAAAGGGCGACGCGACCAGCCTGGCGAAGGCTGGGATGGCCCCCGCTTCCACTAAGGCGGTGGTGTGGACTAATGTGCATGTGCCAATGTTGGTCAGGGCCCATGCTGCCTCATATTGGAAGACGGAACATTCAGATGTCAGAAAACTGATCAGCCTTGGGACGATGCCTTCTTCAACTAGGTTGTCAGTCGCTTGGTGTGCTTTTTCAGAGAGAAGTGTCCTAAACATCATGGGGAATGAAGACAGACGGGGAGGGGTTCATCAAAGGAGGGTAATTGCATGGAAAGAAAAACTGCATTTGTAGCATCGTCAGGGCAATTCAAGAGATACTGTAGTTTTAAAGTTCTGGGACAGAAATGTTTCATTTCTTAATAAAAACAAACCGCAGGTCGCAAAAGAATATGTCTGACGCCTAAGATAATTCAATAAGTGATGGACAATGATACTGATAGCACATATTTGGTAGACTATACACAGTAATAATAAAAGATGGAACTAGACAAAGTTATGCACGTGCAGAGGGGGGTGCTTTAGGGGCCCCTGCCCCCTTGTCCCCTTCAGTCCAAGGTGCCCTTTTGAGTGGCCATTAAAAATTGCAATATTTCTTTATTATTATTATTATTATTATTAGTAGTAGTAGTAGGAGTAGGAGTAGTAGTAGTAGTGAGTTTGTTTTTCTTTAAATTACATCTTTGTTAAAAAGGTGTTAAAGAAAATTCATTGTTTGTTGATATATATCATGGGACCTCCGCTGGTCAAAGTATTATTCTGGGATTTCACCTGATGGCCTGAGTGGCCTGCAGCTGCAGCCGATTGCTCGAGCTTTTTAAACCTTCTGCAATCTTCTTCACAGACCAGTGCCCCTGTGGTTATGGAAGCAGACACAGAAAAAGAGGATTCATTAACTAGTCTGATTAACCCGGGTCAAAAAGCAACCAATAATATTCACTGAAACATGATTGAAATATGGTTGAATAAGGGGGTAAAAGGTCAGAAGAATGTAAATCAGCTGTGAAAAACACTGACTACTGGGCACTTGATTTATGTTCAGTTCTTTTGTGGCTATTATCATAAATACCTATTTAATATCATCATGGATATAAATGAATCAGAATGACCTTGATTCTCCACTAAAAGTTTGCACTGTGTGTAAACAGCAACTTATTTTCATATTATCATATAAAGCCTATGAGGATCAATGTGAGTAAGAGGAATTTAAAAAAAAAAAGTCAAATCATGAATGTGTCAGGTGCAGTGGTGCAGAGCGGGGGCTCGTCAGCTGCTCACTGGCTCTCTTTCTGGATCACTGTCAGTCAGAGGCAACACCTCCATCACACTGTGGACATTCCTCCTCTTCTCCAGCTGGTCATCTCTGTTTGCCTTGCGGAGCTCCACGCTGACTTCCGTCCTCCTGCGCCTCAGCTCCTGAAAAGTGGAAATGTGTCTTTATTAAATTGTCTATGGAAAGACAACACGGAGGGAAATTAACTGCACAGCTTCTGCTGCAGCTGCTGCCTTACACTGGCATCTTTGTTTTTCTTCTTGAACTGGTGGAGTCGACTTCCGGTCTCGTTGCCAGACGACATGTCGGCCCTACACTTCCTGTGGACAGACAGTAGAGACATAGTAAAGAGAGATGCCGGTCAGATGCTATATACTGATAATGCAGTAATATATACATTTACAAAATATATTAAATCCGGTTATAGGTTTTGTTGTAGCAGAATTGTTATATTTTGACAGACACAAAAATGCTCGAGGTTTGTTTTGTTGTTTTTAGCGATAACGTCAAACATGTACCGCTCTCTCTCTCTCTCTCTCGCTCTAATGGTAGAGTAGTCTGCTGCTAATGTTCTTAACGGCAGTTTACAGAACAAATAATGCAGTTCCTTGTCATCGAATGACATTCATTTAATATATACTCAGTCCGCAGCTGTTGGTTGGACTGCTGACCTCTGGCGACCCTCCTTTGTTACTGTGACACGTAAGAGGGACAAAAGCGACCCCCCCCCTCCCCTCATCTGCCTTACAATAGAAGTGTGTGACGTCACACGATAAGGCGAAAGGCGCGCGGAGGAGGAAATATCAGAGTTGGAAGACTAAAGCAGAATGCTGGATGTCAAGAATCAACGAATTAAGAACAACGTTAGCACTGGTTTAACCACGTAGCACTCCACGTGTCTTCCGGGGTGTGATGAGTTGTTATGTAGTACCATGTAATGTGATGTTACATGACACTACATAACAACCCAATGTAAACTGATGGCTGCTGAGTACTGGTGTGTCAGTGTAGTAAATAAAGGTTGTCGAGTCTGTAACAAGTCAGGCTCTTTGCGTTAAACCGCTTGATCTGCCTCACATTGAATATCACGCGTCTCGTTGTCGCCTTACTATTATTATAGTGATATTTCACTACATTGGCGACGTATTGACCCAGTGGCCTAATGGATAAGGCATCAGCCTCCGGAGCTGGGGATTGTGGGTTCGAGTCCCATCTGGGTCGCGTTTTTCTCTTTCCTTTTAAGGGCTGAGGAGGAAGCGGCTTGTCACTGTGGACCAAGTGGATGAGTGAGAACCGACCTTGTTCATCACATCGGCAGCTCGCTGCTGCCGGACTCCATCATCAGTCTTTGTACCGAGGTGATCACACGAGACACCGAGCAGCTCGTGTTTTCTATAAAAGCCAATACAGTACAAGTCAAGTCAATAAAACCATTACACTGCTTGCACAAAAACACACCAGCTTCAACTGTAGCTGGAGTTAGATGCAGCTAATTCAAATGTATAATTCATAATGTCGGTGACACGGTTACTAACGTAAATAGCATGTCTTTGTTTTATTCTGGAGCCGTTGTGTGGAGGCATTTAAATCATCCGCATTGTCTTAATAAGGAAGAACGTAAAATGGAAACATACTGTTATCTTTGATTAAAATATGCAAATGATGTAAACCAACATCTGAGCAAGTGTGGTAACACCGCCCCCCCCCCCCAAAAAAAAAACATTTATATTGCAACTAATGTGACAAAGAATAAATAAACACATAAGAACAGAAAATGATGATACGAGGGATCAATTAGCACAAATATTTCAAGCTAATTTCACGTGGTTGTTTTCAGTTTGGTCACATTAGTTTGAAAGGACTTACCGAAAGTCTTTGTATCAGCTTTGGCCCACCAGAGGGCAGTGAAGAATCACGATTTCAAATATATATCCGTGTCACCCATTTATTTATAGGCAGTATAACTTCAACCATAATTTGAATGGGTGAGCATATTTTATATTGTCTGATACTAAAAAATTCGAATGTAAAATAAATCGAACGAGTAGCCTACAGTATAAATGCTGAATAAGAGAATTCAGCAGGTTAACCGAGTTTACTTTTTGTATAGCATCCAACTTATTTAATATCAGATAATATACACATAAGAACATTCCCTATGGTGTACTGGGAACTTATGAATGAAAGGAGTGCCATGTCAAAGTGCTAATGGCTGTGTTTGGGACGTCCCACCAGCTCCCGTCCACTCTCACGGCAGAGTGGGCTGTATAAAAATCCCAGGAATCCCAGCTCTGAAGCAGATCTTTAAGTGTGTTCACACTGAACTTCCAGGATGACAGGGATTATTGTGCTTCTCTTGTGTCTGGGGTTTCCTCTGTACAACTCTGAAGATCATGTTGTTAATGGTGAGTGTCAACTCACACTTGTTGTTTATGAGATTTTTTTAAAATACTTTTTGTTACTGGATTCTGAACTTGCGTAGTTTGCCTTTAGACACAGGATCTTTCGATTGCTCGACTCATTGAATAGCATTGATAACATATATGTTACTTAAAGCTATTTCTAAAAACATATTGAATAATCATATTGAATAATATAAAATACTTAATAATATATGATATAGTAGTTTATTAATTAAGAAAAGACAAGATTCCTAAACAATAACGTTGACTTACTGGATGTATGAATTGAGTTTAAAAAAAAAATCAGTTTAATTCAATTTCAAAAACTCAAATCTCAGATGCAAGTTCAAGTGATACTTGATTAAATAAATAAGGTCACTGATCGTCAGAATGCGTTGAGGTCTCATGATTCGTTAAATCTTGATTAATCTTCAGTTCAAGAAGCCTATTAATTAAACAAATGTAACATTTTATTTTTTTAAAAACTCAATTAAAAGTGAGATTTGTAGGCTGAGTTGTCATCCATGATTGTCTTTGATATTGTGCTCATGTATTTTCTTTACATTTATATGCTGAGTGTGTTTTCTGTCTGTTTGACCCTCAGAGCTGTTCACCCTGATAGAAAAGGGTCAGAGCAGCTTTGTGGATCCGGCGCCGAGCAACCAGACGAGGCTGGTGGTCAAAGAGCCCTCCCTGCCCATCAATGAGCTGCTGGAGAAAAGCAGCAAGACAAGCGAGTCCAAATTAGCCCTTCATCCTCATCCTCCAGCTGTGTGGCCAAAGCACAGTGACCTGGCCCCCATCCCTCGCCACCACAGTCCCCACAACAAGAGCAAGAAGGGCCCCAAGAGTGACCGTCTCCTGGAGCACAACAGTGAGAAAACCAGGGGTGAAGGTCCTGGTCTGCTCCCCAAAAACCCGCTGACAGGAGCCGCAGCTGCTGCCACCAACCGCACGGCGCAGAGAGGCAACCAGGATGCCCAGTCCAACATCAGTCCTCCTCAGCAGGGTGAACCAGACGTTCACCCCAACTCCAGACCCAGGCCTCCGACCCAAACACAGCCTCAGGCTCAGCCACACCAACCTGCCCCATCCTCACGGAGAGATCACCCCAACCGACGGCTGGATCCGGAGGAGAACCGGCCGGGGAAGTCCAGTCTCTATCAGTCGAGTATCAGTGCAGTGGCCCGGAACAACAGCCGCCCACCTGTGGTCTTCAACCGGCGCTCCTCCAGCCTGCTTTACCAGTTCGACGTCCTGAGGAGAGGTAGAGGAGGAGTTATCTGACATATCCACAGACCCAGCATCTTTATGCCCGAGCAGTATTTGTTTTTTTTTACATGACATATTTCAAATGACTGAAATGATGTAAGAGTTTAGCCAGCTGGGAAAATCTCTGATGTATTTATCACCAGTAATAATCTGTGACCTCTCTGACCTTTGATATTCAGTGTTTCACATTCACAAAGACAAAGGTCTGAAACCAAGTGCAACACTGTCGCATGAGTGACAGAGTGAAAACAAGCTGCAATTTGAACTGTCAAATTTATATTATCTGCAAACATTATGGGATTTCTTTTTTTTTTTACCTCAGTGCTGACAAAACGACAAAAGTTCCACAATTGGCCCTAAACAGTCCCACATCGCCTTCCACCCACATTTCCTGCCGCTGTCTCCCGTGGAACAAAAAAAGCAATAAAACGTGATATCAGACGTATCAGCAAACATATTGAACTGATCGCGTTTACAAAATAAAGATGAAGAGCTATAATGACAGTGCTAGTTTATCCTCCTCCAGCGTCTCCTGCCACTAATTACAACCACTTCCCTCAACTCTGGCTGTCAGTGTGTCGCTGTGTGTGCAGTCCCGGCGGCTGTAATGGTTCTGAGGTGAAGCAAGTGGGGCGGCTCTGATACTGTGCCTCAGATGGAAAATGCAATAGAGATGCGATCACATAATCACACACCACCTTCGGTCATCTGCTGCACAATGTGACGCCTGGGTGTTCGTAATGACAACCCTGACTTTCCCAGTGACGCTGAAATGAGAGTCTGTCTCCAGACAAGCATGGTAGGCATTCACTCTGTTTTCTTTTTCTTTCCTTCCCATCCCTCCATCCCCCTTTTTTTGTGCAGAGTCTGACTTCACACATGACGCCTTCTGCATGAGCGAGTGCAGAAAGGAGAAGGAGGAGAGAGAGTATTACTGTTACAGTGAGTTTGGTGGGTATCCAGTGACAGACGAAGATGTTCGTCGTCTCTTTGTAACTTTTGTCAAGAAACAGAATAAGCTGATTTCCCTCAAAGCAAATCGTGGAGGTGTGAATTTCCAGCTTGTGTTTGTGTCACCTCCCTCGCACAGCTGTCAACGGGATCGTTCATGACATCGAGGTGTTGCGTAAAGGCGTATGGCTCATTACGCTGATGGTGAGCAGCGACGGCTTCTACAAGATGAGTCGCCTGTACGTGACCCCGGACAGTTTCTTCTTCAAAGTTCGCCTTCTGGTGCTCGACACCTACAAGTGCAGTAAACCCTGCCCTGACATCAAACTTGGTGAGTGTGGCATCATGACAGCAAAACAGAAACTTGATCTGGACTTGTGATGCAAGATGAAAACTGCATAGTTTATAGTAGTTTATATCAGTAGATTTCTACTTAATGAAGAAGGGTCCAACAAGTTCTCACCAAATTTTGTGGGCTCTGGGAATTTAGTTTTCTTGGCGTCAACAGAAGCACGAAAAACAACTTGTTTGATTGTGCGCTTTCTCCTCTCACCATTACCTCTGCTTGTTCCTCAGGGACCAGGTACATCATCATGGGGCAGATCTACCACCGCAGGCGCCACCTTCCCACTGACCTCCTGAACCTGCTGGGGGGTAAACTGAAGCCCGGAGACGGCCTCCTGCGGAGCAACAACTACGTCAAGCGGTTCAACAAGAGGAGACACCAGAAAGCCCTGGAGGCCACGCGCTCCAGGTGTAGGTGAACCAAAATTATGACAGTCGCCCCCTTCTGCGGGGGAAGAGACACTGCAGCTTACACGAACTGACCCTAACTATCCCCTCAGTGTTGTGCAAGGGAGAGGACGTTTTGCAGAAGGCATGGGATGCATTTTCATATGGACTGCTACCACGTATAATATTATAAGACTGATTTACACGTTCACATTTTGCGTCACGTGGGAGTTTTGTTGTTTTCGATTCACGTTTTTAACGCTAACCCATCAGAACCGATGCAAGGTCACCGCAGCACTTAACACAAAAGAGAAGGTCTGTTTGTTTTTTCAGTCAAACATATCGCACAAAAAGCATCAAAAAAATCCCAGATGCTCACTTTGGGTATTTCAGTAAATGTCGTAACCTTTGAACGTCTCACGAGACTTGTAAATATTGCTGGCTCGACTGTAATCTATGATGCCTCTTAGCTGTTATGAAAGCTACATGATGTATTGCACTATAGAGTGTGTTGTTCTGTCGCACCCTGTCCTGCGCATGTTGTCCCTGTGGTTGTTATTGGTGAACAGGAAATGCACTATTATTGTTACAGTGACCAAAGGGAGGGAATGAGGGTCCTTAAAAAGCAGCAACAAGCCCCAGTGGAGGAGGTGGAGGGAGGGAGGGAGTGAGGGTGGGAGGGAGGGAGGGAGAGAGAGAGAGCACAGGACCTTTGCTTGTCATGAGAGCAGCTTATTTTTCTAACTTCAATCATGTGTCCACGATGAAATGCTGACTCGGACATCAAACAAGCCGGCGATGAATGAGGCGGGAGCGTGTTGTTGCAGGGACCAGGCCACATGTGTAATCGCAGTGATCTGATCCTCGCAGCACCTGGACACGGGACGCCCAAAAAAAAAAAAGTGCCTCCATCGCGGCCCCTCTCTCTAGGAGCGCGCTTGTTTTCTTGCTTACACACAAACACGCACTCCTTTGGGGAAGGCCGGAGCTCAGAAGTGGTATTTAAATGATCCAGGGCAGGATCAGAGAGAGAGGGGGGGAGAGAAGGAGGTGGGGTGGGGGGTGGGTGGGAATGAATACGGTTATGTAAAAGGAAACAGGGAGGGGATTCAGACAGGAGAGGGGAAGTTGGATCTGTTTTCCGAAAAGGAAAATCTTCTTATTTAATCCCTGGCTTGGTTGTCGAACGACAAGTTCTCGCTTCTTCTTCTTCTTATGAAAGGAAAACATATTTGCACTGAATGCTCCAATTGCTTTACAATACACAAACCCAATAAAAAAAAGTGTGTTTTGTTTTGTACTCTAATATCCCAGTGAATAATTTGTCTTGACGCCAACGCTCCACTGCTCAGCCTGCTCTCCAGGAGGAGAGAGCAGCTTGGGAAGCTGGAGGCTGAGCACTTTTTCCTCCCCCTCCGTCCGTCTGTCAGCCGGAGCTGGTCAGTTCCCAGGCTCCATGAAGCCTCTATCTGAGATCAGCGCTGGAGGGAGCAGATGCAAGCAGGCAGGAAACAGGAGCCTGCTCCACATCTTGGCTACTATCGCAGCGGGAGGACATTCCTCGTGCCGGAGGATGTCGAGGAGCAGGAGGGGGGGGGGGGAGGGGGGGGGGGTGACACTCTTGTGTCATGTTGGTAACTTGATCAGAGTGAGCGTTTGTATGTATTTGTACAGGGGTCGTGACCTTGTCCTTCACCGCTTCAGAGCACCAGTCTCTGAAAGCGCACGTTGACAGACTGACAAGAGGTAATCTTAGGTTTGGACTTGCTTTTATCAACACAATACGGGGACCCTGTGTATTGTGCTTTAATAAAAGTACATTCATTTTGGAAAATTGATGTGAAATCTAAACGTAACATACACCGAAGGAACATTTAACAAGGGGCTCCTTCTGTAGCATCATCTTTAACCTGCAGCCGCTCAGTCCCCTGAGGGTCGGGGGCCACTGGCGGCTCCTTGAGTTTGCAACGTTGGGGTTCAGCTTTGCTCTTTTTCTACTTGGTACAAATAATCCCCAAAACAACTTAGAATGAAAATAAATAAAATGAAAACAAGCCAACTGAAACTGTAATCTCTTCCTTGAATATTTTCAACATATTTAAGTTTAAACCATTATTGTATAAAGTGGTCACGTCGTCATATGGTGTCATTTAGTTTGTCTTTGTGATTTGTGATTGTCTTGTGACTTACTGTGTTAAATAACAGCAGTCAGCCCAGTCAATGACTGGACTGTTGGGGGGTTGAGTGACAAATATATATATATACATATATACATACATACATACACACACACACACATATATATATATATATACACACGTGTGTGTGTGTGTGTATACACACGCATGTATGTATGTATGTATGTATGTATGTATATATATATGTATGTGTATATATGTATGTGTGTGTGTGTATTGCAAACCACAATGAAAAGAAGAAAAAGAAATCACAACTCTTAGAAACTGGTGTCAAAAACATTACTTTATCTAGGATGAAATGTCCTATCAAGTACAAAAGAGAATCTCTGTAGAGTCGTCACAATCTGTTAAAAACATAGAGTGCTTTTATCTGCAGTTTTGTTGCTTCAAAATTACCAGAAAAAAAAAAAGAAAACGAGAACCTTTCGTTGATATGAATAAATAATACAAGAAATGCAACATCAATATAGAAGTTATGCTGAGCTGGTTGGTTTCATACAAAAGAAAAGTCCAAAAACTCTTTACAAGAGTTACTCTGTCACTCTACCCCATTCAAAGCTTTTATGCTCACAATATGCAGCACTTTTAATATAAAGGGCAATTTTACCATAATGTAGAGTAATTTTAATTGTAATTAAAAAGAGAAATAGACAGTCAAAATATACAGGCGGGCTTAGTTGCTGGTTCAAAAAAAGTTAAAAATAAAAGTTTCTAGTGCTCTAAAAATCTTTAATCTCTACATATTTGGACAGCAATTATATACAACTGTGATTACAAACATGGACGTGGATGAAACACATCATCATCTGATTACAAAGAGACGGACGTCTGCGTGAACGGGGAACACAGAACATAAGACAGAAGCTACATAATCTCTCAACCCTCACACATACTAATGAACGTTCTGACAGGGACCAGGAAGTGTTTCTGTGAATGTGCAGGTTTAACATCAACTTAGAGACCACTCACTGTCTTATGCCTGCTCCTCTCCTACAAATATTATAATCACACGTTACAAAAATGTTCCCAAATATGCTAAAAATGCGGCTATAAAATGTTCATACAAACCCCACGGTACAAAGACTCCCCAGTCCCCACTTAAGAGTTTGGACTCACAGACGTGCTGCCACAAACCGCCACATAACTTAGTTGATGCTGAGTGGAAAAGTCCATTATCCAATTACTAAACCATACTTTGAGGGCGAGTTGAGAGACGCATGTGAGCCAACCTGTCAACGTCAATGAAATATGCTGGAAGAGGTGGCTGATAGATAAAGGGGAATGGGGGGGTTACCGAGTCGACACAGACAGAAAGGGACACAGAGCCTTGCTGAGACACTGTACGCATGGAGGGAGGTGCAGTACACATGGGAAAGTTACGCCTTTTCCATCTCTTCTAGTCACTGCATGATCTGAAGGGGGGTGCGGGGGGGTTCAGATGGTCCGATCTGGGCGTCAAAGCAGCCCTCAGGGTGTCACTTAAATGAATCCGGTCTACCAGGATATCAATGAAATATGCTGGAAGAGGTGGCTGATAGATAAAGGGGAATGGGGGGGGGGGGTTACCGAGTCGACACAGACAGAAAGGGACACAGAGCCTTGCTGAGACACTGTACGCATGGAGGGAGGTGCAGTACACATGGGAAAGTTACGCCTTTTCCATCTCTTCTAGTCACTGCATGATCTGAAGGGGGGTGCGGGGGGGTTCAGATGGTCCGATCTGGGCGTCAAAGCAGCCCTCAGGGTGTCACTTAAATGAATCCGGTCTACCAGGATATGAAGACATGTCTATCGGGCAGAAAATTCATCACTTGACTATTATTCTGCAAATCTATCCTCTATGCCAAACCTCAGCATCAGGCTATCTGGGGAACGTAAATAAAATGTACCACTGAACAATGCGTTCAGCTTCGGAATGGCTGATTCACGCGTCATGTTGGGCTACACGACTGAGTAGCAGAGGACGTGGCCAAAACAAGTGGCGTTAGGGACTGAAACATAGGAGGTGACGCTGTGTTCATGCATTTTATGACCACTCTTTAACATGTTGGCTATGCACACTCGCAAAGTCGACACTTTGCTACGTATGTTAGGAGAGAAATAATGATCAGCTACAGGAGGAACACCGCTCTATAACAGCATCCTGCTGCTGTGGGATCAGAGAACTTTGCCATCATGCTTCTCCATCTGGATTTTTCTCCTCATGGACGGGTTGCACTGGTACAAACGGCTGGCTTGGAATCCGTGGCTGCCTTGTCCCTGGCCTGAAGGTGGTACTTCTTTGTCATTATGTCCCACAGATGCCTTGGATGAAAAGTTTCTTTTTTTATTCACTTCTCTCCCCTTTGCACTGCAATGGAGATGTTGGAGTTCGGGCTCTTTGACACCACTGAAACCTGATTTTCAGTGGGGACTGTGCTCTCCTATAGAGAGGAGGGCCTTTGGTTCAGGTGCAGTCTGATGGGGACCACATGGCTGAACCTTGCAGAGGAAACCCCAAGCTTTGTCTTTGTGACACTTGGTTTTTAGGAGGGAGCTAAGAGGCAGCTGACTGTAGTTTGTTGTTATGAGACCTACAGAGACGGGCAAAGAGAGCAGGAAGAAACTGTTGGAAAGCGTCTTTTCATTTCCTTTTTTTTATTAAAAGCTTTACAGTATGACAAAAATATGCCCTAAGGGAAATACAAAACAAAAACAAAAACATGTATGGGATGCCAGTGGGTCAGACACTTTGACATAAACCAAGCAGCCATGTTGGTGAAATGCTATTTAAGTGTATGATGTGATGACAAGCCCAACAGTGTGTATATATACATGGCCTTTAAAAAACATAATAAAACTGGAGACTGCCAAGCTTACCATATTTAGAACAGGAAAGCTAAACTATATTCTTCTCCAATCTATTTTTACAGTTCCTACAATTTTTTCTTTTAGAACGCAGAAATTGTCCTTCACAAAAAAGATGGATTATGCACATAAAATATTATACATGAGTACAGCCAGTAAAATAAACTAATACATGTTGCATGCTTTTTTAAAAATTCTCAGCTAAGAAATGAGGTAAAATGTTCTGCGGCAGCACATTGTGACCAGTACAATAAACATCAGTTCTGTCAAATTAAAAGTTAAGTTATCTGCAGTGGGGGAACTTAAGTCAGATTGTACGATAAAAGTCAATAGCTTTGTTTCTTCAAAACTAAATCTGAAGAAGGAGAATATCAAACTCTTGTCTTATATCCAACTAAAGATAAACAAAATATCAGCCCTCTGTCACAACAAGTGTAAGAAAATACATTTTCCCTTGAATGTTTTGTGTTACCAACATGGCTGCCATTTTTAGACAGTAGAAACATTTTTTTTCTTTTCTTTGTTTATAAAATAAAAAAGATCACACCTACAGTGTGGCTTATTATATTTACTTTTTTTTTTTTTTTTACAAAGATTTGATGCTGTTTTAAAGAGGTAAAAACAGCAACATCCACAGATAGCATTTTTTTTTGTGTTTTAAGAATGACCCCCCGCAACCCAGGAGTTTGACATCACAATCTGCAAGAGAGAGGGAGAGAGAAACAGAGAGAGAGGGAGAGAGAGACGGGGGAGGGGAAGTGATAAATGGATGGTTTAAATACATGCGAGTGAAGCACATCACTTTTAGGCACATAAAGCTGGATGCAAACCACAAGTCTTACTGTGCTAAAATCCTTAAAAAAAAAACTGTTGAGACCGCGCTCCATTAAATCCATACCATGAAATGTTTAACTTCACCTCCAGTAAATAAAATATAACAAATCCAACCAATATCCAAACAATACATATAATCAATAAAGGATAGGTATTTCCAGAATCTTGTAGTCTGCATCCAACCAGTCCAAACAGTCAATCATATTACACAGCAAAGGCAATGCAATGAGATGTGATCACAGGCATGAACAAGCACAAGATAGTAGTTTCACTTTTCACAGCCTGAAACCAAATGAGCCTGAACACGCTAACTGCATCACTGGGCTGATTTCACCTGAGTCTAACCAGTCCCCTAATAATGGCAGAAAATTCACATTCGTTACATATTGTGAGCTGAGGCCAGCATGTTGTTGTAGGTGTAAAATCAGCTGACTCAGGAAAGGAAGAAGGGTGTGACTTAACGCTTTGGAGTGAGTGTACAGGAAAAAGCTTGTGTGTACAAAAGCACATATCGCTTTAATAACTCAGATAACACAGATAAGGCTGTCAAATTCATACTTTTGACAGAAATGTTGACTTTTGACTTTTGATTTATCTTTCTCAATGTTTAATGTTCAACGAATATCTATGAATCATCACTGGAAAACACAGCAGATGACAGAAAGGCCTGAAGGATGGTGAAATCAAAGAGAAAGGAGTCAGTGAACTCTGCTTGTGTCTGACAATGTGTTTTCCATGAGAACCTTTATTTTATTGGACTTTTTTAAGAGCTGGTCTCTACTGAACCTTCAAGGAGGTCAAGGGTCAGTCTGCTACAAAGCAGCACAGCTGGAGCCAGTAAAAGGATTAAAGGATATTGGACCGTCACCAAGTCAAGGGCTTAACTGTCTATATTTGCTATTTTCTTAAGCTGCCATTTTCCTTTCTAATTCCAATGATTGCTTTTCAACAGCACAGCAGCACCATCATCATCATCATCATCGTCGTCGTCCTACCTGCTGGCTTTAAAACCCTTGAGCTTCTGGACAAAGAAGTTCTCCAGAACCTCAGCACACTGGTAGAAGGGCGAGTCACTGGGGTTGTAGTAGCGGCAGTTATCAAAGATTTTGGTCATGTCTGCTACAAACTCTGTCAGCTTCACATACTCGCGCTTCTGTAACCTCTCCTCCATGGTGGAAAGGTCTAAGAAAAGGGGATTTTCAAAAATATATTGGGTTAATAGTTTTACATTTGGTATATCATAAATTTTTTAGCAGACCTCATATATTTAGTGGCAGGGTCTTGCCAAAGACAAGTTAAACTGCCTTTCTAATCAACTTTGTTCCACAAATCAGCATGTCTGCTTTCAAGTAATTACAGCTTATGTGGCATGTCTTTGACAGACTTTCAAATATGTTTACTGGGAGCATAGTTCATCATTTTCTATGTGACAGCAAAAATCCCCAACCTCTGCCAGCTTTAACCTCGATCTACTCAGCCTTTCGGATCAGTGACTGAGATCTGACTGATTCGACATTCCTGAGGAGAGCATCATTATCCAAATGTCATTCCAACATAATCTGTGCGAAACATTAAATTAAATTCAAAAGTCCAATCAGTGTAGGTCTCCCTTTAAGAAGGTGCTATCAGTTTTACATTGAATCAATTAAGAATTAAAAAAAAATACACACACACACACATATATGACTGTCAAAAGGTGAGGATTCATATAATCTGCCAGTGGGTCGCTCTGCACGTTGTCCCTGAGGTTACGATTCAAAACAAACAGATCGGACTCCTTTACCCCCACCTCGCTGGCCAGGGGCTTACAAACCTCACGGTCAATATCAAAGACCTCCTTCTTCTCTCTCTCATCAGATTTCATCTCAAATCCCTCCAAATACGACCAGCGGCTGCATGTACACCAGCCAAATGCTTTTAAAACAAATTCAACAAGGTCTTTTTCTTGCGGTGGAAGTGAGAGGGAAGGGCTAGAGTTTCCAGCACCAAGCCAACAGGAGCTGAGCCCGTGGCTGGTCCCTTTCCAGAGGGAGCCCAGCAGACCCGCACCAGCCCATTAACCATTTGTTTGTATAGAAGTGAAAAAATAAATAAAAAAAACCCCAGTTGACGAAAGTCCCCACATGTAAAAGGCTGGTTTGATCTGAGTTGGAGGGCTTCCTCCCTGCCGGCCTCCTGGCAGCTGTGTTTTAATATTTAAGATATAGAGTCTGTGGCAATTAAAACTGTTCTACTGAGGCAATTTCAACAAACAACTCAGATATTCAGTTTGTGATAATGCAAAACAGAAAAGACACACAGGACATACCCATTACTTGATACTTTTATACATTATTTTAGATATAAAATATAGGTAAAACTATTAAAATCTCCAGATTAGATCCAGGCGAGTTGCCTATTTAAATTGGAATTTTCCAAAACACAGTAGCTGGGAAACATTCAGTCACAAACCTTGTTGTTAATATTTACTACTGTCACTTACCCATTGGTTCCTTGATGACCTTGTAGTAATCTGGGGCGTCATTTGTATCCACTGGCTCCAGGAATGGCCACGCCATTTTATGTGCCTGCAGAGGAGGGAGAGCCCAGAAGAGAAAGATAAGAGAAAGACAAGACACTTGAGAAAGCTGAAACCAATGAAGAAAAACAAACAGCACAGTGAAAATGACACTGGAAGCAGGTGGATCAACACAGATGTTCTCTCTCTCATGCATGCACACACACGCACGTGCAGACGTCTTGGCATTGGAGGAGACAAAAGGGAAATCCAAGGGGAATCACTATTTTACATTTGTTATTAAGCTGCACAATCAAGCTGAAGTTCAGAGCCTGGGGGAAGGACGAAAATGAATGATCTTTTCATATAATTTTCTATTTAACAAAACATTTTCTTGTATTTTCATTTTAGTTTCACCCCTGCATACAGTACACTGCAAGCATGTTTACCTGTAAGGAACGCAGGACTCGCCGCAGACCCTCATAGTCCTTGTCAGTGAGTGGAGTGAAAACCGTCATGGCGTCCTCAGTCGATTGACACTGTGGGCACACGTACTCGTCGATGTGGTTGGCCTCGCTCTGCAGGATGCCCACACAGCGACCGTGATACCAGTTTTGACACCGATCACAGCCGATGTAAAACCTGGGGGACACACCAAGTATTTACTTTTGTGATTTTGTGATTTACTATTATGATTCATCCTGCACCTATAAATTGTAACGCATGGTCCATACATATAAACCGCTTCCTATTTCTGGTAAGACTGAGGTTAAACATTTCATATTTACACAGTAATCCAATCCAATGTAATTGGACTGGACTCCAGTTTTAATTGGACTTAAAACTGGAGTCAAACAATAATCATCATCAAGAAACAAGAAAACAATTTACAACAAATTTTTTGGTTTACTTTCAGTATTTTCTAGTGCTGTAAACCACCAAATATATTATTATATGTAGCTGCATACTGGGATTCGTCATATGGCGTCTGACAGATGCAATACAGTTCCTCTGTGCTGGCCTCCTGGCCCCGTTTACACTCCATACAGATGTAGTCGTCCATTTTCTTGGCTTCCTTCTCTGTGATGCCCACACAGTCACCATGATACCAGTTGGTACAAAGGTCACAGCCTATGTAAAATCTGTTAAGAGAACAAAGATACAATGGTGTTGTCATTAATGTCATTACAGCTCAGCATATTATTTTGTCATAAGTAGGTAGTTATGACTAGGGTTGCAAGAAACGGTCTGACCTACAATCTCGTCTCTTTGTCATGTCTTAATGAAAGATAATGTCATGTGACTTCTGATACCAGTGAGGAGTGATTTTCAAAACCAGCTGCATGTTTAAATGTGGCTTCACCACAGCATGAAACATTCTGTGATGATTAAGTTCAATCAAACAGGCTACAGTCTACAGGAGGTGGTGTTGCAGGTATGAACAGGAAATGTGACCCTGTTCAGACCTGATGTTTTGAACATCCGTCCTAAGTGATTCAACCACAACTCTAGATAATGTTGTGAATGTGTTGAAGTGTATGCTTAATGAATCTTGAGATCAAACTCTATAATTCAAATACCCGTAGTGCACTGAAAAATTACCCTCGTCGGGATGTTTCTTTAATAGAACTGTGTGCATATAGGTATGTTAGTAAGCGTGCTGTTGTCATGTTTGCATGATCATACTTGGTCTCATCATAGGGTGTTTTGCAGACGCAGTAGAGCTTAGTGTCCTTCTTGCTCTCCTTGGTACACGTTGTCGAGATCATCTTCTTCTTCTTCGACTTGGCTGAAGTGGCAGTCTCCCTCTCCTCCTCCCGTTTCCTCTTGTGTGTGGAGGTGACCGTTGTTGTGAGCTGGTGCTGAGCGGTGATGCCACGTGCGTGTGCCAGAGCCTGTTGCTGCTGGTTGTGGGCAGCCAGCGCTGCAGCCTGGGCGGCCTGCTGGGCTGCAGCCTGAGCCCTCTCCTTCTCCCTCCGCATCCGCAACAGGTCCTTTTTTAGCTCCTCCTTTTATTATGTATAAAAACTGAATTTCAGAATTGTCCCCAAAACATATTTTCCTTGATGTTTTCAAGACATTTTTCACCTATTGCAAGCAGACTGTTTACTACCGCTTAAGTAAAAGATAAGAATGCTGAAATTTTCCTGAAGGCAGGTAGGAATGTGCTCTGAGTTTTTAAAATGTATTGTTTGAAAAGACAGGTTTTGCCCCCTACTTTCCATACCTGGGCCTCGAGCTGCAGCTCCTTGTCAAGAAGCGCCCGCTTCTTCAGGATCTCCATCTTGAGGCTCTCTTTGTGCCGGTAAAGGAGCGAAGAGAGCTTGCTGGCATTGGCCAACCTCCTTTTTGCTTCCACCACCTCCTCCTTCTTCCTCCTTTTGGCCGCCTGCCTTTCATCCTTGTCTATCCGGTCCAGGATGTACTTCATCACCTGGTTGCATACGATCATCCTGAGCAGACACACACATATTGTATAGAATAGTTAAGAACTTTCTGAGAATGTTGAGACTATACATGTCGCTGAATACAAAAGACAATAAAGCAAAACCTAAAAACAGAGTTTGGGAAATGGCTCTACTGCAGCTAATAAGGACCCATGTGAAATAGGGCTGTGGCCTAATAAGGGTATTTTAAAGGAATATGAGACAAACAATTCTCCTGCTGAGAGAGGAGAAAGATAAAAGAACAGGGAGGGAAAGAATTATCACATATCTGAATCTTGAATTCCGAAAGCCAGCACAGCCAAAGTCACAGAGGAAGAAAGTAATCCCACTGACACACCAGTGGGAAGGAGACTGAATCTTAATCCAAACAATGCTTCTATGTTTCAGAGAGTGCAACCTGCATGACAACTGGCTACTTCAAAAATGTGAACACTGAAGTATGTGCATGCAAGAAATGGCAATGTGTCCATGAACAATGAGAGGATTTTTCTCAGAACAAGTCCTTGGGGCTTTCTGGTAGCTCAGTTGGATAAGTTTCAACCAAGAAGTCCTGGTTCTGGTCTTTTCTTGCATCTCATCCCTATCTGGCTTGAAATCTCTCTGTCCCTGCAAACTATCAAATAAGTCTAAGTCCCAACAGTCTGCTAGCTTTTTCCAACAATGTCTACTGGTCCTGCTTGGAAATGCTTAAAGTGTAGATGGTTTCAACTTCCAAAAACACACACTGTGAACACTAACAACACGAGTTGGCAGAAAAGTCACACAATCAAACAACATGAGCTTTTAAAATCTTGAACTGCCATTTCTATTCTTCCTCAAAACAATGAAAAGTAAAAACAACTGTGTCATCATTCCTAGGCCACGTGTTTTACAGATGTTACAGCGGTATTTGGTCGTCCAGCGGTTATTTGTGCAAGACTCGCCTAAGTAGCAGGGAGTGGAGAACAGAAGAGTTATGATACCGATTCACACCTATAGGTGTACAGTATGTTCACTTGTGTTTGCCAACATTCACAACTAGGACTGAAAATCATTCTGAATACTCTGTTCAGCACATTATTGTGAATGAGCCACAAACACGTCCATGGGTGAGGTTAAAGCTGGGTCAGGGTCCCTACAGCGTGAACTGAAGTACCCACTGCACATACAGTATGGAGGATGGTGATGAAACAGGATGAGTAAACAAAGCTGATGTCAGAGTTCCAGGCAATTACTGACAAAATGTGGTTTTGAAAGGAAAAGCAAAAGAAAGGGACAAGATGAAGAAATGGAAAAGGATGAGAAGTCTGCAGCGAGACAGACAACAGACAGAGTGGCTGTACTGATGTCACGGCAGTCTGGGGTTTGGTATTTCAGGCCTGTGTGAATGGGCACAGTGTTGACACACTGACTGTGGACATAAACATGAGGTTGTCGGAGTCAAGCGTAGGTCAGAGTATAACCTGTCTCCAGTACATATATGTATATATATAAAAAAGAACAGTGGAATAAATCTTTTTATTTGTCCTTTACAACAATTTTACCACAGATTTTTAATTTACATGTTTATAATAAAATAAAATCTAAAATCTTTATATCTAGTGCTGGTCAATGAGGGATCCGAGTTTTAAAGCAGAACTGATGTGTGTGATGTTAGTTATAGAAGTGAGACTTTTGCCTGTTTTAGTCAGGAGGTAGTTAGAGGGGAGTTACAAAGAAAATAAATATAACAAGTTGAAAGTTTACTTGCATGAAGTTTAACCTGCTACAACCTCCCATGTCAGTGAAAGGCTTGTTGTGTGTTTTTTGTTGTTCACCTCCTCTCATTTATAAATGGATTTGTCTTTGAGTTCAAGTTTGTGGGGTCATAGTGAGGACGTACAGCTGTTGGTGGCTACACACCCAAGTTCCCATGCTGTGTTGTACCTCCCTGTGTGGTGTTGAATCACAGTCAAATGCAGTGAGATGAGAATAGCATACAGACTTGTGGAGTTACAGCTCTATATGACCAGAGCATAAGAAGCGTCCATTCAAAGATGCAGGACTCTTCAAAATATCTTTTCTATGCTTTTATTGTTTGCTCCGTTAAAAACATGTTGCCACAGTGTGCGTGTGTGTGCTTTCTATGACCCTGAACCCTTCGGTATAAACATCCAGAGAAACTCTGAATAAAGTGTAAAACATCATCACTGTATAACACACACACACACACACACAGACAAAGCAACAGATTCTGGACACAAACCTCTGATTCTCTTCTCTCTCTGCAGGCGTCATGGTTTTCTTCTGCTTCAGGTGCTCAATCACAGCATTTTGTTTCATCACCACCTGAAATAGTAAGATGTTTGAACAATAAAAGTTCAACAGTGGAAACAATATCTAGTTTCAAATGAAGTGTTATACACATCAATACACACATCAATATATGTAACGTGTATACAATCAATGGAGACTTAGATGTTTAAAGTACTGCAAATTATTCAAAATATTAAAATATTGTTAAATGTGATCAGGAGAAAGTGTTAACTAGTGGACAGATAGACTGACTGAAACAGGCCCTCCCATCAGTAGTATAGAAAATACACACAAGAAAAACAAACACACACATTCACACACAGTAGCACTGGCAGTATTAATCCCAACAAACAGAGACAGGGCCAGAGCTGTAAAAATAAACCCAGTCTTTCTACAGGCTTGATTGTTGGAGGACAGTGACTGTTTATGTACTGAGAGCAGGGAGACTGAGTGCTCTGGACTGAGATGGATGACCTGGCTACCGTGGCTTCCTGAGCACAGGCACACTCACATACACACCTGTTTCTGAATAATGTCGCTCTGGCTGGCTGCGTTGAGGGCTTGTTCTCTCTTAGCCTCCGCAGCTTGTCTCTTCTTCTGTTGCTGCTGCTCTCTGAGCTGCTGAATTCTCTGCAGCTGCTCCTGGACTGAAGCTGCCTGAATGGCCACCACGTTCCCAATCTGTGCAGACAGCACAGGGTGATACTCAGTTAACCACCAGTTAGAAAAGTCGAGTTATATATTTTACTAGTCACGGTGTAGATGACAATTGTGCATTACACATGATGCATGGGGTATGTTATATTCTAGCAAGAGTAAAAAGTACAAACAAAACCAAGCTTTTGCTTTTTTTTTTTTTTTAAATTAAAACATCACTGTGAAAGCCCTTTAGCAAGGGTTTACAAAAATACGCTACCTGTCCTCCCTGAGCTGAGGTGGTCCCAGTCTGTTGTATCTGGATAGGAAGCTGCAGTTTGATGTGCTGTGGCAGAGTGCCTCCACCCTGCTGGGCCTGCAGCTGGGCCAACACCTGCAGACACGACACAGAAGATACATACATTTAACACATTATGGAATGGATTAGCTTAGATAGTTAGATAACAATGTCAGGATTATGATAAACATTGGTCAACATTGTTAATGTGGAACAGTAAAAAGACTGCACACTTATGAATGGGTGCAGATTAAATTCGTATTCGTGTTTCCTCCAGAATTTTTTTTGGCCATGGGGGACGTCTGGCCCGGTGAGGTGGGGGTGACGGGTGCAAAACTATATACACAACTGCATAATCTAATGGCACAGTTTGCAGCGTGGCTGACAGCACTTTAATTTTCTAGTTTTTTTTTTCATTTTTTTGAAAAAGAGCTCAAAGGCTCTATTGTGCTCTCTCTATAACCAAAGACAAAATTTCAGATAGGATTCTCAGAGGTTATCCAACATGCTTCATTATGCCTAATGTAATCTCTCTTTAACAAGTGTCAGTGGTACAAAAATAAAATAAAAATAATAATGAAATGAAACAATGCCTATTCTGTATTTCTAATACAGAATAAATGTAAAAATACAAAAATATAAATATAAATAAATATATATATACCCCGTTCATATGAAACTTTACACTGTTTTAACATAAAAAAGAAATCAGCATTCTGAAGGTGTTGCGGCCTTTATTTAGCCGTGGCGGTCAATTACATGTAGCTGAAACCCTGGTAGAGTTCAGGATGATCTGGGTTTAACAGTTTGAGTGATGAGAAACTTCTTTTTGCCCTGAGCTGGTTGTGTTGCCTGATGCCTTAAACTCTCCTAACGCAGGACACTGTGCAGTTTCATCCTCTTTGATGACTAAGCTGGTCAATCTGATCGACAGCTGGTTATTGGAGTGGGCTGAGGTTACAGTAAACCTCCCAGTCCCCGTCACTATGTCTCTTTGCTGATCCTACCTGTACCTGCTGCTGCAGTCCAGACACGCTGATGAGCTGAGGCGTCTGCTGCAGCTGCAGTTGAGCTGTTCCTCCCTGGGTTTTAACCTGCAGCGATGTGGGCGACTGGACGGGCATGTGGGCTTGTGTCTGGGGTGGCAGTTGGCCCTGTGGGGTGGCTGACGTAGGGCTGCTGGTTGTGGCCAGTGGAGGTACCCCTGCCTGGATGGGAGCTGCTGCCTGCTGGGCAGGCTGGGCTGGTGTTTTGGTGGCAGTGGAGTTGGGCTGACCAGGAACTGTGGTGGCTGGAGAGATAGTAATGGAAAAGATCAGACATCGGGAGACGTTATAATGATTATGATATAAGGCATAACTGTCAGTTTTTTGTGTGTGTGTCATACCTGTGCTGGATGTGGGTGTGGCTGCTGAGGCCAACGGAGTGAAGAGGAAACGCTGAACCTGGCCATTAGGTAAGGCTGCCTGCATGAGCTGCTGCCCAGGTCCTGGGATGACAGTGACCCCATGAGGTATGACCTGCAGCTGACCGGTGGTTTGGCCTTGGCCCTGAACCATCACTGTCAGAGCCTGTTGAGTACCACCAACACCAGTCTGTCGATCCACACCCGACCCAGCCTGCTGCTTCTATGGCAGATAGAGCAGAGAGAAGCTTGTTAAATTCAAGAATACAGGTTTATGTGAGAAATAGTGCAGCAGAGTATGACAATGGCCTGGAGTTTCGTTGTATTGCTCTCACTCGCCTGTGTAAGCTGGGTGAGCTGCGCCAGAGTCAGTTTGACCTGGCCTTGCCCTTGTGCCCGTGTGGTGCCTGGTGCTGTCTGGCCTGCTGCCTGACCTGCTGCAGTGGGACTGGCAGCCCCTTGTCCAGTGACGGTGGCAACAGGGCTAGCACCAGATATCGCCGTGGAAACCGCCTGACCTCGAATGATCTGTGTCACTACTTGCTGGCCACTCTGACCTGGTAGAGAGAGGTGTGGCAAATTTGAAACAGCTGCTATACACTCGTAGCCATCAAGGCTCAACACTTTATTAAGAGGCCAAGCAGCATTCAAACACGACCTTACATAGAGGGGATGAAAACTGTTTTGCTTAGATTAAATACATTACCTTGCTGGACCACAAGAGGTGTTCTAAGTATCGTCTTTCCCATGGCTCCTGTTTGCTGTAGTGGCGTTCGGATCACTGTCATTCCTGGACGGATCTGACTACCACCTGCTAGAACCTGGAGGGATAGTTTTGGGAAAACGTTACTTATAATATTTCAAAGCCAGAGGGTATTTCCTTCAACTGTCAGATTCTAACAAGAGTGAAGTCTGTGTTCAAGTTCAGAGAGAAGAAGAATGTACTGAGGATGTACAGAAGTAATAAATAGAAACAGTAGATATGTAATATTCTGTACTAATTTTAAAATAGCAAAAGCAACGCCAACTGAACCAGTGAGGTGTAAACTAAGAAAAAGTAATAGACGGAAAATAGAAGTAAAGTAAAATACTTTTATTTTTACCACAACCACACTGATGATAGTAATGCTGTGATGGATAATTCAGAGCAGAAATAAGACAGACATACTTGTTGCTGGGAGCCTGGCGAATTGGGCCTGATGTTGAGCGTGGTTGTGCGTGGCTGGAATGTGGTGTAGGTCTGGGCACCACCCGCTGTGCTCGAGGGGATGATACCCAACACTTTCTGCTGAACCACACCTGCAAAGAGAAGAGTAGACAAAAGACACAAAATAAACAAGTGAGGAAAAAAAGAGGTACAAGGAGAGGAACCGGGATGAGGGGGAGACTAACTCATAACTTAAGCTAAGATTAAAAAAAGGCAAGGAGAAATATTTTGATTTAATTCAATACAATCCTGTAAAAATGGTAATTGCATTTAATTCTAAAACATTAGTAATATTTATTTGTCAAATATCTGGCTTTTATTACATCGAACACATCAACCATTTGAGACTAAAATTTCTACTACAATTATGTGTTTGCAGTTCAACTACAAGTGAGCACTTGTACTGAGGTCCTACACTGACACGACTCAATACATTATTTGTGGGATAGTCTCCTGGCTTTTGGTTGGCTTTTGATCGAAGCAATAGTAAATATTAGTTGAGCGGGCAAACAAAATCTTCAAAAGGGTCCATTAAAGCTTAGTTGGTTTTACCCCAACATATCTGAACGCCCTCATAAATTATGCATGAATTCAGATCTTACTTTAAAACGTTAATCTGACAAAGGGAGCATTTCACATTTGTCCACCAGGCTTCGTGCCTTCGTGAGCTCACGTGAAGCTGATGGCAGAAATGTAAAACCAAAAGAGTGCTGCTCTTTCTCCTAAGCTGCCGTGTTGCTGCGGTTTTGCAACCGCAACCGAGCAGGTAAACCTATACATCAAGGGGTTCCCTCTTCAAACAGGGACGCTAAACCCGGTCGTAAGACCTGGGGAGAAGCTGCTCTGGTCACACACATCAAACACTTGTTTCTATGGGCTGGCTGTTTGGAGAGGTCGGGGAGTTGGGACTCCGGTGAGTGCAGAGGTCTACTTTTATTTATACAAAAAACGAGGGGAAAAAAGAAAAACGGAAGCCCACTATAGAGGGCTACCTGTCTGGGAAGCAGACCTGACGGTAAACTTGTTTTCCTCCCTAACTTCCTTAAGCCCTTCCAAAACAAACAAGGCGCCCAACAGTCATGCTGGATAAATACACATGTCCGTTAAATGGCTACACTCCACCTGAACCTGGTTTCTGCTTCATAGCCACTTCAAAGGTAAGAAAAGTCACTCCCTTAGTATCCCTGGTGAATATCATTCTCTTTATCTGATGACTGCATGTAATAAACTATACATTTACTGTGTTATACTGTGATGTTCTTGTTAATGGCACCGCAATGTTTTCCGTGGAAATTATGGTTTATTCAAATATTTCTTTCCCATTTTTTTCAGTTTGTATAAGCAGGAAAACTGAGAGCTAAAGTTACTGCATTCTGTACAACTGAATCTATGTGCATATATAACGACAGAAACACAGACAGAGCTTTGAAGGAACTTAATGACCTAATCATTTGTCACATTTTGAAGTATCTTGATTTGACCTATGTGACTCACAAAAGGACTGTCAGCAGCTTCACTGTGGACATGCCAGACCACCTCTACCTCGTGTTGAGCAGCATTCATCATGTGATAACTTGACAGGACTACAGACCGTCCGGGAGGCGCTCAGTACAACCAACGCCTCATCTGCGGTGTCAATATTTACGTTTGAGAAAAGTTAAAAAGCACTGCACTTACGCTGAGCCCAACTTTGAATCTGCATCTGGATTTAGAACCTCAGACTACACAAGTCTACCATCCCAAAAACCACCCAACCAAAAATAACAGCTTTCTATTAGATTACCATGCCGACAAGACACAACCAGACACGATGAGCCATGCCAAACTAAGCTGCTGACTCATGAAGTTGGCACATAATGAGCACCACAATGGGGCTGGTGCAGAGCTTGTTGCTGCCGTATTAACGCAAAACCCAGGGAACAACTGGCGGCATCACCTTTTACATCTGTGGCATCTGACACCAGATGGAATAAAACATTTCACTAAAAGCGCAAGCATTATAGTCAAGCATCGCTAATTTCAGCTTTACATTTGCAGCATATGGAGTTTAGTACCGCCACTTTCCAAGTCCGCTGTTAAAGCCATCTACTGAGATGGCCTTAAGTTCTTAAGTTACATTTTACCATAAGAAAACCATGCAATACATTATAGAGTTATAAATTGCACTGAAAACCCTTTATTTTATTCTATGATTGATTCTGTGATTTAATTTAGGTATAGGGTATCCCTGTAACATCACTTAAATACAGGCTGAAACAGCAAAAGTCTATGATAAAATACTCAAGTAATCAGGGATGTGGGTTTGGATCCTGAGGTCTGGAACAAAGCTAATTAAAGTACTTCATGTTTGTGTAATTTCAAGCATGTAAAGGAAAACGCAACTGCATTAGAGCCATGGTAAAACGAACTGTGACCACTGTGTGATTGATTCAGAAAGTGTAAATAGCAGTGTGTAAAAACAGAGGCCAACAGCTGTACACTTGAGCCCAAGATTCTCTATTAGATGTGGGTTTTGAGAATGATTGTCTATTTGCACTTGGCTCACAGCGGCGATCAAAGACAGAGGAATGTCTAATTTGTGTCTAATTTGTAGATTTCTAAATATTTGGGCCTGCGGGAGCTGGCACCAACAACATAAAAAAAAACAGGAAAATAATTCAGTCCCTCTAGAACACCATGTGTGTTGTTGGCACAGAAACACAGTGACACGCAATTAAAGAGCCACGTGTAATTTAGCTTCTGACACATTTTGAAGTCCTAGCGGTGGGTCCGAGGTGAGGGAACAAAAACACAAATGCATCCTGAGATGGTGGTGCATGGAAAGGAACATCTACAAAAAATAACTGTAACTTGTGCTCACTGCTTACCAAAAAATGTGTGAGTTATTAAAATCTGCCCCACCTCCTTGTGAAGTTGGTACATTGACTGTGACGATCTTGCTGTTGGCGGGCAGCGGCAGCTTGGTGGTCACTACCTTTCCACCCACTGACGTTCCTGTAATCTGGAAGGTGTGCCCACCCGACGTCGCCACAGTGGTCTCCGTGCCTGCCCCTGATAAAAGGAAACAAACAATAAATACCATTGATTTAGCAGCATCACTACTCTTGTGCGGAATCGTTATAAAAACACCTTTATAGAAAAGAGAATAAAAACTAAAGACTTCTCCTCCTTAAATGCAGACAGTTAAACTCCTCCATAACCTACCTTGTGTGCTTTGTCCCTGCTTGACCCAGGTGGCAAACGACTGCTGGAAGTTCTTGTTCTGCTGGAATGTGACGGGGGTGCCCATCTTGGTGGACAGAACCACCTTGGTGTTGGGTGTGCCTTGGCCTGACAGTGAGCCGACAATGACTTTGGGTGTGGCGACAGACGTTGCGGGCGAACCTGTTGGAGTAGCTGTGCCTGAGCCTGGTTTCTGCTCCAGACGTTTCTGAAACGTTAAATAAGATGCTTGGTAAATTAATGTAGAAACCAACAAGAAAAAGGCAAAACTTTAAAATCGATTTTGTTGCATTGAGGGGGTAAAACCAGTCACAGACTATATGCAGGTCTGCTGCTGAGCCAGATGAGAAGGAATGAATGGATTGTTGTCAATAGGTGCTCGAAAAGGCAAGTGTGTGTGTAAATCTCAGTGTCCAATCAACACTGTGTACTGTGTTTATTTCCTTTGCAAAAGTAAGATACAAGACTTGTTTGAAACAAAATTAAAAATTGTCTATTTACATCATCTTTATGAAAATTAATGCATGATCTTGAAGAAACTAAACTATTAATGGACAGATAACTAGGCCAGACTTACCTTTGCCTGCTCTGCTGCCTGAGCTTTCTCCTTCTCCACCCTGTGAAATAAAAAAAAATCTATTAATCTAAAAAATCTATTAATCTAAAAAAAAAGGCAGCCTTACGTCCTATTGTATGTTTTAAAAACTAGACTTAATACCAGCAGGTAAAAAACCCCTAGCATTTTACACTCAAACAATTCTTGCATTAACCTAGTTTGAGTCAGTAAAATCTCCATCTCAGGCCAGATCTTACTATGCATTAAACATGTTTATAAACTGCTCTGACAGATGACATGATTGACAGATGTGACCCTCAGCACGCTGACCTTTCTGAGAAGGCTCTGATCTCCCAGAGGTCCAGCTCCTCCTCAGCCACCCACGTCTCAATCACCACTGGGCCTGTCTGCTTGGCAGGCTCAGGCTTCTTTGGGCGCAAGGCACTGGAGCGTAACCCCTTCCTTTGAGGGGTGTGTGTTTCTAGAACCGTGGACAGATGAATAAATTAATAACTAGGCTGTTTGAAAGTTTACATGCTGTGTTTGCTTGGGTGAGCTAGAACAAAAGAATGTGTCAGCTGGATATTTTATATTGTAAACAACAGACTTTATTTTCATTATCTATTCTCTACCACTGTAGCAGGGAAGGGAAGAAGGGGATAAATAAACACCTTAATAAATTGATAATTTTTCTCAGCTCTAATTATGGCTTTGATCAGGTAATCCAACACTTCTATTTTGTGGTCTCATTCTTCAGTATTAGGAGTTAAAGGCTTCTTACCTTTGGGAGTCTCTGGCACTCCGAGGGGGCAGATGATTTTGCGGATGCAGTATTCTGAGCGAATGCCATATGGTCCCACGTCACGGCGCTTGATGATCTCTGTGGTAGTGATTTCGGTATCCGATGTCTCTGTGGCAATGAGTGGGGAAAGGGCTGGGTTGGTATGGTGATGAGGAGGAAAGCCCGACAAGATGGAGGAAATGCACTCCAACGTAAACACAGTGACACCCAAATGAGCCTGAAATCTGTCATTTTCAGACAGTTTGGGGTGTTTTTGGGCCAACACCAGGATGATTTCATGATCAAGACAGAGTTACACATTTTTATCTTACAGCTCATAAATCACACTACACAATTAGATTCACTCTCAAAAGCTTCTACCGGTTTCTTACATCACCCACTTTACAGTTTGACTGATGCATTTTATCCTTCCTCCAGAAATAAGGGAGAACTATTTGAATACTTGGGTGAGTATGATGGGGTTCTACCTGTACGTGTGGTGCCGACAGCAGCAGAAGGTTTGACAGCCATGTCGTCCCATCTCAGACAGGCCCATAGGAGCCTCAGCATCAGACTCACACCAGCCAGAGATTTTACAGTCTGCAGGCGATACCTATAACACAACCCAGAGGTTCTAGTATTAGTCACATTTACATGTGCAAAAACAACTAACTAAATATTAGAACATATCAAAACTAGAACTACTGCAGAGCAGGTGAATGCTTCCACAATCAGTCAAGTTTCGGGAAAAATTGTGACATTATTATTATCCAAAAACACCTTTAAGCCACTGAATAATGACAAGAGTTTTCGCACAACATCAGCATTTCCCAAATACTTTGACCTCTGACCTTTCAGGTATAAAATGTTAACAAGTGTTATGAAAGTTATTCAGAATTCTTACCAAATGGCCACAATAACAATCAAACTTTAAGCATCGAAATACAATTACTGCATCTTTCAGTGAAACGTTGCTAAAAGTTTGTTAAGATTTCCTTAAGGTGTATGTTGTGGTGGATGTACAAATGGATGTAGAGGATGACCTGAAAACATAATGTCTCTGCCCAAGGCTGACCCTGTGACTAAAGACATAAATAGGAAATAGGGGCTATATGGAAATAAACTCCTGTAAAATGGAAAACTCTCTTGTGTACATTTTGCTGAAAACTGGAAAGTTAGACAGCTGCAGAGAGAAGGAAGGGTTGCTGGTGGTTTACTGTCAGTGCCCAGTGTCATACAGTTCATTAGAGCAGTACCACTGACCAGTGTGTCGCACAGCACCATGGAAAAGGAAGAGGCACAGTTAAAAACAGAGGCCTTTCCTGATGTTTCTGTTCCCTCATGACCACTTCCGTAAAATAAACAACAATTGGCCGCAGTCTTAAATAAATCATTTTAAAATGACTGGCAGAGGAATAGATTTTCTCTGTTGTAGCACAACAGAATAAAAAATAATTTTAACTCAAAGTTAAAAGCTTTTACAGACTTCATGGTCCTGCAACTCTGGGTGTAGACTTGGATGACGAGCATTATCCATCAACAGATTAAATTCCTTATGTTTTAACTAAAAAGAAATATTGCTTCCGTGCATCATTATGGCCACAGGCTTTCAGCAATGAATGCATCACTGAGGACACAGTCATTTAAAGTATCTTGAACATCTACAAAAACACAATCATCATAAGGCTGTGTGTGAAGTATGGGGTTTGGTAGATATATTTCTTTTTGCATGTGTAACCACAGGTGGGAAAAAAATCCCTGGGTTGCAGGGCTGGGTCGCTGCACAAAGTGAACATCCTGACACTTCTCCGACCACTGGATGATTCATGTCTGCTTTGGAACTCTGAGGTCCAGTCAAAATAACCAGAGGTCCCTTTGTGACACCCGGCTCAGAGCCACAACATCACTCAGGGCCAAGGCCACGGACATCAGACAGGGAATGAGAAGTAATGAACAACAAAGCAACACATGGGGCCCTGACAAAACCAGGGGAATGGGTTGACATATCACAATCAACCACAAAGATACTAAGAGAGACAGCATTTGCACTACTGTATCATTTTGAGTAAAACATGCAGGTGCTGTTTTTTTGTTTTTTTGGGGGGGATTGGTTCAAGGAAAAGAAAAGTGCAGGAAAATTGAAGGAAGACAAACCGCTGCCTGACTTCAATGACTTTTACTGGTTGAGTGCGCTGCTACAAAATATGATTTAACTTCACTTGAAACACGGTAAATACAAAGTTGTCCTTTGAAGAATCTTCTATACATTACACTGAAGTAGTGGTTCATAAAAATAAATAAATTCTCGTCTTTCCTTAATTTTTAATTAAAAGTAAACTTGTTGTGCTGCCAGTTCAGTGTTTTCAGCGAATATTTCTGGGGAGTCTGTAAACACAAATCATGTCTGACTGTCAAATACTAAAACTTATATGTTCTGCTTTGAAATTGGAGTCAGGCTTTTGGTCAGGAATTTTATCGTCTCCAGTAAATTTGAGTGATATCACCATAAAAGGCTCCTTTGTTTAAATCTTTGCACTTTTACTATCTGGATCTTTGTTTCTTTTGTTACCATTATTTCCCAAGTGTGAGATGAATTAAGTAATATCTTAGATTTTATTTATCTTAGCTCAGCTATTGACAAACAATACTGCTAATGCCCTTGAACAAGATGCCAGTGTCTAGTCCAAATGATCACTTAAACAGCCACAGTGACACTGACAAACTTACACCAAAATGGAGCATTCACTGATGATTGTGGATGAGTGACTTACCTCCAGGTGATGCCAAACGTGGGTCTCGGTGAGGGATATGGCCAGATATCAGCAGCAGGCTTTGCATTGTAGCTAAACACAGAGATCTCACGGAACCCGCCTCGCCTGGCCAGCACCTTCAACTCATCATGTGGCAGTACAAATATACTCTTGCGGCAGCTCTTGGTGACAAACTTGCAGTACGAAGGCAGAGCTGTATCAGAGCGTGTCTTTTTGGTGCGGACGAATTTGAGGAGGCGAACCCGACCGTTTGTTGAAGAGGAGTCCTCTTGGCACACGGAAACAGATGTTACAGAAGTTTTCCGATTGGTATCAGTTGCTGACTTAGTGACAGAAGCCAAGAGTATCGTCCCCTGTTCTTGTGTCTGGATTTCACTCTGGCTGTCTTCAGAGGGTCCATCGAACCCAGAGGAGCAGAATTTGGTCACAGTTGTTTTGGTCATGGTTGTGAGAGTGGACACTGCACTGCTCTCTGTTGTTGTTGTTTCTCCACATGCATTTGATGGTGCGTTGGCTATCGTCATCTGTGCGGAAACTACTGCCTTGGTGGTGGTGGTGGTGGTTACCTGGCTGATGATGGTCTTCAGCGGCTCTGTTGTCCCACTGTTACTATTCTCATCTGCAAAGTCGTCGCTCATACTGGACTCCTCTGCTGAAGGTATTGGAGAAGGTGCCATTCTAATGATCTTTACCACAGGACTGGATTTGGTCTCTACAGTCTGGCGTGGTGACGTGCTGTTGTGCTGTATCAGCTGAGGATTATCTCCAAGTGCATCTAGGTTGTTTTCAAGCCTTGGTATCTTCAGGGGAAGTTTTTTGTCCTGGTCTGATACTGATGTTTTACTGATGTTGTCGACATTTACTTTTGAAACTATACTTGGTTCTTTTACCACACTCTCTGTACTATCATTCATTGTGGCCAAATTTCCGTTAACTAAAGGCTTCTGCTGTGTACTGTCCTTCAATGAGACATCATTTCCTAGTTCTTCAATCTTACCAGTGCTATTCACCTTGGACTGGGGACTGCTGTTGAGCAAACAATTATCTGAAGTCATAAAAGAGTTGTTCAACATGCTTTCATTCCCTAAGCCAACATTACCATTTACCTGAGGGGGAGGGGAAATTGGCTCAGGAGAGCTAATAGTTTTGGTTCCATGTTGTCCAGTTTTTTGCATATTATCTTGGTTCTCCCCTGGCTCCACGCCATTTTCATCAGTGCATGAATGTGCAGAGATTAAAGTGTCTGGGTTTTGCTGCACGGGTTTAGGATGAGATGTGTTTTGACCACTTTTGTGGTCATGAATACATGTAGATGTCTTTTCAGAGTCCAGTTTTAAGTTGGAAATGTCAGAATCTGTATGTTCAACATGTACAGCCTTGGTACCATCTGATGATACACTGGCTGTTAGTTGCTCTAAAGAGCTATGAGTTCTCTGTACTGTTATTTTTCCTACTTCGGGCAGTTTGACAACCCCTCGTCCTGAAACGTCTGAAATAATTTCTTTTGGCCCTGTAGTCCTTTCCACAAGTTCTGCCTCCAGTTCCTGGGGCAGAGAGCTGAACTGAGTTTGTGGTGAAGATGAATCTCCACCTGTACCTGTACTGCAACTGTCTTTGGGTGTGGCGTCCAGATTAGGAGAGGGAAGGGGTGTGACATTATCCTCTTCCTTTTTGGAGGGTCCTGCCTGATTCTCCCCTTTAACCTGCCCTGGCCCTTGACTTTGCGTTGTGGAAGATTTCTCCTCCACTTTCACAGCATTGCAGATTGCGAGCTGTGTGTGAGTGAGAGTGTGGGGTTTAAGTGGTGACCGTGGCCGGACTGGAGTGCTCAAAGTAGGGGTTAAAGTAGATGAAACTGATACAGGAGTCTTGGGTTTGGAAAGAGACACTTGCAGCCTCTGCTTCTCCTCAATAATGTGCTGCTTAATTCGGCGTTCAAGCAGGCCATCCAGCTTGGAGGGCTTAACCTTCTTCTTGTAGGCAATGCGGGTGAGGAAACCGTTGCTGACATCCACCACATCATAGTTAAAGGGTCTCTGACAGCCGACTGCGGGTTCCACCTTCATGGAAGGCTTATCCTCATGAATACACAACCCTGGAGAGAAAATTAAATTCGATTTTTTGTACTGATAAAAAAAATTTTTTTACAAAATATAAACATTTTATTCATCTGTGGGGGAAAATAAGTTAAGTTAATTTTTCACAGGGTATTAAGGCAAATTAATTTCCAACTTATAAATATCAAATAAATTTGCAAATGACACTACATTGCACTTCATCATACTTTGCTCTTCGGCGAGTTGAGGTTCTGTGGAATCCACCTCCATCTTTACAGGTGATTCATCGACTGAAAAATTCTCTGTGTTTTCGTTTACATCCATCTTCTCCTTCTTGTCGACTTCCATCTTCCCATCAGACTCAGGCAGCAGATGATCTGTTGCAGGTTTGGAGAGGCCATATAAACCTTGATCTTTTGCTTCACTGATCAAAGCAGCAGCTCTCTGAGCTTCTGGTACAGCTACAATGGGACGTCGACTTAAGTCCAGCAGGGTACATTTCTTGCCAAGTTTTGCATCTTTGGAAAACAAAAACAAAAGTGTCAGTTTATTTTTCAAAGCCCACCTTGAGCTACTACTATCAAGTATTAAAAAAATATCAAATAAACTTGAAAAGCATTATCTTGTGGTCACCAAAATGTAAGCCATTAGAGATAACAATACAGTTGAAGATACATAAATAATAAACACTAAAAACTGTCTCTGAGGTCTTTGATTGAAGTTAACATACACAACTTGCACAAATACACAAATTACACCCCCAGACATAGCACAATTCAATGAAGGCCAACATTGATATCATACTTGAGATTATTAAATGAGAGACCAAAAGAGTCACAGGGACATTAAGTTTGAAAAACTCAAATTCCAAATAACTTCAAACCACATTTTAGGCCGTAAAGTTTCAAACCTTCCAGTTCTTTGCGGTAGTTGGCATTGGTGTTGCCAGGAAGCCTGGGGACAAACCGGTGCACATAAGTCTTACTGATCCAACTCCAGCCCCCATAGCCTGTAACACGATACTCCTCTCCCTTCTGCTTCCATACCTTCATACGAGACAAGAAAGAATAAATAGAATGAGAAAAATGAGGACTAATAAATAGAACAACATGGGTTGATGGGTTCAAAAGGGGAAGAGTGATTTGAGAGACTCATTCAAAAGTGGTGGGGAATGAGAGAACAGGTATAAACACAGATTATAAGTTCAGAGGTTATTCACACACTGATCGCTAATTGCTGCGGGAAATGACTCACTCCACAGCTCAGCTCACTGCATCAAAGAGCCCTTGATGGCCACTCACGCACAGACACACAACATACACAAGTGTTTCCCACTGCAGTGACTCAATTTTCCAGACACCAATGTCTTCAGCCTAGTAGCAGACTAGACTGCAATGTCATTACAGTCACCGATGATCAATATGTGTTTCTTTTAGTCTTGGTACAGACAACAGACCTTGTAGTATCTGGATGGTTACGTCTTGTAAAATCAACACTTCTGTTCAGTCAGGGACTGTTGAGCACTTGTGCGGAAGCATGAGACCTCAACATTTTGTAGTTCTTAACAGCCACTTTAGCTTTCGAAATTTAGCATTACAATTTATGCAACCATTCTGTTCACCCAAGAGTGTCTACTGTATGTACGTTACTGACAATTACTGTATGTGGCAGAGTGGATTATTTTGGTTGTACACACAGCTAGGCTGTGCTGTTGATGTGAAAGAATGATTGTATGTCTTTATCCAACCAACCGTTTCTGACCAGAAAGTCATCCTGTTCCTTTTCATTTCCACTGGACCTACCTGGTGCTTAATTGGGAAGGTGTACTTGACCCAAGTGGCTTGTTGCATTGTCTCTTCGTCCTCCAGCTTCTTCTCCCTTTTTTTAACCTTCTCCTTCTCCTCACGCTCCATGGAGGTCATGCGATTTAGCCTGCAATGAGGATTAGAGTTACATGAGACCTCTCCAAGGACTTGCTCAGAAGACAAGCCAAACAAACCATCCGTACCAAATGAGACCATTTGCCATCCAATGTTAAACATTTAAATATAATTGAATGTTGTCTACCTCTTAAATAACTTTTTGGCCATAATGACAGTTCAAGCTGCAAAACCTTGGCCACAACACCACATAACAGAGATTCTGTGGATGAAGGATTATTCTGAACTTTAAGGCCTGTCTGACAGATAATAGAACCATAGATAATAGAATTCAAAGCTATACTGGAGGTACCCACTCACAGTCTGACCTACTCGTCCATTAAAAAAAAGCAGTCCCCAGTTTTAAAACCGGTGATGGGATCTAACTACCAGAAAATTCTACTGCAACAGCCTGCATTAACAGATCATTGGAGCTGTAGGAAAAGAGCCATTTCTATTGAACGCTGCAGACAAAAAACAGTTGTGCTCATCTAAGACAGATGTGTGCTGCTTAGCATTCAAGGATCTTGGGTAAATCTTTAGATGTGGGCCTGTAGTGTGGAGGTGAGGAAGAGTCAAAAGTTTTGCTGTATTGTATGATGGTCAGTGAGCAACAAACATTCATATACTATCAAGCATCAAATCTACCTAATGGGGAGTTTACAAGCACAACTGGAGTTTGTATGATGACCATACTACGCTAATAATGATTTGCCTTGAGTGTTTGAAAGCTGACTGGGGGAGCATAAGGCGCTGATTAAAGATGAGAAGATGGCTGTTGCTCTTGGATCAGCTCCATGAAATACACACATTTGTCCTGAAGCTCACTCCCTCTCTTACTTTGATGCTCACAGTTCAGGCATACACATAAACACATTCTTGGTCTGAACTTGTGAGATCCTGGACAATCACTTCTTTAAGGGGGCGTTGTGATGTTGAAGCAGTAGTAGTGGCAGAGGTGGGTGGTACTGGCGGTGGACTCGCTGTCTAAATATTATGCCTCACAGCTATGGTGGGCCCTTTGATTTGATCTGGTTATGATCACCTCAGCCTGCTACAGCAACCACACATCCCCTGTGTATGGCGCACTGCATGCTTGTTTGAGCTATAGACCTTTTCATGTATTTGAATGCGATGCATTTTAACTGATTTTGTGAACGGACCACAATTGTGTTTGAGAAATTATGGTGTAAAAACACAGATTCATAAATCAAATAGAGTCAAGATGAGCCGAGTCGGGTATATGTGTACCTTGTATGGCCTAGTGAGTCCTTCCACACAGGCAGCATAGCAACAGGTTTAATGGCACATTCCAGGATGGCCAGAGCCAGCGCAAACTCTCTGGCCTTACTGCACATCTGAACTGCTTTGATCCAGTTTGTCCTAAAAACAAAGAAATAAATTTGATCATAAGTGGTCGGTTGGTCATGGTTTGCTAAAATCAAACCGACAACTTCCATCCACAAAAATAACTTATATAGCTTCTTTAGCCCAGTCCTCAACATTGTCCTGTACCTGTGTGAGGCCCAGTTAGGATGCATAAATGGGGCTGGAACATTGTTCTCCAGCTGGATGATGGTGAGTCTCAGTGTGGAGATGGTAAGAACCTTGGAGCCATGAATTGACCCGTTCCACTTAAATTCTCCTGCGGGTGTCATGCACAACTTGTGCGAGAGATGCCGCCTCTTGTCATGGTCCTGATGAAAGACAGATTAAAGAGACATTAGTCAGGAACTGAGTTACACACACCAGGGACAATTCAATGATGAATGAATGAACTGTCTCATTCAATATCTGTCCAACTGCTGTCCAGTTTTGAAAACTTGTAGACTGGCGTGTACCCCATCTCAAGGCTAACACACACAGAAAATCACACCAATTGACATTTTCTCCAGTTCATCTCATTTACGAACCCAGAAAAGTTCTAACAACCACCGGCCCACACTGCGTTATTGTTCAAAGGACGCAGTTGTTGTTGCAGTACTTGCCTCTCTGTGTTGGTGCTTGTTGAGGGCCAGGGTGTTGGCGCTGTACTGGTTGTGATAGACTCGGTACTTCCCCTCCTGGCCAAGTTTAAAGTATTGACTGAGGGTCCCCTTCATCACCACCTCTTTGCTGTTGCGTGTGCTGACACGGGTGACATCACCTTGTGCATTTACTACAAGTACCTATGGAGGTAAGAAAATCAAATTAAGGCCTTTACACAAATGCAAACATTGATCTGGCCAGTGCACCTGTGTTAGAGACTGCGTAAACACACATTATGTTGTATATAGGATCAAATTCCAAGTCATCTACGGTGCCTACCGCTTTGCCCTCTTTAAAACCTTTATTGGCTTCATGAACAGCAGCAGCCACCTGTTGGTTCTTCAGCTGACTAAGTTTGCTCTCTGGGTTCCTCAGCCGGGTCACCATGCGAGTTGCAGAAGACTTCTTACCGCTGAGACCTGTTGCCTCACCATTGGCCGAGTCTTTGCTGTCTCCTGGAAATGCGTTACCAATCAGTCAAAAACAAAGGTAAATAGGTCAAACAAAGTCGTTAACTCAATTTCAACCAAGATAATATGATGATATAAAATGATAAAAGAAAGCAGCTGAGCAGTAATTTCATATCACACGTTGCAGTTATACAGTGCTGGTTTGTAGCATAATTTAAAAACAGCGTGTATATTACAATAAAACCAGATGTAGTTGGATAATTCGGTCGGACCTGTGTCATCGAGGCTCGCCAGGGATGACTGGGAGGACTTGTCAGCCAAGTCTGGTGGTTCAGGGCCCCTGGGAGGGACCCCAGCTCCCATGCTGCTGTTACTGTTCTCTTCACTGGTCTGCAAGGGTTGGCTCAGGCTGGGTATTCCATCTCCACAAGCAGAATCTGATGACGGGTTTTCTCCTACAAGGACAGAAAATCATAAAAAGTGTTGATGTTTCAATAAACGATACTTGCACGTCTTGACTGTGCTGCTCATGCAATAATAATCTGACAGTTTTTCAGGAATGTTTTGCCCAGCAAGATGCATTTGTTAGCTCACATTGAAATAACTTAAAAAGAAACAAAAGAAACAAACAGTATCATCACAGTTGTAAACGCTGACAGATTAAAAACGGGTTCTGGAGAAGTAGAACCTGAAGCGAACAGTCTGATTGAGTTGATAGTTAATGCTGTGGCTCCCTCTACTGTCAAGTAATATGCAAGGCATGCACTGAACATCCAGTTGAAGAGAAGGGATGGGTTATTTAAAACAATGAGCGACCAGTCCAGGCAAAGCTTGTGCATAAATGACTGCACTGACCACAACATTAAATGGAGCCCTCTAATTTTGAAGCATACATATGTACCGGTCATTGGTTTCCAAATGATCACAAATACAATACATAAACAAACTCTATGTAAGGGTGCAGATTACAAGCAGGAAACAGAGAAGCTTTACATAAGAATTATTGCACTACGTAATGTGATTGTTGTCCCTAGTTGACTGACTTGGCAATGCTAGTCAGGCAGATTGCAGTGACAACGGCATCTGATTGCAAATCATTTGATACAATTGGTTTGTCAGCTCATTGGAGGAAAAGGGTGCCTGAGGGATTAAGATTCAAGTGAAGGCTGAAAGTGTTCCAGAGCTGAAGGCAGATTTCAATAAATAAAAACAGGAGAACTGAACGCAAAAGCCAGCCGAGAGAATGAAAGCCACGTGCGAAGGACACAGGCTGGGAATTGTTGAGGAGGAACATCAAGACACTAAAGAGGAGAGAGGAACTGGAGGAACACACAAGTCAGGGGTGATTTTAGTGGTACAATTACCACACAATCTGGTAGTAAAGCAGATCTTCAAAAAGAAGCTTAAAGAGGACAACTTCACCCTGGAATGTCCTTGTATACCTTCAGACACCTCCATATAGGAACAACCGTCTTTCGGAGCCTCTGCTGTGGAGGCCGGGGGCTTTGGAGCCAGGCCCGAGCTCATGAAGGTGATTTGTGTTGGAACAGAGGTTACAGGGAGTATCGGCCCATCAGCGAAGTTACTGCAACTATTGCCTTCTTGGCCAGTGGGTGGAGGTTCAGCAGCTACAGATAACCAGCAGTAATGTTGTAAATGCTGTAGACTTTTGTTGATTATATAGAGGTAACTTGGAGATAATGAAAAGGAGAAGTGATGACTGTGGTTTGCAAAACTCATAAAACAATAAAAAAAAAAAGTCTGATTTAATTTTAGACATTGTTGGCAATGCCACACACATTATTCCAAAAAGTTATGTGAACATTTGTGGTTATATAATCTTGCCAATAGTAGCAAATTATGAATTTATGGAAATACATATAGACATTTAAATGTATTATTCTCTCATGGTTAATAAGATGCCAAACCTGCAAACATATTTACTTAGTCCAACATATTAGCATTTTGTTCTGCTGCCAAAGCAATAAATGTCTCGTTATCCTATAAGCGCGTCTTTGCTGCAGGGGATGTTAATTAACACCCAGTGCCAAATTTGTCATGTGTCTTGAGAAAGAGCACAACATTTCCAACTTGTCTTAGAATCAATAACTGTACAATAGATAAATACATCAATAACCAATTACAGTATTGTGATGGTATCCTTTTTTCAAGATTAAAAACAGGACAAAGTGGAAACACTCTGTGAATAAAGCTGCTTTTACGGTTCAGGGTGTTTCTTTTTTATTCCCAATTTCCTTTGGGCAACATACTTTTATACATGTTTTATGAGTATTTTGTGACATAAACATTATAATTACCTCCAGGTTTTATACCATCCTTCTTCTGCTCCGTGGCCTCTTCGTTTGCCTGCTCCTCAGTTATATCTGTGACCTTTCCATCCTGTTGTCTCTCATCTTCCAACCCAACCTCGCCATCTTCCCTCTCCAAATCCACCTCCTCCTTCTCCTTCTCTAGCCTTGCTTTATGGGCCTCCTCAGCAGCTCGTCTTTTCACCTCCTCCAGCTCCTCCTCCCTTTTAGCCCGCAACCGCTCCAGTATCTCGTCTGGACAAAAGATGTAAACAAGGGAATTACATTGGTTGTAAGACAGAGGATAAAGGGAGGAGCATATAAAAAGCCAAAGACGATGTGACTGGCTTCATAACAATCATACACAAAATTGTGAAAAGAAAAAGAATAAAAAGATACAACGTGTTCAATAGGACATAATATTTGTACAAAAAACCTAAACCGTTTCAGGGAACATATAAAGATAAAAATGTCAAAAATAATAAACAATAACATCACCTTTAGGTAGTTCATTAAAGTGCTGCAATTTAAAAATGGTTACAAAACATAAACAGATTACTTACATTACGATATACAACATATTGTATATCGGCAAATATAACAATATCGGAATATTTTTCACTTCCAATCCTCATCTTCAAGAATCCAGTATTGTTCAGGCTCGAACAGAGCAGACAAAGACCTGGTGTTTTGGGGGCTAGATTATTGTTAAATTATAAGAGGTCTAATGGCTTATAATTAAAACTCTAACCTGCTGTAAATCACAACAGTAAAGTTTTGTGTGTGGTCAGGGAGCACAGACTGATTCCCTCCAGTAATGAACATTAAGCACGCTGGGTCTTTGATACACAATGGAACACTTTTAAGGCCTTTATGAGACTATGACTCATCAGCATCATTATATACTAACATAAAACGAACAATGTAAAACCTCCATCTGCAAAGATGGTGACCTTTTGCTTCATTTATTATCCTTTTTAAATTTTGTGTGTGTGTGTTTTTGAGTTTCTTCTTCAATTGTATCACCAGCTTCTTGTGGCAGAAGGTCTGTTGTCGCTGAGAACATTTCAGTTATCTGTGCAACATGCTACCTTACAGTAAAGCTATCACATCAAATCTTAAGACCACATTCCACAGCATCATTTAAACCGCTGTGCTATTTCCTAAAACTGAACTGTTTTGAACTTGAAGTGCACAGTGAATGCTATAAACATGATTTTGCTGACTATGCACTTACAAGTATGTCATTTTCACTAGTAAAGCAAGCCAGAAACAAACACATGGATTTGGTGGATATCCTAAAGAGAGAAAGGAAGGGATGGGGAACCAAAGGGAGGCTACGGAGCTGGATACCAGCCAGACTGGGACCAGCATATGGTTACATAATAGCTGGGTTGATTCCTATAGCTCAGCCATCTATGAGTGGGTGGCATTCATAAGCCCTGGGAAGGAAGTAAGAAGAGCAGTGAAGAAGGGAACAGACACATGAAGAGAAAGAGAAGATAAATACTTTCAAATCGATCCTTTTACCACTCAGATCTGTATTCAAACTCAGTGACTGAATACATCTCAGAGTCACTGGAAGTGACTTTATTTCATAAAAACGAGACAGAAATAAAAGCTCTTTACCATTGGCAGCAGTAAGGAAACACTTATTGCTACCACGGGCCTTGTTGGTTAGGTCTTCAGTGATGTCCATATGCGTGTGCACCTCATCCCTTATCTCTTCAAGGGCTGCATATAAGTCAGCCTCCCAGTATTCTTTATCCAGACAATCTATTAGCTCAGCCAGTTGGACCTGGGAAGGACAGAGTTCAATAAGTGCAACAGAATTGCAACAGAAGAAAATTAACTTGCTGTTATGAAATCGGTGCTGCCAAAAACAACAGGGATATATTGTGGGTTAATTAAAAGAACTAATATGGCTCTGACATTTTAATATGTAATGAAAACAAAGTTAGAGGAAAACATGAGAACCAAAATTATTAAATTTGAATGTGTAAAGAGCATAGAGCCCTAAGCAGAGAAAAGGAAGTCATTTACCTTTGTGCTGTAGTACCAGATGGCTTTGTCCTCCTGCTCACCATCTTCTTCACTGTAGGGGAGAAATGAGAGAGAAACAATGGGGGAAAATTGTAAAAATAATAATACAACATGTATTGGTAGATCATATGCTTTCTTTCAGCATGCTGTTGAGCAGCAAGAGTAGTTGTTTCTTTGTATTTTTTGGGGGAGACCAACATGAAATGTATTAATCTGCATAAAATGTAAATCTAAGCACACAAAACCCATAACACACATGAACACAATGTGTTAATTAATGTGTAATTCCCTGACAATTAAAACAAATTAGATCCATCTATTACACGACTGCTGCAATAACCATCATCAACAAAGTGGACTTCAGAGATACAGTATTTCTGTATGCCTCTCTCTAGTGCAATGCACTGCCATCTAGTAGAAAATAAACTTACACCAAATTCAACCACCAAAAACAGGAGGTGTGAGGAGCTGCGCAAATCATGCAAGGTGGAGGAAAACGCAAAACTGTAAAACTTTTAATGGTTATCACTTAGGCATCTGATGTACTGTGCATTAGGAGCATATTTGATAGCTTTTTGCTCAGTATGGGTCTCACACAGGAACTGCAAAGCCTGAGGCTTCGAAAGTCGATTCAGCATCAATCCAGGACTCCCGGTCATATTTGTATGTGGAAAAATTGGTGCAGATGCAAAGGCACCTTAACTTTGGGTATTTACATCCAGTCACACTTCCTGTGCACATCCACTCAAACACACACACACAGCCTCTGGAGGGAGATTTAAGATCAGCCCCTGCTGGGGCCAATTTGATGAGCAGTATGACACAGAGAAAGAGGAGGGTGAAATGTAGTGATGATAAACTGGGGTCCCCTAACCTCTTCTATCTGCTGTTCAGGTGATCCATGTTCCTTTATGGTTTCTGCAGCAGGCCTTCTGCTGCTGCTGAACCAGCACACACACACCATCTGTACCTGCTCCAAACCATTGTGTTTTGCTAACATATACAGTAAGGACCAATACTGCTGATAATCAGCTAATGTTAAACCCTGTGGAAGGACTCTGTTATTTTCAGTTTCACATGTTTTCACGAATAAATTCCGATTTTAACTTAAATATTGTAGCGATTGCTGTAGAATATTTAATCATCTTCAATCACTTTAAAGCTGTAGTTCTGCCTGCAAGCTGGTATAGCTCCTTGGGAAATTAAAGCTCAATATACAGTAAGAAAATTCATCTGCCATTGTACAGCCAAAGCAAGTAAGAGGATGGTGCTTTTGTTTTCCTGCAGCATGAATCTGAAGCGTTCATCATGTAGTGGAATTGATGAATGGTGAAAAACAAGTGTAAATGTGGAAAATCTAACCAAAGTAAAGAAAGAGTGATAGAAAACATAGGATAATGGGAGTATACCTTGAATGTGCATTCACTCTGTAGGGATGTCGTCATTACTTTGTATGATTCTATGTCAACAACATTGAAATTAAATTTATATTATGAACAATAATGTGGTTAACAAATACAATGTAAAATAATTTGGTGCTAGTCTCATGTGAATAAAGGGGGGATAAAATGATCAATATTATTAATGGGTTTGATTAGCATTAAGAATAGAACAATTATAAAGCCCACCACACAGTGAGCTGTGAGTTTGAACCAGTCGGATGGTCGGAGCTTTTCCTTGTGGAGTCTGCATCTTCTGCTCATACCTTATAACAATAATTTAAACGTAAAAAACTTACACAACAATGCGGCGATTCAGAAACCAGTATTTGCGGTGGTGTCGGTCATAGCCGGTAGGCAGCTGACGAATAAAAGGTCTGCTCTTCTGAACTTCTGGGATGCAGTCCGCGACACCAGGTACCTTATGTGCTACACACACCTCGCACTGCCATTCGTCCTCTGGCACTTCCTGCAAAGGGGGCTTCACGCACTCCAGGTGGTAAACGGCTGAACACGTCTCACAGCACAGCAGGTCACCAAGACGATGGCACACCCTGCAGTGGTCATCATAGGCTACCACCCCCTCTGACATTAGTTCCTCTCGGGCAATATTGGTCGCAAGGAACTGGTCCACCAAAAACTGAAGAACTTTAATTTTACTGTCCAACGGTTCATACGGGTAATCCTCACTCTCCTGGAAGGGCAAAATATGCCGGTACTCCGGGTCACTCTCACAGTACGCCCGCACCACCTCTGGCCACGTCATACCATCCACAAAATACAAAGTAGAATTAACAGAGTCCTTCACATCAGCAGGCCCAAATGTGGTGTTAGAGGTGTCCTCTTCTCTGAGAATTGCTTTGAGTAGTGCGGTGTGAGTCTCTGCCAGCAGCGTGCACTGCTCCTGGCTGCCCAGGGCTGCACAGAAATCCTCAAAGCGGAACGGAGAGAGCCGCAGCACTGAGCCAAAGTTACGGAGGACCTCATACACAGCAGATACATTGAGGAGCTGTGAGGTAGGCACCAGGAGGTCCTCAGAGGATTTGGGAAGCTCCAGGGGAGGAATGTCCTTTGCCTCAAGGATGGGAGACTGTGGCTGCACTGCCCGACTCCTTCTCCGACCTGAGAGCAAAAGGAAAAGAGTCACAAGAGTAGTTAGAAACTCGAACATTTCTCAGATATTCTGAGTGAGCCTGCTGCTACTGCCCGATCCACACATCAATGCTGCCACTGAACTAAATGAACGAAAATGTACTACTGCAGACGGAGACAGAGAGAGAGACAATTATATGTCCTGGCGAGTCCCCCCTTTAGGGTCCTGGGGTAGAATATGTCCCCCTTGCTCATCATAGGAGGAAACAACTGTCTTATAAGGTCATGTGATTTTGTGGTACCACGTGTAGTTTGCCAACCTCAAAAAACAGCAGAAATATCTTTTTTTTTTTAAAATCAAGATTATTCAAAAAACATGTCTGATATCACAACAATTCTTTGTATTCTTGCTCACCTCGTTTCCCATTCATTTCTATGTGACTTAACCATCGCACATTTTGCGCGAAAACCGTTGTATGGAATGATGTGCTATGACTTAATTCTGCACGTTTTGTTATAGGTTCTGTAGATGTCGTCTCAAAGCTGCAGGATGAATAAAAATAATAAGTTGAAGAATAAACCTGAGGAATAGTACAGTTGGCATCCTGTGCTTTGCACATCAGGCCCACCAATGATCAGATAAGTAAAATAGTAATCATATCACTAAACTTAATCATATTATGATCAAAGCAATATGATTACTTTGATCAAAGTAAAATATTACATTGTTCAAAGCAATGTGGTTACTTTGATCATAATCAATGTAAAAGAATAAATGTGTATAAGGTGTGTGTTGCTTGTCTAATCTTGATAATCTTAATAAATTAAATTTAATAGTAATTCTATGCATTTAATATACAGAAATTTGAGGAGTAAACTCATTTCTCCGCAAAATGAAATGATCATTACTGCTTTGAGTAACCACAAAAAATGCAAACACTGTAAGTATGTGTATTTAACACAATACAAATAGTGCAATCAGCTATACTGTATACTTGATCTTTGCCATAAAGTCACTGCAACGTATAAACATAGTGGCATCTTTGATGTCTCACTGAGCTGAAGCCTCTGGTGCTGCTGGTACTGGGGGGGGGCTACACCATAGGGACACTCAAACAGAGAAGAGTTCTTCCTCCAGCTTGTCTATTGGCAACTGGGAGTCCCCCATGAGGTACCGCAACGTATGAGAGTAGATATAAGACCAAATATCCAGGAAAAGGATTTGATAATAAAGACAGACTAAATTTGAGACAAACACGGCACAGGACTAGTGTAACATCTAATTTGGGAGAATCACAAGCCATTGCTGATGTGAATGTTGTTATCTGTAATTGACTCTTACAATGGCATTATATAAGGTCAACAAGAACACTCTTGAACCAAAGGGTATAATAAATGTGTATGAACATGCTGACATGCAACATGCTTATGTTGCCCATTTTGTGAACAGAGTAATATGGAACACGCCTGCATGTATGGTTGATGATGTTGAAAGGTTCAGTGAAGATGAACACCTGACCTGACCGCACAACCCTGTTCCTGAATGAGGTTAAATGCTTATCTGTAACAGCTAAGCTGAAGACAGAGTAAACATTTTTATAACAATCATAACATTAGCACTGTCATTATTAATTTAATATTCTGTAGTAGATACAGCTATGTGCTTCCAGGATTTTCATGAGCTCCTTTAACGCTCATCGACTTTCCTAAGACCAAATAAACTACACCGCCACACTCAGACTCTCTACTGTGTTGTGTATATACTGCACTTATTACTGATAAATTAAGGTTGTTTTCTGTTTGTAAAATACAACTACATCAGGCTGTATGATGTATGATGAAGGCCAGGGATTAACCTGTGACACCAGTATGGCTTGAAGGGGTCAAACAGGGGCTGACAGTGGGTTCATTATCCAGAATCAACAACAGGAGGCTGCATGTGAAAGTTTTATGTATGGGTGTGCAATGTGTATGAAATCAGCATGGATGTACCATACGTGCAGTCAACAGAGTAAGCACAATAATGTCTGTCCATCACCACCGGTCTTTTGGAAGACCCTACACATTCAACTCAACACCGCCATGTTCGTGTCTGTAGGAAAAAGCAGACAGGCCTAGTTATTAAAAGTTGAGAGTTATTTGTGTTATCCCTGCGCTGAACTACATTAATTTCATCCGAGCCTGACTAAAGTGATGTTAAGTGTTACGGGTAAAAACAAATGGACTTTCAAATGTGGTTGGGTTTTTTTTCCCTCCAGAGAAAAATCGCACTTCAAAGAAAAAACACATTTGTAAAAGGCACAAAGCACCTAAGTGCGGGTCACCAGTAGAAAAACTTTAAAATTTAGTATCACCTCCAGCCATAGGTATGCTATGCCCGGTCAATTACTGTACAACAAATGATGTGCCAATTAATCCTCCATAACTAGGAGAGCCATGAGTCTAACTATGACCACCTGATCAACATAATAGTGGTTACTATGGTAACGGAGCACCACGTAATGTTTTAATGAGACATTTGCAACAAGTGAAAAAAAGAGCGCCTCTCTTCAAAACAATGGCCACTCAAACTCATTTAGTAGCATTAAGCAACTCAGTTATATTTTCTGAGTCATAGCTGGAAAAGATTCCTGTACGGATCAACTTATAAAAAAATTACATCGGTTATTTATTTCGCGGATTAACGCTTTAATTATATGGGTTAAGCAGCGCAGCTTTGGGGAGAGAGAGAGAGGGAGAAGCGGGAGCTGTCAATCTGAGGTCAGTTGTTTACAAACTGCGTTCCGGTGACGCGTGTTTAAGCGCATTAACGCTGCACTTTTGTGCTCTCACCTGAACAGAAAACACCGAATGAATGAAAAGTGCCAAATAACGTCAACGCACCTTTACCTCACTGTCCGCGAAAACATGAAATACGACGCGCATGGAACTGTGAGTTTCTTAAAATATCATGCACGGGTTCTTCATTACAAATTATTTAAAAAAACAAAACAAAAACAAAACAAAAAACCCCAATATGCTGATTCGACGTAAAATAAAAACGTGAGAGCCGGTCGAAGCGTGGAGGAAGCCTGCATGCCAGCAGCCAGCAGGGCACACGGTAAACAAAGGCCTGTTTCTGAGTGCAAGCTCCATTTTGAACAATGCGGCTTGCTTTCTCTTCCGAGCTAAAAATAAAATGCACACTTTAACTCGTGCACGCGTGCACTGCTCAGGTCGTGCACTTGCGAACCACCGTACCTGGGGTGCTACCGAGCGTGCTGTGGCTCCTGAAGCTACTCTCGGTGCAGTAGCTGGCATCATCCTCATCATCTGGTAGTTCCCCCAGATAGTCTGAGTCGTTCCCCAAGGCCTCCTCCTCTTCTTCGAGATCCGACGAAGGGTTGTCGTTCAGGAGTTCGTCGTCGTCTGACCTGTAGCTTAAATTATCCTCCTCGTCGCTGTTGTCGTCGTAGACCACCTTGCTTTGAGGCCGCCTCACTCCGCCTCTGCTGCCGCGGCCGCCTCTCGACCCCCTGCCTCTCCCTCTGCCTCCTCTGCCCCGCGATGCCGCGGCCGCCGCTGTGATGGAGGCTCCAACTTTCCTGCGGCCCCGGGACGAATGAAAGTTCTCTCGGCCGGAGACGTCTGTATCCACTTCCGCCGAGCCAGTGCCGCAGACGCCGCCGCTTGCTATCCGTCCACGGCCCCGACCTCTGCCTCTACCCCGTCCGCGCATCCCCCTGTTCCTGCCGCCCCGAGAGCCGCGGACTGGCCCGGGTGAACCTTCCCGCATCACGGCTGCTTGTTTGGGCGGCCTTCCTCTTCTCCCCCTCATTATAGGAGAGAGGCTCTCCTGTTCCGCTTCAATCTCGGTGCCTGAATAAGCCGCGCACACGGGAGAAAAAACGGGTGGGAAAAACTCGGTGGACCCGGAGACGGTTCCCGAACGGTCCCCGCCAAGCCCCGGTCTCGGTTCCAGGGTGGAAAGCTCAAAGTGAATGGCCGGTATCCCGCTCTGGGTCGCCTGCAGACGCCATTTTTCTTCTTGGCTCTCCCTCCGTTGAAAACACAGCAGGCCTCAGAGCTGCGCTAAGCTAGAGGCGCGCGCAGCGATTCTACCGGAACTCTAGTGTGTTTCCTTCAATGTAAACTTTAAGCAGTTGTCAAATTAAAATTAATAAAAATAATGAATATAGACTAAAACACTCGTATCTGATTTAATAACATACACAGTTTGATGTTACTATGATAGTTTGATGATACAAAAGCGTCACAAACGGTTTAAGTTTCAACGAGTTCAGCGCGAGAGACCGGATATTGGTGTTGCATCCGCTACCTTGACACCAAATTGCCATAAAAGGTGCGAGAGCACGTGACACGCTATTTTACAATAGACGCAATCGCCGTACTACTTCATAAAATCAGTTATCCTTGTAAATACTGTCCGCCGGCGGTGTGTCAGTACAGTAACACCGCGTGGTTCTGGTCGCAGGTGGGTCAGATGCAGTCAGACAAACAGCGGTTTCGTCCGGTGCCGTCGCTGTCGACGTCAAACAGATCAGCACACGTCCACCAGCGCTATTATATGACACTGGTGTAAAAGTTAACGGCTCGAGTTTAATTAATGTGCAGTCAGCATTGTATTAATAAACATACGCAGTTTATATACCTCATGGTGAACACAAATGAAATGTTTTATTTAGATGAGCCAGTTAGCAGAGACACACCATGACGGTGAGATGCTTATTAACAAACATCGTTGTAATGTGTTGTAACAACCAAATATAAAAGCTTTACATGCGCCACACAGTGGTCCTATCATCGATAACTTGTTATGTTTCTGGGTTTTGTTAGAATTTATATTAATTTTCGAGTTTCGTCGCTGCTATTGCTTTTTCTCATCTGGCTAATTTCTTTAGCAAAAGACACGAGTAGCTGTCTGTTGGCTAATTAATTAGCTAATTAAACACAAAGATTACCAATTTATTCGCTGCTTAATTGGCCTACATTGTGTACATATAAAGAGGTATGCGAATATTGTACGTCGTCAGTCAGTTGTCGTGGCCGAGTGGTTAAGGCGATGGACTAGAAATCCATTGGGGTCTCCCCGCGCAGGTTCGAATCCTGCCGACAACGCAAGTCTTTTGCATTATTTACATTATTAGTTAAAGCTAATGTTTTGCCAAGTACTACAGATTGAACTACCACGTAGCGTACAACAAATCTATTGAACTTGCAGTTCATAGAAGATGCTGGTTTAAATTTGTGATTACATGTAGTGTATCTGTAGCTGCACCATACAAGGCCTACATTTATTTTACTTGCAGGTCTTATATTAGAAAAGCAACACTCACTTCAGTGGATCAGATGCATCTGATTAACTGCGCTGTGGTTTAACCTTATTTAATAAAAGTCATTCACTCATCACGCACACACACACACACACACACACAAAGTAAACAGGTAAACAGGTTTCTTAGATATTGTATATAAAATGTATTCAACACCAAAGTTCCCAGCTGACAGATTTACAAATAATCAACTGTGTTAGGACGAACAATATACCACACTTTAACCCCACAGTCGTTCCAGTCCCATTATGAATGCTAAAAACATGTTGCATGTTTTATACAAACCCCTTATTAACAATCCCAACATATGTGCAGTGTACATTTATAATTCAAATGAATCAACCTCAGTTGGTCTAAACAAGTACAAAACACTGTTCAAATGCGTCTGCAAGTAACTCAACGTCAGTAAAACTCATGCAACTTGAGTCCCAATGACAGACATCTGTGCTAAAAACCAATCACTTTGAGAAACCACTTCAGGTGAAAAGTTGTAAGGAGACAATATGCTCAAATGTTTATTAAAAATATTCTGTACACATGCTAAAACAGCTCAATGACTTCAATGGAGTATTCTCCAATGTCCTTGTTCACTTTCATCTTGTTGAGCTCTTGGAGGCTGCCCTCGATCTTTCCCAGCTCAGAAACCAGTCTCACCTGAGGACAAAATAAATATAATTTGTTTCATTTCTTTTCTAGATAACATTTTACACTGTACAACAAATATCAATTAAACCAACATGCAGCCAGTTACAAAGGACAGACCCCCTACCTGTGACTTTACAAAGCTGTGGAGGTTCAGTAATAAGCCTTTAGCCTCTGGGGTCATCACTAGCACTGTGAAATGGGCATCCAACACCAAGCATACCCAATCCATGATCTACAATAAATGCACAGAAAAACAGTTAGTGATATAACATGTGCCATGTGTGGACTCCTGCATTACTTAGATATTAACACAGACCTGAGTCAGACTAGGTGATCTTAATCCATGCATCTGTGGGAAAGCATCTTGGGAATATTTAAGATAGAGGAACTGCAGGTACTGAAGGAAAAGCTAGTTGGGAGAAAAAAAATTTGTAACAATTACAGACAACCAAGAACACTTGTACACATATTTAAAATGAAATGTCTCTATTTTTGTCACTAGTGTGTTGAAAGAAAAAAAAAGACTATTGTCAGATAGACCAGAGAGCTATAAAAGAAGATGTATTTTTTTGTACATGTGATGAACAACTTGAATATCATAAACTCTAAAACGTAACTTACAACAACATGCTGGGAGGAGAGGTCTTTAAGGTGTGGGAGGAGGAAAGTGTCGCTGTACGCTGTCTGCAAGATCTCATTTCTTTGCAGGTTAAGTTAAGTTTTCATACATCAGCATTTCTCAGTGTGTATATTGAGTGTTTTCTCTCTCTAAAAACAGAATGTTCAGCATATTAAAAATCTGACAAACAAAGAGACAAACTTAAGTTGAATGTGATTTGCTGCCTCATTGAGAGAATGGTGACTGGTTGTGTTTGAGTGACCGTGCACTGAGAGGATACAGTAGAACAGCCTTATGTAATCCCACTGGACACATCTGTTCTGATGCTGTTGAGGTCTGCTCCTGGTCTGAATTGGTCTTTATGACGCGGCCGTCTCTGGGGGCGTCTGAGCGATCCTCGTCAAAGGAGGTGGGGCTAAAACCATTCTGCATGCCAACTTGGCGCTGCTCCTGGGAGATGAGGGTTTCCATGAAGGAGATGCTGTCAGGCTCTAAGGTTGCTTTCTCCGCATCAGTGTCTGGCATACTGCAAGATGAAGGTACAGCAGCACACAAGTTAACTTTTAATATTACACCAATTCCAGCTCATGAGATTATCAATGTTCGAAATTTGCAGAATATTCTATCAAATAAGATTCACAAAACAAAAAATTTCAAAAATGTTTTGAATAATTTAAAAATGCATTACGTCGGTGCTGCCCTGTGGTCACATCAAAAGGACACGGACAGAAATAATTCCTGTATCATTCACCTGATGAAGGCCTTGAGGCAGGCGCAGGTGATGGCTTCAGGGATGTCTGGGAAGAACTGCAGGCAGAGCTGACACAGAAAGTAATCCTTCTTCTCCAGGGCCAACAGCACCAAGTCAGGACACACACTGCAGAGGAGCATAACAGTAAATAGTCAAACAAAAGTAACATCAGTTCAATTACTCCACCTCATAATGTGGTTTGGGTCATTAAAGACATGTTTTCTCCTTCACTGGAGTTGCAGTGCAAATAAGTGCAATTGTACAAAAAAATAATTTTCTGACACAGAGACTAATTACATACATCCTGTTAAACTTTCCTTTATTTCTTGCCTTACTCACCTGTGGCAGAGGCAGCGAGTGTGCACTAACTGTGCCAGGGTTCTAGGGGTGTAAAAGCCTGGATCAGCCAGGCTCCGGGACACAAGGACTGACACTAGCTGCCCGACTGAGGGCTGCAAGTCCTGGGTGTCTGATCTGGATAGAAGCCCTTCCACCTCTTTCTGGACATCGTCTACTGCTGCTGTCTGCATCAAATAAAATCATTTGTTAATAAGTACATGTCAGAATTTGTCACCATTGTTACCATGAAATACAAAGATTCAGTACATTTCGAGATCCAGGGGGAAACAAAAAACACTTACCTTGATGAGTTCCAGGACTTGGTCAGTTGTTAAAATTGGTGTTGATTGAGTTTTACGGTTTGTTCTCTGTTTGGAGAAAAAAAAGCCACAACTCATTTTGGTTGCCATGATCAAATAAAGCAATAAATTCTAAACAACACTGCAGTTGCTTTGTAGTAATATTTCATTTTGCTATGTTCCATGTCTTGCTACCTTGATAAGTAATTATAAAGTTTCCAACGTACCGTCCTTCTGGTCTCTACTGTTCGAGAGGGCTGAGATTTTTCCCCATGCAGAATGTTATTCCACGATGGTACAGAAGCTGGTGTTTTGGACTCTGCCAGTTAGAAAAAAATAAGCAGCACTGACTGAACAAGGATTATTTATGTGCCGTCTATTATAAAGTATGTACAACGTTTTTTATGCTGGAATAAATACTACTTCTTTATCAGACACACAGGTCTTGGTCACAGATTTGTGTTTTGTATAAGTTGTCTGATTTGTGTGGCCGCAAAAACGTGTTATTCTAAAAATCACAACGGAATAAAATTGTTACAGCTTACCCTCAATCTTTGTGTGCCTTAGTTTCCCCAGTGCAGAGGCCAGGGAAGAGTTGGGGCACACAAATGGAATAACAGACAGCGTTTTCCCATGTGGAATGAATAACTTGCTGGAATAACACCACATCTAAATCAGAGAGAAAGTAAAATGAATACAAATCTAAATGAATGGTAGAGGTAAATGTAACATAGATAATAAAGACTGCCCCACTAGTCTACCTAGGCATCTATATTAAGACTGTAAACTGCTGTGCAGTTGTGAGGAGGGACAGTGTACCCTATCACAGTGGAGAGCAGACACAATGCTCTACCAAAGTCATACAGTCCTCCATCAGCACCCAACAGCTGGAAGGACAGGGAACCTTGGCCTGTAGTAATAACAACATAGGAGCCTCGTGTGGGCGCTTCATGCATGCTGCTGACATCAGCGATAAAAGCTCAGAGCCGGAGTGGTGACTGTCCTGTACAAGCTGTAATACCCAGCCACTAGCAGGGTTAAAAATCATTATCACTACATTGTTTCATCTGCTGATTATAAAAGGGAAACTACAGGAAAGGATCAATGTGTTGGGTTACTTTAATTTAATACACTGAAGCATTCCTACCTGCCCATAGATTTTACCCGCCATCTCTTTTCCTGCCTGAATCGTCTGGAAATTTGTATTCCAGATACACAGAAAGTCTGAAAAAAAAAACATATCAGAGAGAGAGTGAGTCTTTCAGGAAACACACTCACATTCAACACCGGAGTCATATGGTCCTCAGTCCTAGTGGAGCACCTGCTGTCTTTATTAGAGTCATAGTACATAAACTGAGGTTACCTTTACCAGCTCCAGCAGAAGGGTGGGGAACCCCCACAACAGCTATATGGGCGTCATCCAGGATGAGGGCTGATGCTGCCTCCAGTAGGCTCTCACCGACAGGAAGACCCAACAGTAGGCTACGGGGAAGATGAAGAATCTGAGTCCCCTCTTCGGTCCCCGTCCCCAGGGCCCGCACAGAGACTACACTTTGGTACACATGACCATTAGGATCTGGGTGGCAGAAAAACAGTGGTGCACAAATTAAAGATTAAAATGAGAGAGAGACCAAAGGAAGCCAAAAATGGCTGCCCAAAACTGACACTAAAATATTTTTCACAGGAAATTCTGGCTTACAGAGATAAACCAGTCGGATGTGTTTATCCCTGTAGGAGGCGGAGAAGCTGAGTGGGGCGAGACCAGGCTCTTCTCTCTCCAGCTGGTACCTCTGTAGGATGTTAGGGTTCAGTCTCTGCAGGTAGAGGAAATGATCTCCTTTCTGGGGGGAGACAGTGACAGCCGTTACAGAGAAGCCGACATTTACAAATACCAGCAACATTAAATTTATTCTGGTGTGGTGGTGAAACAAGAACAACATAATTATTGTTGTAGAAGAGGGGTAATTAAATATCATGTCATTCACCTGCTTTTTTTTTGTATAGTACACTTCAAATGAATGAATACAAGTGAACTGTCTGAACTGAATGATTAACTTTGTGTGACTCAAGTCAAAAGTCAAAAATGACATTACCTGTTCAGTGGTGAATATGACAAACTGTTGTGTCTCTGCCACTATGTTGGTGCTCCACCTAAACACAAAAAAAGTCAGATTCAGTAAAACTTACTTTCATTGGTGAAGTAGGTTTGTATACATACAACTAGAGCCTTGTTCTAACTATTTGGTAGTTGAAAAGTTTCAAACATGTCATTGATGCCTCATAAGAAACTTCAACTGTTGAAATATAACACGATCAAACAGATTCTAAACCTTGTTCTAAAGATTATAATACATGAGGTAATAAGTCACTGACCTGATGGCCTCTTCTTGAGCCAGGACTTCCTCTATTGGCTGCTGTGGAGCAGACAGCAGTGAGTCCAGCAGTCTCACCGCACCTCTCTGGAACAAGACCACAGGCTCGCTTCCCTGTACACAGTGGACCCTCCATACATCTGATGACACCTGCACGTAACATATGCACCAGAGGCAGGAGTGAGAACGTGCTGAGTTTTAGTAGCAATCAGTCAGTCATTAAATAATGAACCTCAAAGTTTAGTCTTTTAAATTAGTAAAGCTAGAATGGTAACATGTTGACAAGAAAGACAACAAATTGATTTTAACACTGTGTATTCTAGATAAGGAGCAGAGAAAATTAACAAATAGAGTGGATGCAAAATGCTGTAGAATATGAATAGAAACTTCTGGGATTATGGGCCAAATTATCTTCAGACAAAAAGTTGAATATCATGTCTAAACTTACAGTCGCTTTGAAGGTCTTATCTAAAAGTATGTCTTCTTCTTTCCAAATCCTGATCACCTAAAAGACAACAAAATACAAAAACATTCATGAGGTGTCATATTTCTAAAAGTTCAGATCTACAGAGACATCTAGGGGTATTGTGAGTAAATTACACAGAACCTCATATTGTAAATTACTGTGGATGAATGATGAATGAGTGCAACAATATGACCCCTTGTAAAAAAATAAAAAGGATGTAAGAATAAAATTATGGAGAATGAACAGACATTATAAACAAATTGCTCAAGTTGAGCACCAATTCAAATTTTCATTATTTTTTTCAATTAACATTGTGATGAGTGAGTTCACTACTTTCCCTAAAAAATAGAAAAGGAAAAATAACGAGCCTAATCGGTATATTCTGGCAGCAAGTGGGTGAGGCCTGGGACATATACGCAGACATCAAGAACTGATCAATTATTCTACCTTGTTGTCTGTGACGACCACATATTCCTTGGCGTGTGAGTTGAAGACAGCAGAGCAGCTCAGAGTTTGACCCTGTTTGACTGTCCAGCTGCTCAGAGGCTTCTGGTCCGACACCTGCCACAAAGAGAGGAGGAAGGTCAAAAACTCCATTTCCTGCAAGGATGTGTTACCTGCTGCATCACCTGGCATTCCACCTCACATTTAACTACATAGATACAAAACACTGCACAACACTGATCCTGTGGATGAAAACTAAACTCACTGTTAAGTTATGATCCAAACTGTTTTCCTCAGATGCAAACTGTTTGCAACAGTAATTCATGTCGACATTGGTGTATACACAACTACACATATGCTGTTAGATAACGGCTAAAATCCACGCTGGGCCTATCAATGAGAGCTTAATATCTTTGCATGATGTGTGTATGTCTGTGATTTGCGGTGCATGTAGCTAACGTTAGCTAACCTACCTTGCCTTATGAAACTAGCATTTTATTGTAAAGTATGTGGCTTTAACTGTCACACAGTCAATAGGAGAATGAGTCTTATTACTATAACAGCAACAAGCTACGTGTTATCCGAGGTTAGTGTCGATGACGCCAACACGAGTTGCACAGGTCTCCACTGATCAGCTGGCCCATCATCAAAACAAAGTCTGAAACGCACCTTGTAGAGGGTGACGGATCTGGCCGAGTCCGTGACGACGACATGGTCGCTGTCTCGTTCCTCTTCGATGCCCTGAACGCCTGCATTTGACAGATTTTGCGCTGGAACAAGTCCGCACAACGTGTATCCCTCGTACAGCGCGGCCATGCTGGACGAGAAGAACGTGGATCCAGTATGGTGTCGCGCGAATAGACGAATGTAACCCGGAAGCACGAGACTTCTGCTGCTTACTGCGCAGCTCCGGCTCCCTGCTGCTGCGTGTGGTCATCTGCGGGATCTCAGTGTTAGGCACTCTGGTACATATCAGCCTGTGTCGGTTTATCTTTCAAAATAAATGTAGTTCACATCAAGACAACTAGTTTAAACACAAAACTCATTGTTATTATATTACTGCATCATTTTGAAACACTATTCAAAGTCATGGGATATATATGGGATATGTATATATATATATATATATATATATATATATATATATACACACACACACACACACAACACACACACACACACACACACACACACACACACACGCACACACACACACACACACACACACACACACACACACACACACACTTTGACCCCATATACATGATTACTCATACTAATGCTTAATTGTGTTGCTCAGGGGAATCTCTGTGTCTTCCCTTATTGTATTGTTACAGTGTGTGGTTCTTCTTTTACAACGCACTACTGTTCTACATAGTACATGCATGAGCCATTCACACAGCAGGACATTATGCTCCTTGTAGAAAAAAAGATGATGCATGAGTAACATTCAGTGCTATATGCAAATTTATTTGTCTTGTCATTTAGGAGAAATAAGCATGAGGGACCACATACATCATGTAAAGCCTTTGTAAATACCGTGTGGATATCATAATAATTCACATTTTAAAGTTGAAATGGCAGCATAACACACTTTATTAATTGGGACTGGGTTCAGATAGAATCATGTCAACTGCATTATATAGCCTGAAAGAGAACGACAGCCTGACCACATGCTTTAATTGTAGAGACAAGCAGACACACTGACACCTGTTTTATTTGACAGAGGTTCAGTATTCATCAGTGAATGGATCTGCTGCTGTTTCAACACTGATTGATTTCTGATGGAAGTGAACCTGAATACAGGTTATAATTAAGACTGCTGGGCTCTGGAAAAAGACAGAAAAACACAGAGATACATATCAGGACAGAACTGGCAAACAAAACCCTGACCTATGATATTACATACATCCAGCCAAATTAAAAAACATAAGTCCTTTCATCGTCAAATGAATGAATCTAGAGAATTATGCCTTCTTTGTGATCTGGAGGAATACTCTGAGCATACTTTACATACTGTACTTGATTTACATGGAACCTTTTACATGGTGACCACATTTCTTTAGATCATTTGAGGTTATTCACTGGACTTTAACTGACTACATTTTAATAAACAATTGTGCTGTTCTAAACATTGTTAGCAGTCGTATATATATGTGTGTGTGTATATATACGTATACATAATCATATACATTAGATATTCCTTACCTTCAAAGCATTCTGGTATTATGAGTTTCCCATCAATGCACTGGGTTGGCACTGCGTAACCACACCCCATGATCTTGTTCATGCAGTAGAGTGAGATAATTTCTTTGTGCAAGATTTTTTTCGGATGGAAATCTTTAATCCAGAGTTTTTGTCCTTTGTATAATATCCGTCCCCTCTGAATGCCAACACTGCAGGAAGCTGCAAGTCAGAGGGAGTAGAAGAACTGTTAACTTCATGACACTGGCAATGTGAGTGTTTTTCAACACATACTAATTCTAAAAGATTGTTGTATAAAACTGTTTTAGCACAATTCAGATGCAGAAGCCTTGAAATAATTCAAAGTATTTCATTTTAGACACTATTTACAGTCAACACAGGCAAATGAAAAATCTCATGGGGTTGGAATAAAATAGAGAGTAAAAGTAGGAATGAGAATACAAGAAGCAGGTCTGGTGGTCACATGACTGAAACATTAGTCCTACCTTTGCAGGATGGCTTTTCAGACCAATCCCCATTTTGCTGACAAACAATCTCCATGCTACCTTCCACCACGTAGTCTCCAGTGCAGCCATATTTGACTCTTTCCATGAAGTCATAGTCTCTCTCTTCATTGATTGACATGTAGCCGTTGTCAATGTTCTCAGGTGGAGGGCATGTAACCACTGCAAAGGTATAAATTGAGTTCATTCCTTGGAAGGAATTTTTTCCCGTCTTTCACAGTTTCTGCTGGTTATCTCATTGTGCTTTATGAATTGTTTTTTGTCTGAAGATGGTTGAGACAATATGCGGTGCAATAGCAGTAAGTTTTGTCCCTTTTGGGACCATTTGATGGAAACATAAAGATAAAGATGCACACAAAGTGTCAAATGTCTTTGGGACATTTTTGGTTCTTCGGCCACCACAATCACTCTTGGTTCTTCATACCTCGACATTCAGGTGTCTTGGTCCAGGTGCCGCTGGCAGTGCACTCTGCTCTTGCGTTGCCAAAAAGTACATATGGAGGCAGGCACCTGTATGTCCCCGTGACGCCATAACGCGTGGTGTTCCCTCTTATTGTCCTGTCATACGTAATCTTCCCGAACTGTGGGATCGGAGCAAGACCACAGGACACAGCTGGGAGAGAGGCAAGAGAATGTCAGAGCTTTATCACAGAATAATGTCAGTTACTACCTTGTTGGTGGCCAATACATGTTTGGACTGCATATGATTATTTCTAGTTTGCTGTTGTTTGCAGTTGTATTTGCATTTTATATATTGTTGAATGGCTTGTTTAGATCACAACAAACTGGTTATTTTGTTGCGTTCTAGATAATAATCTTGTGATTGCACAGAAAATGTATTATAAGGGCAAGAACTACTGCTGGGTAGTATGAATATATTATACTTTATTTTTATTTTTCTGGTCTTGCAAAAGGATGCAGTGGGTTACATACGCTTGCACTCTGGTGCTGATGTGCTCCATGTTCCATTGGCTTGGCACACTGCAGTTCGGGCTCCAGTCATGATATACCTGCATGTAGCAGCGTTATCGTTTTAAATTCATGCCTCGATTGCCAACAAATACAAGAACATGATATATCCAATCCAATCCAACTTTATTTATAATGCACTTTAAAAGCAACTCGGTTGGCCAAAGTGCTGTACTCAGCGATGGTTAAAACACATAAGAAAATCAAAACTAAGAGGAATTAAAAACAATAATAACATTTAAAAGTATTTTACATTACAAACTATAAAACAATAAAAGTAAGGAAAATAGTTAAAATAAATAGATAAAATAAAAGCCAACATCTTAGTCCATGTTAAAAGCCAAAGAGAAAAAAAATGCGTTTTAAGAGAAGACTTAAAAACAGGAAGTGAGTCGACCTGCCGGCAACTCATTCCAGAGCCAAAGAGTCAAAGGTTGAGTGTATGTGTGTAAAAACCCCCTTCCAGCATTTAAAGCAGATTATCCACATAGCAAAATTACAATTCACTCAATGTTTTTGACTTACCCTTCATGACAAGTGTAGTTGATTGTACTGCGGTACACAGTATCTTCATAGTCCAGTTCTCCATTAGACAGCTGATCAGGAAAGGGACATGATTTTGCTGCAGAGAGAGTTGAGAGCACATGAGTGTCTTTAAAAATTGCAATTCAGTTATTTTTACAAATAGTTCAAACATAAATTACATGCGTGGCTTGACCAATGGTATGTGCAAATATAATGAGTGGGATACATGTGATCTAGTTGTCCAGACAATTTATACAACTCATTACCTACTTACAAACTGTGAATTTACCACAGTTCTAGAGTTACACTGTTACGTCAATAGGTAAAATAGGTGAAACATAAAATTAGACTGTCTTAATTTATTGTAAATTAAACTTCTAACACTAAAAGCAGTAATGATGAATAATGAACAGATTATAGTTGTTTACTACATTACTATCAACGATATTTATGTTAAGAATGTTGACGTTTTCCAGAAAACAGCTTTACAGTTAAACTTGGAAAAATTATTCAATTACAGGATATTTAAGTTCTCACTAGAATACTGGAGACCCACGTATGCACGTTAATCTGGTATTTGTCCATTGTCCACTCATACTGCAAACAATCCTCCGAGGGCCCAACACTGGGGTGTATCCCTGTTGACAGGACAGCGCTATTTCGTCCCCGGGGTTAAAGAACCTCTGGAGCCCATCCATCGCAATGTTATCAGCCAGCTGGGGCCTAAAACATACTGCAGTCAGATAAACATAGATTTAATGATAATTATGTATAGACAGATTAATGTACATCACAGATTAGCAGCTACATATGATAATCATGCCAGTGTCATCTTAATGATCATGCTGTATGGGAATATGTCCTGGCTCTGAAATAGTGTGGGGCACTTTGTGTATGTGGCAGCTTATCCCAAACCACCAAACCTGTCAGTGTTGGATTCTTTTAGTATTTGTTGAATGCATTTCCACTAATCTTCCAACCACTAAACATGTAATGCAGCTAATTTAGACTTGATGTTTACTGGAGGATGATGATTAGGTTATTTTGCACATTATTGTCTAAAGAGACATGAAGCATGTATGGTTAAGAGCTCACCCTGACACACACACATATCTCCTTCTGAAACCTTCTGAAAATGAACGAAAACGTGAATAAACACGACAAAGTGAAATCAAAATCTATTTCTAACATTAACAACCCCTAAAGACCCAAAGAAATGTTGTACACCTGCAATCTACAACTACACAAACAACTACGATTACAACTATAGACGCTATCCAAATAATATCAATCAAAAGTAATATTATCAAGTACCATTTTCTTGCCCGGATGTCAGGGTGGTCAAAAATACAAATGGAATTAGCAGAAACCAAGTCAGCCTGGAATCCATGGTTGTCGGTGTGCAGACGTTCCTCTGTTCTTTCCTCTGGTCTGCGCTTCAAATACTAATTCTCTGACCCCCGCCTCACTGCTGTTTGTCCAGAGTCAACAGATAAAAGATGCATGAAGTAAATGATCAATGCTGATCTGTGTTTTGTTAACAGTTTTGTTTTTTTTGCTGTGTGCAATAGCAGTCTGTAATCCATGTGACAGTTTACTGGCAGTGAGGAGATCCAACAGTGGACTTTCCCTCATTGCTGCAATATTATGGAACACAAAGGTTTACTGCAGACCTTGTGGATTTAACCGAATTTAACTTCTGTTTAAAATATTTCGGCATCGTGTGACCGACATATGTAAAAACAGAAGAATAATAGGGCAAAGTGGAAATTATGAAACTTTCTCTGAAAAAAAAAATTCAGTTTTTACTTCTCTCTTGATGAGAGAAGTATATCAGCTTCAGGCCCCTGAAAATAAATTCCATCCATCTCTCTCATCCATCCTTCCATCCAGACACATATAACTAAATATCATCAATCATTACTAGAGTTTTCACTGTAAACGGGGAACAGCCTATTGGTATGTATATGTGTATTGGGGGCACAGTATGTAGGCACACAGTGTATATGGCTTTACACACAGGAAACTACACACGTTCTTCAAGCCATTGTCCAACACCAGTTTCCACAGCACCAGTTAAAGGGAAATCACTGTCATTATTTTATTCTCAGTTTCCACAGTTATCACTGTACTATCACTTTCTTATCAAAATGCACAAAGAGGATGCAGCATATGGAAGGAGATTTTACGCCAACATCCAGTAAATCATATCCCGTCAGCGTGTTTTGTTTGAAGGTCCTTCCCTGCTGTTATGCAGATCCTGCAGGCCTTGAGGGGCCCGTTGGGTTTGGAGGTGGTGAAGCAGTGCACATTGTGATTTCAGATGGAAGGGTTTTGGCCCTCAGGGTGTACTCCACCCTACTTGGTTCTAAAAGAAAGAAGAAGAATGGCAGATATATTACTGTAATAATAACATTGTTTTACATCACTCCACGGAACCATCAAATGCTTTTCCCTAAGACACCTGGAATCCATTTCACAGACAGTCTCTAACATTGTACTGAGGTAAAAACACTGTATTTCTGCCAGTAAATCAACATAGGAAATAGGATAACTTAGTTTTGATATATAATTTAAACAGTGTTTTGTCTAATGGTTTGGTATAGGTGTATCCGATTTTCTTAGAACCAACAGTTTTAGCTTTTGCATCTGTGGTGTCTGGGTTTACATTCATCACTGTAAAGCTGTACACACTAGTCAGTCTTGATTTATTGAGCTGTCAAAACCTCACCCTCAAAGCACTCTGGGATGGGAAGGGTTCCATCAGTACAGGTGCTGGCCACAGGGTAGCCACAGTGCTCAGCTCTGTTCAGACAGTAGAAGACAACGTGTTCGCCATGGAGGACTCTGTTGGGCTTCAGGTCTGCAATCCAAATTTTCTTTGCATTGTAGAAAATGCGGCCTCTCTTGATGCCAACTGCGCAGGGAGCTGCATGGAAAATAAACAGAGCAGCTAAAGCATGATTTCACCAGACACTGCAGCTTCACTCAGTGGGTCCTAAAATCCCTATCTGTTGGAAGCTCATCTGAATTCCCACCCCTACATTTGCATTACAGCAGTGTTTTCCTCGCTAACTAACTCCTCTGCAGCATCAGAGGGATTAAGACTTCTAGCTTTGAACCTGAGCACAGGTGGATACTTTTAGTTCACTAAGTGCATAAATGTATCTTTGTGCAATAATGATTTATACATTCCTGTAAGATATATTTTCTCTGTGACTCACCCCTGCAGACAGGCTTGGAAGTCCAGTTGCCTGTGTTTTGGCACTGTACCTCAGCCTCACCATCCAGAACATAGTGCTCATTGCAGGCGTATTTCACCTTCTCCTTGTAGCCATGTTGTCTCATCACAGCAAACGTGATGAAGCCATTTGGGATGCTTGCTGGAATGGGGCAGCTCACCTCTGTGATGATCGGAAACAGGTTCAGAGATATTTTGTAGTGAAGACGAATTAAAAATATTGCTTTAGAACACTGGCAGAGCAGTTCAACTGATGTTCTGGACCATATCAAACCAATTTGTTACATTGTTTTATTCTGTTCACCAGTGCAGTGTCTAGCCTTAATCAGCGATTTAAAGAAAGTGATGACAGAGGGAGAGATGGTGAATGAATCTGGAAGATGCTGACGTCTGGGTACCTTGGCACACTGGTGGCTCAGTGACACCTCCATCAGCCATGCAGGACCCCCTTTCATAACTTGGTGCTTTAGGTGGGTTACACTCATATGTCCAGCTTTGTCCATATATGGTGTTCGTTCCAGTAATTGGCCTATCATGGGCAATTCTTCCATCTTTAGGTGGTTTCGGCAGAGGACAATTCACAGCTACAAGGACATAACAGAATGGTATTAACAAAAGATCTAACGGTTAGTGGGCAGTTTATTAGGAACACCTAGCAACAGACACCACAGTGAGTCTTTTTCTACAGCACTGGAATAAATCATTCTATGGGATTATTGTTATTGTTTGTTGTTGTTATGGAGAGGTGTTGATTCAGCAGTGTGGTCATTTTGGGTCATAATGCTTAGTGTAATGTACAATGAACTGTCTGCCAACATACAGCGATGATTGACTTGAAGAGTGATGGACATAATAATAGAAACACCCATTAGCATAACCACTCAGTATTGTTGTTCAGTTAAACATAGGGGAAGAGCTTCCCAACATTTTGTAGGACTTCCTGTTCAACACTTCATTTATTGTGTCACCCGACGCTGAAGTCTATGACCATTTCCATTATGTCAATTTTCTTCCGGCACCTTTGCAGAGAGGTGGTGGATTGCTCCAGGTGCCATCATGTAAACACCTGCTTTCACTGGCTCCTTGCATGACATACCTGGTAACCAAGGGTTCATATTATTCTGACATATAGTGTATGTGTTAACCAAAGTTTGCAATAATTTGTTTTGAGCTGCATAGTGATTCATGTTACCTTACCCATCATCACATGTGTAGTTAAGCACACTCCTGAATGGAGCTTCTGTCCTCCCCATGGCTAAAGGCCGCAGAGGTCCGGGGATCGGGCACATCTTAGCTGTAAACGATTAACAGTTATGGGCCAGTGAGAATAAATAACTGACTAATGATCACCTGACCAATTAAAAAAAAAAAAAAACATTTGCAGAAAAGTAAACTTATAAATATGGTAAAAAAATCGTGTTTCTTTGCTCCTATATTAGAGCAACGGAAGAAATACAGCTGTTCTACTGCTGCACATCTGTGTGCATGAAGATGAACTCGACATAAAGACCTCAGCCTGAACTCACGGGAACATGCCAAGTTCGACTGGGTCCACTCTCCTGTGGCAGCGCAGGTGATCTTTTGAAGGGTGGTTGTTGAAGGCAGGTATCCCTGTTCACACGTGAGTGTCACCGATTCTCCAACCTCATACACGCGCTTTAAGGTCGACTCATCTATCCCATCAGTGACAGGTGGGCGGCTACATACTAGTTTAAGAAATAAGTTGATGCACAAGGGACAGAATTCACGGAAAAAACATTTATATGTTGCAGCTAAATTAAATTGTAATTCTACAAATGTCAATTAAAGCAGCAGTACAACTCACATCTTACAATGCATTGTACAGATTTTAACAATTGCTCTAAAAGTTGAGAATGCTCTACTTTTGATCTACTTGCTGCACATTACCAGTAATAAGAATAAATGACTTGCATACTAAACTACTTATTCATGAAAAAGCAACCATCCTGTTTGATTTTTACCTTTCTTAGATGTCACAGTTGTGTATGAAGCTATTTGGCAGAAGAGCAACAAAGCCAAAGTTGACGCCATCTTCTTAAAAGTTGAGTCTCCTAACTTGCATCTGGGTGGAGGATGAGGCCAACATAAGGACTGCTGGGTAAGGGCTCCAACATCGTCTGCCCAATCAGGTGCTGCTGCAAGCTCCTATTGATTGAGTGCAAAGGTCTAACTCCTGCATATTTACCTTGTGTTGATCAATAACTTTGATTTGGTACAAGAGCAAGCAGCAGAGAGACAGCGTGTATGAACTCATACATAATGAAAGAGACTCTCTCGACACGCACACGCACATACACACACACACAGGATATAGGATATTTAAGCAATTCATATTTTTTCAATCTGGCTCTGTGACATATGTTTTCATGCAGCTTTACATAAATAAGTTGATGCACAAGGGACAGAATTCACGGCAAAAACATTTATATGTTGCAGCTAAATTAAACTGTAATTCTACAAATGTCAATTAAAGCAGCAGTACAACTCACATCTTACAATGCATTGTACAGATTTTAACAATTGCTCTAAAAGTTGAGGATGCTCTACTTTTGATCTACTGCCATGTGCATGAGGTGCATAGGATGCAAAAATGCATGCAATAACCCTCAGTGACTGTCAGCAAGAAAAACAGAAATACTTGCTGCACATTACCAGTAATAAGAATAAATGACTTGCATACTAAACTACTTTTTCATAAAAAAGCAACCATCCTGTTTGATTTTTACCTTTCTTAGATGTCACAGTTGTGTATGAAGCTATTTGGAAGAAGAGCAACAAAGCCAAAGTTGACGGCATCTTCTTAAAAGCTGAGTCTCCTAACTTTCCCTTGCATCTGGGTGGAGGATGAGGCCAACATAAGGACTGCTCCAACATCGTCTGCCCCAATCAGGTGCTGCTGCAAGCTCCTATTGATTGAGTGCAAAGGTCTAGCTCCTGCATATTTACCTTGTGTTGATCAATAACTTTGATTTGGTACAAGAGCAAGCAGCAGAGAGACAGCGTGTATGAACTCATACATAATGAAAGAGACTCTCTCGACACGCACACGCACATACACACACACACAGGATATAGGATATTTAAGCAATTCATATTTTTTCAATCCGGCTCTGTGACATATGTTTTCATGCAGCTTTACATCGGGTTTATTTAAACTGGTTTAATTAGGTAATATTTGACTTTCAGAAAGACTGGAAGGGGATTGGACTGCTGGTCAGTGAACTTACTGGCATTGCTCAACACAGTTGGTGAACCATGGCTGCATGAAAATTCAGCTATGGTTGCATAATAAAAGAAAATGTTACATGATAAAATAATATTGTGCATTATAAAAACCCTACAAGAATAAAAAATAATAGCACAAAAACGTTGAGGTCACTTGTATGTGCCATCACTGCATGTGTTAAGCGCTGGTGCGTTATGCGCTATTTTGCCACACGGTGACGCCCCCATCTCAAATTCCTGCAGCGGGACCCGGGGCCTGCTCCCACCCACCGTGGGTCCTGTGGCGTGACATCAGCCTGAGTGACAGGGAGGAAGCAGAGTGGAGAAGTGTCGAGTTACACATAGATGCACAGACTACAATCAGGAAGTTGGTCTTCAGAATAAAACAATTGGCAGTGGTAGTTTTGGGGACCTGTTAAAAAGACACAATGTTGACTGGTAGTTTGGAAACAATCATTTGACAGGGCACTCAGGAATGTGATGTGATGTAGTGGCTAAGATTTGTTTGTCAACTACCATTAAACAACAAACAAACAAACAAAATAGGTTAAATAAGGTTATTAATTAACGACAATAGTACAACAATATTTCCCATTTTTGTTACGTTTACATATTATGCATTTTATGTTTTAACCGTTGATTAATTGTTTGTCTCAGTAACTAAAACAATCCGATGGAAATAAATAAGGTAGGCTAATTACAAAAAAACTAACTAAATATCAAAATTATATAAATAATGTCCTACATGATTGGTATTACAAACAAAGTCAGTCCTATGAGATCTAAAAACACGGACTGACTGAACCTTACAAGCGGGATAAATCACTCCGCTGGGCTTTTACTTTGAAACGCGCAGGCGGAAACGTCGTGTCTGAGCGGCGCGTAGCTTGACGGCTCGCGGAGCTGTCAGCGGAGCAGCCCAGTGCGGGAGTGGACAGACGGGGACAGCCCTCACACTGTCAGTCGGGTGTCTCCGGTGAGGACCGCGCTCCGCTGAAAACAAACACACGCGTACACACACACTCACACACATAGGGGCGACGTACAGGTGTGCACCGGGAGCAGCTGTGTTTCCTGCTGAGCGCGGACATGGCCGACGCAACTTTGAACGAGTCGTCCGGGGACGACGTCGCCAACAGGTTCGCCCGTAAAGGAGCTCTGAGGCAGAAGAACGTGCACGAGGTGAAGAACCACAAGTTCACCGCCAGGTTCTTCAAGCAGCCCACTTTCTGCAGCCACTGCACCGACTTCATCTGGTGAGTGGCGCTGTTGTTGTTGTTGTTGTTGTTGTTTTTACTGTTGTTGTTGTTGTTACTGTCGTTATGCCGCCGCCGCCGCCTGTTGCGCGTCCAGTCCCGGTGCGCGCGCTGCTCAGGCATGTTACACAACTCCAGAGAGTTTTCCTGGTTGTTCCATGAAAAACACACATTCCTCCCCCACAGTGTGAATGTGCCTGTTCACACATTTCTCCATGCACTCACATATGGGAGGAGCTGCGCTGCTGCTGTGTTATTACTATATCATTATATGTAATGACTGGTTGTGGGTCTGTGAATGTAACTTGTGTTTAGGGTTGTGGGTTGTAGGGGTTTGATACACCCCCCTCCTCCAGTCCCTCATAAAGAAACAGTTAAATCATATGATCCATGTGTAATAACACATTGGCTGAATACCAGTTATGAGTTTCCAGGGTTCTAATTGACAACAGAGGCTGGTGCATGCTGAGATCAGACCTGGTTTAACTCTCTGGATGACTAATAGATTCCTCTTCCTGGCAATGCACAGCAGCCTTCAGAGCCCATACTGTTTTTTTTTACTGGGGCGAACGACTCCAGGATTTATCGATGAAAACCAGATCTTTAGAGAGTCAGTTTACTGGCAGCGTGAGCCTGCGTGGAAAAACACCTCACCCTTTTGTAGTGAAGCGTCTCAACGTGGTGCTGCAGGTCTTTCCACTGATGCCGCACGGAGAGGAAACCCATGGAAATGACGTGACAAACTTGACAGGAATGCAGATCACGGCCCATGCAGTTATTTGTTACTGCTACTCCTCTGTGATGTTTCCTCTCATGTTTTATCAACACAATAAAAGCTTAACTATGAGAGGTGTAAATTTGTTGTCACTTGGTAGAGTTGTACAAACGTATGACCTCAGGGCCTTTACTGCTGGTGACTCATAACCTCGACAGTATAACAACATGACCTGTGCCATGCTGAACGCCGCCCTGTAGCCAAACACATGCTCAGTGTGTCCTGAAACTGAACTAGCATTAAGAAGAAAACGTCTTTATTCGGGTTTTGATGTTGAATAAGTTACATTATTTTGCCTTGTTTACAGTGTTGGTGCCACAGATTCACTTTCAGTTTCAGTTGTTAACAAAGACAAAACTCTCATTAAAGATATATACTTAAAATTTCTATGACTTATATGATTGATACAATATATGCCCGATTTTATATACTGTATATGTATATGTGTGTGTGTGTGTGTGTGTGTGTGTGTGTATCGAGTAATGTCAAACAAACGTACAGTATCGTGGGTGTGAATCTCCTGGTTAAACAGCCTCAGATCACCTCAGGTTAGACTTTCTGAAAGAACCTGGCTGTGGGGCTTAGCACCCATTCAGCCACAGAAGCATTATTGAGGTCAGGCACTGACGTCCAGTGATAAGACCTAACACCCAGTGGGTGTTTAAATGTGGCTTGGTGCAGAGGGGCACATTGTTGTCATGCTGAAAAAAGAAGGGCCCTCCCTAAACTGTCCTATCTCATATATTACTGTGTACTGAAGCATTAAGATTTCACTTTTATTGTGTGTGGGGGGTATCCACACAGTTTTTGTCTTAAATGTTGTGTTTATTTTTGGAAAAATAATAATAAATACCTCCAGCAAAGTGGGGAAGCTACAGTCAATCTTTCCATGGAGTTTACACATGTAACTGTGTGAATGAATGCTTTGTACTGTGTGGAGGACAGAGACATTACTGACTTCTCCATCCTTTGTTTCCACAGGGGGTTTGGAAAACAAGGATTCCAGTGCCAAGGTAAATCTGACTCCTTCCACATCATGAGAGCTGGGCACATCTCAGTGTGACTTGTTGTGATCATGTAAATCACCACATCTGAAACTGATATTTAGTTTCTATGGTGTTTGCTGCTTTTCTTATTACGCCAGCTTGGTTTTTATTCTTATAGCTAGCTTAAGAAAATTATGCGTAATGGCCCATGTGAATAGCACTCAATCATGTGACCAGAGGGAAATTGGCCTAGAACAACACTGTCTTCTATTATCTTCTATAAAAAGGAGTTTTCGTTGGGTCTAACATTATGGAGTTACTGCATTTGATATCTAGGACCCTACAAACAGGTTTTTGGAGCTAAATGACTGCTGCTCGAATAGATAAATATAATCAAATGTGGTATTTAACTGCCTTTTCACATTCAACTGAGGAAGCTTCAGGGAGAGAAACAACAGGGATTTTCGGAAAAGTGGAACACAGGGTGAAGAAGGAGAATAGAGAGGAAGAGAGTTGAAGTACATAGAGCATGAGTATGACGCCACCTCACACTGAAGGTGGATTTCCAATCTACCTGCCATTTTGAGTTTTAGCATGCATCACCTCTCAGAATTCCTCCTGTGATGTGGAAACTTCCAGGCCTGCCAAAGGCAGACTCTGGCTGCGCGTGCCCAGGTAGCAGTGCAGATGAGGTCAAACGCTAAAGCTGGTTGCAAATCTCTGTCCTCAGTACTTTCTAAAGAAAATATACTGAGTTTTTAAGAAGCCTGTTTTTCTTCTGACTCAGGAGAAACAGTTTATGACGTTACTCGATATCATCTTGGATAAGGGTGTAATAAAAGAGGTGCAAAAGGTAAACGTGCAAGTCACTGAATTATCACTTACACTCATACATTTACACAATTCATTGAGCCCAGTGTTTTTGTAGGGACATTTGTCTGGTAAATGTTTGAGTATAGTGCACAGGGACATTTCATATTAACCTGTGTCTACATGGGAATCCACCGACGCCCCACTCTCATACGCCACGTCCTCTCACCGAGGTGAGATGCAGTGGTGGTGAAACCACACTCAACAATGAGTCAGTGAAAGGTGTCGCAGTGTTGACATCTTAACATGTTTTTGCATAAGCTGACATTTCCAACAGCGTGTCTGCCAACTCCCTACTCTGCTATTGCTGAATTGTTGCTTTCATCTTGCCTCATTGTTACCATTGCGGCCTTTCACACAGGAGTTGATACATTGATACATTATTACAGGGACGTCAGAGAGCCGTGTGCACTTCACCTGCTCTGTAGCTTTTTGTTCCTGTTGTGTCAAACACTGATGCTCCACCACTCTCTAAAACTCACCACTTCTTTTTTTTTTCTTCTGCCATAAATCCATGGACCTGTTTAATAAATAATGTCTGGCTTATCAAGATGTGATTTGTTACACTGCAGCTATTCAGGGAAAGGTCCCCACTTTATAATACACTATGTGTTCAGCCATCAATTATTGAACACAAGCTTCTTTAAACTCGGGGGTCAGGCCCTTCAGTGGAGAAAGTGAGCCTCTTAGTCAATACTCGAAAATGACAAAGTGATAAACTGGAGCGTGACATTTCGGTAACAAGACTGACATTTCATTTTCATCCCTGCAAATGTCCCTTTTCCAAGAATAGGATGGAGTCAAACACTCTTGAGTTGCGCGCTTGGTTTAAAGTGTTTAGAGCTTTTTTTTCTATGTAACACACTGAAATAAGTGCATTTTGCTGGACACTCTGAACATAACACAATGAATTGTGTTAATGTTGTGGGAACATGTGAGCCTATCAGTAGCCAACTTTTTAGATGGTATCTGCACCGGGAACGATCTGTCTGTCGTCTCCTGGCTACATTTCTGGTGGAGTCGCATTTCAAGGCCCTGGCCTGCTGCCACTGGTTGTGTAGGGGCATATCTCAGATCAGCATTTAGTTGCCATTCAGGACCAACTGACAGACTTCGCAAACTTTGGATGAGGGTTTCTCATTCAGATTTCATAGTTTGAAGATCTGATTTGTTTAATCTGGCATTTCAGTCTTGAACTATGCAGTTGTAAGGAATACACTGTTAAAGCGGAGTGTGATAAGAAGACAAACAGTCCACATACATGTCCACAATGGAGTACAAACGAGTTCATAGCTGCAACTATGATGAGGCCATTATGCTCTGCAACAGGAAGCTAAATCACACATCCATTAGTGGAACCCTGCAGTTTGGTCTTGTATCAGATTTTATGAATAACTAGCTTTTTATGTCCATCGAGCTCTCTTCCTCACTCACTTTGTACCTCTTCATATAGATAAAGCAGGAAATTATTACTATGATGCTACAACAGTGGCTTGTGAAGACTTCATCCTCTTGGTAAAATGGCAGTGAATTCAGAGTCAATTTGAAAATAACCCGATAAACTGGGGCTTGTGAATTTTAAAATGTCTGGTTCCTCCAAATACCAACAAGAATGGAAATTTGTTGAAAATGTGAGAATGGACCTGGATAAATCAGAAATCAGAAAATATTGTCCTTGATTCTTGACATATTCCAGTTCCACAGTTACAGCAGAAGTCTCCCTTTCTCCTCTGCACATCTCGTAACACTGATCACAGCTGCAGTGCAGATGTAGGCGATTTGTGCTCTCTGAAAGGTACCTTAAGGAGGACCTGTGAGGATGGAGTGGATGGATGGCTCCTCAGTGGACTGGACATTTATTGGCAGATTGTACATGACTGAATTCCACCTGAGGGTTTACAGTGTTCCCTGATGCGCAAGAGGAGAAACTAATGAGTTTGGCTTCTGCCTCCCAAGGGAGAGTCATTGTCCAGCCATACAAGTACAGTCAGGGGAACCAACAGATCACTGGTCATGAATTTATGACTCCTGTTTTGTCCTGCAAGTCAATGTTAAATTGTAATAAAAAAAAAAATTAAACTCAATATGAACTTGACAACACGCATCATTTTAACCCACCCAACCAAACCTTACATACACCAGTCCAGCCATTTAGCTTCACTGATGACAAGTTGTTTTGTTTCATGTGTTAGATCAAAATAATAATAATAATAATAATTATATAAAAAATGCACTTTTCTTTCTCTCTCTTTTTTTGTGTTTTGGATGTGACACACTACACAAAAAAGGAAGACGATAATGGCTGCTCTTGCGTCATATATCTCATGTTGTCCTGAACAACATGTATAATTATGTGGGTTAGTGGAGATTGTGGTCACATTGCACAGCCCTGTTGGCCTGGATTCATTATAACCTACATTCACATTTGTAATCGGAAATAGTTGTTATTTCCGAAATAACAACTGACTTTTGCTTTAATGAACAGTTCTTTAATATCGATGAAAGTACTGGAACTACAGCTCTGCTGTCAAGAAGATATTTTTAATTTTTCTTTTCTGTTGGCAACATAAAACATTTTAATTTATGCACAACCACTAGTTAATACTTTAATATGTACAAGTACATAATTTGTAGTGGTGTAATGCTGTAGTTCTCCCAAATGGAGTGCAGTTGCATTAATTGAGTAGTGTAATAGCGGTAAGCAATAAAAATAGCCATTGAAGCACTAATCATTTGGGTTGTTATTAATTTGTCTCTTCAGATTCTGGCGATGAGAATATTTCTCAGTAGTTTCCATGGACTATTTCCTCCAGGGTTCTGTTGGCAAATTGTTTATGTACCCACGCAAACAAAGTGACGCAAACGTCAAACTAAGGATCTTTTTTCGTTCTGAGGAGGAAAAGATTTGTGACAGAGACGTTAAAGTTTGCCGTTTCTTGTCGTCCTCCCAGATGGTGAAACCAAAGACCACCCTGTCAGTGTGATGCTTTCTCTCTGACACTATAATGGCTGTGCGTTTGCTCGTGCCATCACCTCTGTTCTTTGTTCCCCTCTGCTGCAGAGTGCGTACCTAAAACAAAGACACAGATTCAAGGCTGACAGCTTTGATGCTGATGCTGACCCGCTCAATTCTGCAATATTAGCACACGCGCTGTCGGCTCTCTGTTCCTTATCTGTTTTCTCTCATTTGACACTTATTTGTTTCTCTCTGTCTAATCCCACCATCTCCTGGTGACACAGAGAAAACAGACGGCCAGATATTTGGTTCGTGCTGGGTTTTCGTCTGACACAGCAGTGTGGCATTTCAGTGCTCTCATGGTTAAAAGGTTCCAGTGGTTTCATCCGTGACGCTATTTTGGCTCTGATAGACATCAAGATTCAGAAACTACTCATACTGTTTCAACAGAGCAGAGAAGATGCACTGTGGCATGTGTGTGTGTGTGTTTATGAGACAGAGAGGGAAGAGGGCAGAGTTCACCAATGACTATATTTAGAGTTGCTACTCAGTCCCCTGAAGAGACACACAGCTATGCACAGCGCTGGTTCTGTTTATGTGAGGACACTTGCTTTATCTGTTCAGATGGACCCTGTGATTAGAGAGGGACTTTGTCTGAAATCGCGCACAACAGTCTTGTTCTGCAAACGTTCAAGCCCAAACCATTGTGGCTTGAACATATGACTTTCAGCTTCTTCATTTTTTTCCTCAAAAAAGCGAAAAATACCCCAACCAGTCTGCTGACAGCAACCCAGTAGGAACTGTGGAACTGTGCATTCAGTTTGGAGACTGTTACTGTAGGACTGTTACGGCTACAGGCAGCTACTTTTGAAGACGTGTTTGTCTAGTTCACAGCAAAGACAGAGCTACAGTCAGAAATCCAGTTCAGTCAGTTAAAGGACAGATCTGTAAACTAATAAAGTATCAAGAGTGCAGGCTGTAGAAAGACAGTAAACTGCCCGTGTAAAGAACAGAAATATATCAATCTAGAAACAATCACTTATTCTGTTAATAGCCTTTAGAAATTGAGCCACAGCTTATAAAAATAAAGACTTTAAGTTTCGAGCTGTACAGTAACAGTATAAAACAGCACCTTGTCTTGTAAAACTGTAGCAACAGAGTATGACAGCAGTAGGTGTGATTAAGATCGACGCCTTTAAATCATAGTCTTTTATCATGTCCATGAGCTGTGCTTTGCTTCCTGGAATCTCTAAAGGGACCAGGGGAGAGATACGGTTCTCAGACAGTGACCGCAATGACTAATGCTGCTCCAGTAAATCCCAATCATAACAACAGCTTAGTCCTGAAGCCTCTCCAGCTGTAAAAGTCTGGCCACTCTGAATTCATGCTTACTGGAGAAAAAACTTTTTTGCTATTGTTGCAATTTTTTTTCTTTTCATCTGACTCCACTACTATCAAATTGGTACATTAATGGGACAGTGAGTTACGCGACAATAAAATGGATAATATGGTACACTTCCTGCAGTGGTGGATCGCACAAGTGGCTTGTCAGACCAAAAATAAATAAATAACTAAAAAAGAACAACAAAAGCACTTTACGCCACAAAAGCTCTCAGAAACCTCATTAAACCTCATCATGCAGAGCAGTCATTCAGAAAGCAGGGCCCACTGGATAAATCTGGGCCACAGGCAGCAGCAGCATCAGCGTCAGCTCACAACGAATACGACATACATACGAACACACCTGCCTGTGGTTTGTACTTTAATGAAAATGATTACAGTGAGCCCAGAGGATAATAACTGAGATACAAATAAACACAATGCTTCGTATATGTGTCCTCATACGTGTCTCAGTCCACATCATTGGCTCAACCACAACCCACATGGGCTCAACAAATGGTTTTGTTAAAATATCACATTTATCATTAATCAACATGAGATTAAATCTTTTTTCAATTAAACTGAAATCAAAGTAAATAAGTCTCATCAGACTGTTGGTTTGGCTGATTATATTCTTTATCAAGGAAAAAAAAAGAATCATGTGGATGAAAATACATGAGCTGAGAAGGTTAAGAACTTAATGTTACCTGGAGGTTACCGGACGTCCCTGAAAACCTCTTGTCTCACTTCCTGTTTCTCTCTAGTCAATTCAGACCCGCTGCATTAAGATTAGAAGAATCCATCATATGGTTTTGCATTATTTAGCACTCAAATTACCACGATGCATTGGGGAGAAATGTTCAAAACACGCCTTATGTCTCCAGCATGCTGTTTGCACAGAAAAATGCCCCAGTTAATCATGTTTGCTAGCTCAGAGGTAACATGTTGGAATATATAAATCCCAGTGCCTGCAGAATGAGCATTCACTATAAGCACTTATTTTAACCGTTCTGCAAATATGTCGATATTTTCATTTTTAGTGGCGTTTGTTCCTGCTTCCATGCGTTTGTACTGGATTACCTTCTGGGCTTCCTGGATGACACGGTGATGCAAATCTGCTTTTCCCCTGGCACAGGAAGGTTCCTGCATGGAGGGAAATACTGTACATCCTCTGACACCTGCATATCGTCAGATAATAGAGCCCCGTTGAGTTCCTGATTGCACGCTGTCATGATGTAGCCCAAATCTGTTTCACAGATTGATAAGGGGATAAGCAGTCCCAGGTGGGATGACGCGCACGCTCCTGCTGTCATGCTGATGTCACATGGTATTTGAATGGTCCGACTGTCCCTGGTTGAAAGACACAGCTATGGCAGAGCGTTACAGGGCTCTTTATTAACAAACTTCATTTTCTGATCCAGTGTCTGACCTCAAATATTGGATTTGACCCTACTGCCTCTTCTCATGTGACTAATACTGAAACTTCATGTTTTACTGTAGTAAACTAAACCCCTATTTTAATGATGGTTCAGTGTTTTGACTTTACTTTCATTTTGATTTTACAAAACTTATAGGGAAGCATGCAAAATAGACAAAAGTCTATGTCAGCATCACTGTGGATTCCATACTTGATACACACACAGTAAGACTAAATGTGAAGTTACAGAAACACAACTGCATTTGCCACAAACAGCTGATTTGTGTTAAACTGAGACACTCCTGGAATGACAGGAACCACGCAGAGCATCATTCATTAGCCTCTATTGGATGAGTGTGACATTTTATATAAACGAGAATACAACAATTGAGTCTTGTCTCTTGTCTCTGAATAGATCTTTTAGCTTCTACTATAGTATCAGCATAACTCAACATGTGTTTTACAGATCCCAAATTCATTGTTGGTGAAAATACTGTCTGTATGAAACTAGTCTTTAGTCTCTACAGTAAACCCTACTGTTTCCCTGCTTGGACAAGTGAATCAGTACAATGTAGAAATATATGTTATTGGATGACATTGTCACTGTGTGGACAACGCACCTGTGTGAGGAGACCCTGCCAGCAGCTTTGTGTCCTGGCATCTGCTGTGTGTTTGCTCAGGGACTTTGAGCTCTTGCAGGAGGAAGCATTTGGCAGCTTGATCATGGTGGACTCTGGTTGAGACCATGCAGATACAGCACGCTGAGCCAAAGTCTCTGGCCGTTTCTGCCTCTGACTCGTCTATCTTGTTTTTCAGTCGATACTTATTGTGCGTAGCTAGTTTCTTAATAAAAAATTGTTATGTTTAACACAGGAAATTATTTTCTTTTTTCCCCCCTGTGTTGTGATGGCTTTGAGAACAGATAATCGTAAAGCATGTGCCACCATAAAACTGCCACGAGATATGTGATTTATGACATAAATCTTTTCCAGGACGAACACAGAATTGGCTTATTTCACGATTGGCTATTTTAAGACGCATTGAGCTCTCATGCACATCAAACAAAAACATTATAAAACGGCTGCTGGAGTGTTTTGGTTGTGGTTGAAAGGCATGCTGGGAAATGTGGGAACATATCTGAATTTAATGGCGATGAGGCCATGATGTGGGAAAATGGAAACAACAGAATGGATGGTTGTTTGGCTAGTTTGACCTACTGAACCGACCTCTGCAGCAGCCAGTGTTTTTTAACATCATCCATTTAGGTGATTAAAACTGTCCCTTGGGGTTGGGTATTAAATCTACCCTCGGATGGTTGACGGTAATGTTATGAGGCCCGGAATGGTATCATAGGTGCTTAATGTGAGCTTAACAAATGGTAGCTTTTACTTGATTGAAACACTTATTCAGTCTTTTTTTTGTGAATGGAGCCACCTGTTGTTCCATCATTTGCTCAGATGATGTGTGCCCTCTCACTGGGATTAACTTCTGTGCTGGATGTGACTAGCAGGGAGCATTTATTCCCTGTACCTCTGAATCTATGCTGTAACAGTGACAAGCCACAACATCTGTCTGGATAAAAGTAGGCCTCTGGGCTGGCAGCAGTGTCCTTAAGCTGGATTGTCTCCCTCACCATTTAACACAGACCTTCTGATGGCCTCTGCAGTTAAATAACATCTTCAGCTTGAGCTTGCCGTTTTACATCAATGCCTGGTGATCTTCAGAGATCCCCAGGGCCCAACATCTCAGGACCAGGAGCTAATAGGATTTATCGATCAGTCTTGGGTTTCTGTATGTAAACATTACGCCTGTTAAACTGCAGGTTGGATCGAATTTACCTTTAATTAATAGCATATATTATATTAGCCGTATGAGGCAGCATTTCCATAAGCACAAGAAGAACATCAAAGCGGGGAATGCCTTCTTGGTCTGAAAATAAAAAGCAACACTGTGAGAGGAAGTGGGCGTTTAGAAATAAATGGGGAGCAGAATGTGTTTAAGGATGTCTGAGTCCAAAAAAAAATTCAACAACTAAATGTGTTAACAACAGTATCCTGTGTATTTTGATGAGTGGGCTGTATTGTTTGTGCATGAATGCGTTTCCATGACTTTAAACCTCTTAAGCTCCAGCAGTTGGTATAAATCACACAGGTTTGTTACTTTTTTTATGTCAGGAGTCATGTTACCCTCCCCCGGTACATCACAATGCATCAAAAGTGCCATATTGCGGCCATCATTTGCACTGACATTATGGATTACAGAGTACTCAATAATCCTGATGATATATTTCATACTACCATCCATATCATCCTCCAGTAGTTATAGCTGCATATGAGTTGCTAAGCCTGAGTGATAAAATGCACATGATGCTGTCCATTTTGCTATATTAGTTTGCTCTAGTTTACACAAACAAATGTAGGGATGTACAAAGACATACACTCATGCATATGCCCAGATTTGAGTTATTGAAAGTGTCATTTGGAGCCATATGTCAACATCTGCTCCCTGAAAGTGGTGAATGTAGGCTGAGAGTTTAATCCACACACAAAGCACATGGCTTTTCCCTCCTTTATCATATATTGTTTGTTTATTCACAATTCACCCATATGTATCACTGGTTTTAATCTTAATCGTTTCACCGTTTTCCAGCCAATGAAAAACAGGTTTGCAGACACTGACTCGTCCCAACTGCTTCACGCTCACCTTCAAATCAACATGACCCAAGAATCCTAATACAGTGCAGGGGAACAACTCTTTGGTTCCCAATTCATCACTCATCTCACCCGAGCTGCACTTTGAAATCCTCTCCATCAATATCACAAACAGAGTTTGGGGCAACCAGTGACAAACAAGAGGCAACTGAAAACCAATATGTGTCTGTCTGTCTGTCTGTCTTGATTAACCACAGGAATTCATGAATGAGTACATAACCGAACTGCAGCTTTTTTAAATTAAGAACATTTATCTTATTAAACAGTGGTTAAACAGCAGCATAGAGATATATATTAGTCAATACTGGATCATTCCAGGTTGGACATTGAAGGTGGCAACTCTGTTTACTCTTTTGGCTAATGGCTCTTAAGTCTTTTATTTACAATGAGTAGACTTTCCCTGCCTGCATGTTTAGCCGTCTGTCATTGTGTTTATACGGATCATGCTTGTAGCTCTGTGAATCAGAGGTAACATGAGCATGGAAATCATAACAAGGCTCTTGCTAATGCTTCTGGCTCTGTGAACAACCCAGTTCCTCTGGCACTTAACCATTATCGTTATGCTAGTGGTGTATCTTACAGTCACTTTGTGATGTTGTAGTGGTGAAAAGTGTCTTTACCCTACTAATGATTTTCCCCAGGTAATGACAACATTAAAAGTTGCGAATATGTTTCAAAGTGTACATGTTTCTATTTTTCCATCAACTTCAATAATATAGAAAAATATGCCACCCATCCAAGAGATAAATAAATAATTGTAGCATCCGGAAATGGTGGAATGAACTATTTTAACTTCCACTGACCTAAAATCACCATGTGGAGGCTATTACTGCACGAATAATGCACATGATGCACATTGGTAGAAGTCCTGCTTGTTTGAGAGCCATGGATTCAGCTTGGATAAATGGTGTACCTTCCCAAGGTACACGCCACTTTGGGTTCGGATCAGAATGCTTTTAAAACAGAGGGTTTGGTTAATCCATTGGGAGGTGCAGCACCGAACATTACCAGGGATTAGAGAGGGATATTACTGTCCGAATGCATTAGAGGTGTATTAGATAGCTCTGTGATGGAGGACAGACTAATGCACCAGGCTCTGTATTACAGCATAATCTGCATTTAATTGCCCTGAGTTTTGTTGTTATAATGGCATTATCTAATGGAAGAGCCTAAGAAGGGTTTGTAGGAAGAACAGAAAAGCAGAGGAAATAGAATTGGCTGAGATGCAGCTAAAAATGTGGGACTTTCACTTTGTGACGCTTCTGCAGGCTGGGAAGAAACCTGGGAGATTTTCTATTTTACCATAAAGAATCCTTCCATCATAAAAGATGCAATGATTGTAACGTCAGGGATTTGATTGATAAATGAGTTAATAATTTCACAAAAAATGACATATGTGTGATAGATATGTGTTATGTTCAGTTGGCCATGAGACCTTGTTGTTTATAAGGCCTTCTATGTTTTGGACAAGGTCCTTCCCAGAGTAGCAGATGTGGGTGACTACTAATGCATGTACACCGGCACACACTTATATCTGGATCTTTGAAAAAGGCTGTTGCCCTGGTAGCATGGTTAAGCACTAAATATTGATTTGCTTTGTCCCTGTGCTGGTTGTTGATGTAAAGCAAGTCAAGACATGGGCTGATTGAATCCCCTTTGCTTACCACTGTCCGTGTTAACCTTTTTTTGTTGCCAGTATTGCAAAGAAAGCGAATGCCTTACATCCACTATCGCCTCTTACCTACATATTCAATCAGCTCTTGTGTTTTCATGATGGAAATATGCTCTTATAGCATGAAACCGAAGTAATGTTTGCCAGAATCCAAACAATTATTTAAATTTCTGATAAGCGCCCACAATAAGATGGCTCTATTACTCAAATCCGCGCAGTCTATTACAGGTCAGCCTCTGTTTGAGGTCATGGAAACGTGTGACGGGTTTTGGACAAGTAATATAATATAATGTTTATTGCGCCTTTGACTCACCCAAGATGCTTGCAAATACAAAAGTTGAACGTGACTGGCTGTGAAACTAGACCGTGAACTGAAGCACTGAAATTGATCGCTTTTCCACTCAGTCGGCGAGAGATCAATGAGAATATTGTTGGTAGCATCGATGAACAGTCGATGTGGTTCATCGTTGAATGGAAGCAAGAGCCTGTTAAGTTGATAATTTGAAGGTCAGCGAATCAAACCACAGATGGTGTGTTTTTATGTTTTAAACCAGAATGCTTCATGATGTCAGACTAGAACTAACAGCACAAATAAAATAATTAATGTTTTTATTTCTGCTTTTCTGGACAAATATATATATATATTTTTGCTGTTCTGCATTACTTGCAGTAACTAAAAACAGCAAAGGCTCTAATTTGCAGTTTCACAGCCATAAGTCTCTTCACCATTCTGCATCGAAATGTGTAGTGGCATTGCTTCCATAGCCTCCATAGCTGTCTTTGTCAGTGGTTGACAGTCAATTACCGAATCACAGCACTGACATTTCCAAAGTGCAAACCAAAGTACCATGTAGACCTGATAACACTCATAATCTCTGACAGTTGCCACATCGCAAGCACAACTGAAATGTTCACCCTTTGCTTTTCGTTTTGGAAACTGTCCTGTACACCTCAATTGCTTTGATAAGTGACTGTGAGCTTCACTTTAATTTTCCTGGATCTATATATCAATACTGATAAGGTATTCCTGTTTGGTGGAGAGGGGGTGGCGGTATGCTGACTTGCTTATCAGCCCATGAGCTAGTAGCCTTACAGCTTGCCAAGCAAGACCCCCTGTTAAAACTACACACACCCTCATGTTGAACACTGCATAAATTGAACTATTCAGTATAATGATTATCCAGTCTGTTCAGATTTCCATCTGAATAGCAAAAAAAAATCCAGATTCAATTATTTAGAGCGTTTGATTTGAAAGGAGATGATCTATTCAATTATAGAATAAACCAGGAACTAATAATGTTGTCATAGCATGTTGTACCATGATATTTTCATCCACTGAGTCGTAATGCTCACTTGACATTTTGCCCTTGATTTATGACAAAAGAGAAAACTGATTATTGCCATAATGCCATAATACATCTGTTTTGCTTTATAACACAGTAACCCCAATTTCTTTTCACTGTGTTCTAAGAGTTAATCCTGCCACACTCTGTAAAAAGTTCCCTATTTCAATCCTCTTCTAAAAATGTTGTTTTGTTCCTTTTATAGATCTAAATGCCTTGTTAATCCCACCACAGATTGCAAAGTGTTTTATAATCTGTTTGCACAAGGGCAAGATGAGACTGAAGTGACTTTAAGCTGATTTCATATTGTAAACATGAAAAAAACAACAATGCCTTTTCTCAATAGAAGTGCATGAAAAATTGACCTAGCCGTTAAAACAGCATCAACATACAGCTCATCCCTAACGTTACCTTGGCTTCACCGAATCCAGAGAAAGGGGTTTAGAGGGAAACTGAAAAAAATAAGCATGTTCTCTCCACGTTCTGTCCCGACATTTCACCAAACTGGAAGAGTTTAAACAAAAACAACAAAAGTCTAGAATGATTTAATGGTCTGATACCCGTACACACAAGGAACCAAGTAACAAATGGTGTAGATATGATAGCATATCATTAGCATATCACATACAACATGACTGACCATCCTCAACACAACCATCCACCCAAACATCAAGATTAGAGCTCGTTTGTCTGAACTCTGGGGAGTTTATATATTCACTGGGGATGAGCCCAGGATCCATTAAGGATGCCTGGAAATATGTCTCTGTGTTTGCCAAAGGAAACAGTGGCCAGTTGTTTGGACTGAAAACAAATTCCAAACTATTAACCGGAAAGAACTTCAACCAACAGGAATGTATCTGTTGAGGAAGAGATTCTTGTTGTCTCAAAGCAATCTGTGCTTATGTGATTCAAAGGCACCCATGCCTAGACTGGTGTGAATTTAATCTTCCTTTTATTTCGTATTTCTCATCTTCGTCGTTGTGCGGCCCACCTCCAGTAAACGTGTTAGTGAGGTAAATCATTAAAAGACGAGCTGATAACAAATAAGTTGGAAACATCTCGTATCCATGATGGATCCACATCACGTACCAACTGGATGTCCCTGAATCACAGAGAGTTTATCTGTGTTTACCGGTTCACTGAAAAGCAAATACGACTCCGGTGGGGACGGGAGCGCACAAGTTGTTGTCCACACCGTGAGTCAGCATTTAATAGCTGCCCTTTAGAAATGACTCAGAGTGTATGTACACTGTGAAAGGACAAAGGTGTGAGCAGTTTATTCAGGCATGAGAGATATTCCTGTCAGAAACTAAAAAGACAACCACTGGCGCTGCGTGCGTGCCTGTGTCTGTGTGTGTTGTGGTATGAACAGTGACCCTAGAAAGGCCAATAGTCCTCATGGGGACCAAAGCATGATACTGATCATGCTAAATGTTTGGGGTAAACTGTGGATTGCATAATGTTTGCGGATAGAGATAAGGTTTTGGTTAGATTATCCAAAAATGAATGGAAGGTAACAAAATGTCCTGACAAGCACAGCTGCGGGAACCTGTGTGTGTGTGTGTCTGTCTGTGCATGTGTGCGTGTGTGTGAATTCTGCACTGCTGGGTTCCTGCACTAAGTGGACAGCTGCGTCTGTCTTTCGGCAAAGCCATCTCTGATGTTTACTGTGTGCCTGTCTGACTGTATAATCCCTGTGTGTGTTTAATCTGCATTTATGGGGATTAAAGCTGTTGGAGTTCATTGTTCTGACCTGATCAGAGAAAGGATATATCAGGGCGATGATCATGTGAAGGTTTGCAGGCGCCAATGCAACTGTTGCACAATGTTAATGTTTAACCTGAAAGGTTGCACAAACTCTTCACTCAGCTCATACCTCTGTATTATAAAACTGTCTTCTTGTTTACTCCCACTTTATTTTATTGTCGATTATGTGTCTGTGTTTGTTGACAGTCAAGTGAGCACTATATCTTTGTATTGTGTCTCTATTACGTGGCACACCTGCACACATCTCTTGGTGTGAATGTCGCATTGTGGTGCAGTGCTGCATTTCCCCCGTGTTTAACTCGATCAGGTGATACACAGACACACAGTAATAACATCCACTCTGAGGAAGTTGGAATCATATCAAACTTATTCAGTCCTCCAGTAAAGTTACACACAAACTAACTCACATGTATTTTTCTTGCTTCTGTCAACCTAACCCTGCCCTCATTTTGTGATTTTGGAGCAGCGTATTATCCAGCCAGCCAGAATACACCAGTCCTTATTGCTCGGAAATCTGCTGCACTTTGCTTTTTTCCTTTTTTTCAAACAGTCTTAAAATCTTTTGCAGGAGGACGTCTCTTTATTTAGGTTCTATGATGGTCCTTGCTCATTGTTTGCCATTATTCTTGCTTCAGCTACTATTCATTGCCCAGTTTCTAACATTTATTTTCGAATCATTGCTCATTCATTTTGCTCCTTTCTCTCTTACCTCTCCTCCTCTGCTCTTTCAGCACAAGGTTTCGAGACGAAATCTATTAATAAGCCTCATCGTTATATTTTCTGGGGCCTTTGTTCTGTGGTAAGTCACGCTCAATGGCAAATCACTCCACTTTGCAGAGATCAGGCATCTTCTGAGGATTTCATGATGATCGAGATTATTCCATGATGAGAGAAGAGAATTTTAAAAAAAGTGAATACATAAAAGAAGGAAAAGAAGGTGGAGAGTCCATTAAGCTTCTCTTCTCCCCGATCCTTTTTTCAACTGTCTTATTATTTATGCTTCAGTTATCTTATATGCGATTACTTTACTTTGCTGTTACCATCTAACACATCAGATATGACTGTATCCACAGTTAGACTTGTGTTTTTTCTAAATGAGTGTAGATACGATATTGTTAATGGATCTTCAAGTTTTAGCTGATAGTAGGTCAATATTCCTTTAGTAATGGCTTCAGCTATGGTTCATCCATTGCTGCTCTATTTGCTGGTATTTCCTCGCTTTATCATGTCAAGTATACGAATAACTTACTATGATCCCTAGAATCCATTGTAATCATGATTTTGCAAGGACGGTGCCATACATGTCATATATATATATATACACACACACACACACACACACACACACACAAACTACAAATACCACAGCCAAATTTACACGTTTAGCTAATTAGGGAAACATTTATAAAAATTATAGTTCCTGAACCTCAGCCAATTCTGTCATTGGTGTTTCTAAGCAACGTGTAGCCAAAAATGAGGGTGGGGTTTTCAAGGGTTGGCAAAAAAGCTAGTTATCTTGATAAGTTTTAAAAGAGAAATATTCACTATTTGTTGTCAGTCTCAACAACAGAGATTAGTCACACATTCTGATACACAATATTCTTAAGTAACTTCATACATCTTTTATTTTCTGTTGTATTTTTTAATCATCTGGCCTCTCTGCCATCAGCCTCAGGCTACATCTTAATTGCGGCTCATGTTATTTTAGGTGTTTTGGTTCACGTCCCTCTCCTTCGAGAATCTTGCAAACACAATAGGTCACAACTCACATTCAATTACATCTGGGAGGTTCTCACTGAGACGCTGTTTGTCCTGTTTTCTTCAAAAGCCGCTGTTGGTGACACAAATAACACAAGCTCCAAGCTATTTAACCGAGACTCAGCTGTTGCTGCCTCTACCTACAATTTAATACTGGTGCATTTATTTAGAACAGAAAACACCTATGTCTTTGGTGTCTGGTTAAAGTAACTGTTAATGTAAAGTCAATCCACAACTTCCGACCAATCAGAATCCAGGTTTTTCAGGGCTATGTTTGGTTAATAATCTGCATGGTGAAATGAAATTTGCTTGGCAGATATTAAATACAAAAATACACACAATTACAAACATCATAGGCCATCCTCACACACTAACATGTTGGTGAAGAGATGAAAGGATAAGCCGTGTTGCTTTAAGGCACTGAACAGGAAGACTAAGTTTGCAATCAACGTCCGCAAACGTCGTTACAGTGTCTATTTGACATCAAGCCATGTGTGTCCTTTTCCCTCCTCTCACAAACAAATGCATGTTTAATGACCCAGGGGAAATAAAGCAGGTGGAAACATCAGGCAGCAACAGGGTGCACAGAAAGTGTCGTAAATTTGCTTACATGAAATTGAGGCAATAAATTATATCTTATCTTTATTGTAGGTGTAGCTGCGCCGGTGTATTATATAATGATCATGTTGAGAAGTGTCTCAGTAGGGAAGTGCAATCTTAATGGCTTTTACCATAAAAAAGACTTTAATAGCATTGTGGGCGATTAATTATGGATTTAATGCATCTCTCTGGCTCATAGCTTGTTAGTGGCCAGTATTGATTTGAAGTGACCTGAACCTGTACTGAAGTTGATTGCATTTTTTGGCTGAGAGGCTCCAGTTGCTTCAACTAGCAACCAGTGTTAATGTTATGTCGAGACAGTGTTACGAGTCTTTGTCAGGCCCTGATAGCCCGGGGTGCGAGCATGCACCAACTATGTGAGAAATATAATCTACCGTCTTAGGAATGCATCTGTGGTCTTTGTATGGTTTACCAGGTGAGGCTGAAAATATACATTGGTGTGTATGGACTCAACGCAGAAATATTCCAACATCTCCACAAGACTGATTAAGATGGAAAAAACTAGTTTGCTGGCAACAATACAACAAAAAATGCATTAATGTTAAATCCGAGACACTTTATTGCACCTTTCAGCGTTAAATCAACTTAATATGTGCTTTTTTATGTGATGTCCAGCCCTGAGCTCATTAGAAAGCACAGATATTGCAGAGCATACGATGAATGACTGCTCGGAGCATCGTCCTGAGCCACTATTATACTACCATTGGACTAGGGCTCAGGTAAACAGCATTTTCATTCAGAGGCAGATAAGAACAGTGTGCAAATTGCTTACAATTTCCGCAGAGACAAAAAATAATGGAGATAACACTCAACAGATACTATTTAGTTTTGGGGGCAAGAAATCAAATAAAAAAAACACACTTGATTGATGAAGGTGGGCTGCATGCGTGTTCATAAAATACCACTTCAGGTCTTTTTCTTTCATTTGTCTTGCCTTGTAAAGGCCCCTGAATAACCACTCATTTCTAGCTGGTCTTCCCTCCCTCTACTCCCCCCATCCCTCCATTGCCTCTCAGGCTCTCTGTCAGCTTCACTCAGCTGCCCTGTCAGCAATTACTCTTTATGTAAACATGAAATACACACACACACACACACTATAACTCAGTCACTCCTGGAGCTAATGACTTCTTTCATCACCATCACAGACTCATAGACTGCTGTCTCTTTTTTTTTTTTTTGTCGGCTGATGTACAAAGATGTACATGGTGCCTTTGCTTCTATTCCTGCACCTCAGCATCAAGACTGGGACTTTTTTCTGCATCCGGGGACATGGATGATTGGCACATAAAACAGGAAGAAGCAGTGAAATGGGAGATGAATAAGGCATTGTCCCGTCAGAGCTTTGGCCTTTCTCCAGGCTTGTTGGCCCAAGAAAATACCTGCTGCATTGTGAGACTTTTATGGCGACCTCTCCCATCAGAAATGAACTTTGCTCAGTTCATTCATGGGGTGATAAGTATATGGAATCTGTGTGTACTTGTAGTGTGTGTGTGTGGTAGTGGGGTCAGGAAAAAGGTCACGAAAGAACCGGTTTGTTCAGAGGTGTACTTCCTTACTGCGTTGTGAAAATGAGGTCAAGTGCTTTGAGTCATTCATAAGAAAAAAAAAAGTTATTTAAAACCCTTTTATTTTGAAGGAATCTTCAAAATAAAGGTTATTGCTGATGTTTGTCTTCTTTGTTTTTCCACATGAGCTAATGCTGGTGGACAATTTTGTTTAAATGTACAGTCTCGAGTACTACATGGGGGGGAAATATAATATTTTCAGCAGGGGAAAGAAAGCCATGAAAACACATGAAATGACTGGGGAGGAAGGAGGAGATGATATACTGCAGGAATCTGTCAGATGACCCTGATTGCTGTAGGAGGGCGAGGTGAAAGCCAGCATGAGGTCATCCATCACTTTCTCAAAGAGCTCTAATTTTAGCATCATCACCCTCAAGTTGCGTCTCCTCCTTTTCCTCTGCTCCCTCTCACCCCCACACCACTTAGCACCTCGCGCCACATGCCTCCCTTTGTGTTAGCTCTGACTTGGTGGTGGATACAAGGGCGACACGTTCGACAGCACAGACTGTCTGTGTGTGTGTGTGTGTGTGTGTGTGTGTGTGTGTGTGTGTTCCTGTGAACTTACGACTCGCAGAAGTGGCCCGTGTGACTCACACTGTTGACATACTTCACAGCTCGCGTCATCCTTTTTAAAAAAAGAACATACTAGTGTCATACCTGTGTAACAGAAATGATTCAGCATTAACTTATCTGAAATCATCGTGATCAGTCACTTTACAAGCACCATGAATGACTTCCATCGTCATCGGCATGTGTGTTTATGCAAATCAAGTGTGGACGAGTGTGTGTGGGAGCCTGTGTGCGAGTGTGAGCCGCCGACAGTGAATCAATGAGTCTTTCCTCTGATATTTCCTCTGTTTGCTCTCTTTGCTCTGTCGTCTGCTAACAGAATTGTGTGACTACACTGTTTGCACAGTGTGTGGCCTGGAAACGCGCAGGTAGACAACTAGTCGGTCAACAATACTTTTGTGCTACGGTTGGACAAAACACAGTGTCACCTTTGGTATCAGAACGATTTGATGACAACAAGTAGATTCAAAGATTTATCAATAACCAATGGATAAAGTGATATAAGAGATAGTAAGGCATCATGTCAGAGTGACAGGTCAGTGTGTATCTATGTGTGTATGTGTTTGGAATCGGGAATGTAGTGTACTGTTTGACATAATAAGTGTTTAATGAGTTACAGTAGACATAATGTTAGTTCCATCCTATTTTTGCATGACTCAGTACAAAACAGTGCTGTGATTTTGGCCGTGTTTACCACTGTAATTTCAGAGCAGCCTTTGTCTCGAAGTACAGTCATGTCGCCTGACCAACACGACTGTACTTCTGTGGGAGATCTGCCATTTACAGTCAGGCTCTGTGGTATTTGTCAGCGGGCTGTTAGGAAGATTAACTGACACATGCCCATTTCCTGAGGTGTAATCAAGCACTCTTTCCTTTTACACCAATTTCCCTCTTCCTGCTCTCCGATTATTGGCTGTTATTTTCTGTGACAGGAAGTTATAAACAGATATGGATGGTATGCACAGTAGTGTGTTTTTCTGGAGCTTTGGTTACCAAACAAACAAATACACACAGACAGACATGCACACACGCACACACTCTATTGCTTTGAAGTATATGAAGTATCAAATCAGCACAAACACAACATTAGCTCAGACCTGGTTACATTCGCTGCATCACAGTCATGTAAGCTTGATATTTGCAATGGTAGAGCTGCTTTCCTTATTCCAATTATTGTCTTGTAACACTGACAAAGGATGTGGTTGATTTCAGTGGTGTGCTGTGAGGCAGCGCTCCCTTTGCCTGCGTCTGCTAATGCAATCTCTCGAAACCACAGAGTAACTGTCATGACTCTCTGCCATCTATTCGCTTGTTGCATCGTGGAGCGACACTGAAGTATGACGGGGAAGAAAATTAACGCAGTTCGGGCGAGTTATTCACAAGTTGTGTGAGATAATGGGGAAAAAAAACTGCAAAGAGAGGAAGAAGAAAGGAGAAAAAATGAAAAAAGAAATGAGTGAAGGAAATAAGGAGAAAGCCTCAGCTGTACAAGTGGCAGCTCGGAGCATTTCCAGCTCCGTAGTATACACCAACCCCACTCGTTCACTGGCCCACCCACGCACACCCGCTGAGTGGAAGGCTGGAGAGAGTAATGTCCCGTCTGAGTGTGGACTAGAACCACAACAATCGCACTAGTTTCTCTGGCCCCGTGACTGCAGCAGAGGGAGAGGAGAGAAACGAGGAAATCAGTGATGAAACGCATTTAATTTCCACTTGCAGTCTTTTCCAGCCTCTTTCCTCTCATCATCACTCGTATCCACGGGGGACATTAAAGTTTTATCTCCGACTCATTAGTAATAGTCTAGATATTCTTTTTCATGTTCAACAGATTTTCTTTCTTTTCTCCCCGCAGCAGTATTTTGTACTTGAAAGGTCATATCGTTTAACTCTTCTTTCTTCCTCCTTTCCTATACGCCGCAGTGTTCTGCTCCACGGCCAAGCCAACCTTTTTCTTTACGGGTCACGGAGTTGTGCTTTAACTTGAACTCACGTCGACACTTCCACAATCACCTTGTCTGTTCCAGGTCAGGAACCCGTCTCCCTGCTGCTTAAACCTGTCCACACGTCTCCAATTCTCATCTTGACCTCATATTCTTGTGCAAAATGGCTCATCATAAATTAGTAGGAATGTTCTCCAGAGACACTTTGCCAGCCTGGTAGAAATAAACACAACTTGCCCTGCGTCTGCTCATTGAATTGCAAATTAAAGTGACTCCTCTGACTTAACGATCTATAAAGCTGGTCTAGTTGACATTTCCCTGCCGTTATCACTTAAACGCTAAATTAAACCAGCTGCAGACGACTTTATTACACTAACCTTATTTTTAGGAGCTTTCGATCCAAAGTCGTGATTCGAAAATATAAAATAATGAAGCTTAAGTCATTATGAGGTGAATAAAAGTCTACTCTGACAGAAACATGATATGATGTCTCACTTTGATGGAACTGCTGAAACCCTCAGTCTACTATTGGTTCTTGTTGTACTCCCAAGCTACCTTTGACTGTTGATATCAGCGACACCCTGTCCGACAACTGTCATGTTAAATTTGGTTCTGCCATACGTTAAGAAGTTACGATGTGGGGAACAAAGCACAGCAACACTAGCAAACAAAGAACCAACCACACCAAACTGTGCTTTCAGGGAGGAGAGAGAGTACAAACGTCTCCAGTGAGCAGGAAATTTTCACCGATCGATAGAGTAATAGTAAATCACGTAAATGTCTTTTTTCGTTAGTGTTTGGAGCATGACGCCTATTTCTGCCCCGATTTCTGCAAAATGCAGCACATACTGTACTATAGCCAATATGATTAAGTTATACATTATGCCCGAGTATAAGAAATATCTTGACTCTTAACCGATGATGGATACGATCAGTACATCCCGCTAATGATCCACTGTGACCGAAAACATGCATTCAGCCAGATACAGACACGCACTGTTGCTTATTGATGCACTCACTTCGTGTTTGCATGTGTCCAGCTGACGACCAAAGAGATGCCATCTTTACAGCAAACTGATATTTATGTACATTGTTCACTCGAGTTTCGAGTTTCTTATTTGTGGCACTATACTTTTCGACCAGTTATTTATTTCTGTCCACAGCACCTGCAGAGAAATAGTGGAATGAGTTGAGGATGTGAGGATGTATTCTGTCTCGGTTCCTCCCAAAAACAGATGACTTCTTGAATTAGACACGAGAGAAGATATTACAACTGGGGATGAAGCTCTATGATTAGAATAGTCGTGATTTTACATTTTGCACCATCTTGATGAATCTTTACGTCTTCGAACTTTCTGGTTTAATGAGTTTAGGAAATTTCCTATAATGGCTGAAGTCCGTTTGATTGTGCAGGTGTAGATTTATGCACAATGCTTTCACTGTGTTTAATAAAGGCTGTGACATGAATCAGACTGTCTGCCACCACGCCCAGTATCCTCCGATGATTATTTATAGCCCCTGTGATGCTAAACCCCCTGAGAGGATGGAGAGGTTTAAAACACTGTGTAAAAACAGGTGCTTTCTGAGCAGATGTGTGAATGCATCTGCAGTTTCTTGCGTTGGCTTCTCTTCTGGCTTGGTTTCAAATGTTTAATCCTAAACAGTCAGACCGTAAACCATTAAAAAGGTGAATTTGTGTATCTCATGAGGATCAGCTCAGTTGTTCCAACAGTGGGTCAGTGCAACGCGTTAATGTTAGTCTCTGCTGTCGTCTGGCTCACTATTTTCACGAGCGGGAATGTCTCATCACTCACCGGAGTGAGGGTTATACACCCTGAGCAAACGGACTTACTGCATACATACATACAAGGTAGACTGCACAAACATACACACAAGGACACACACACACAAACACACCCTGAACACGCCTGAGGGATCCTCACATGCAGCACATTAGAGAGCGAGAGAGAGAGATTAACCAATGCAAAGGCCTAAAGTCTCACTGAGTCAATATTGTCAAGGAAATGAAGTGAAGTGAAATGTGATTGTAGTCTTACGGATTCATGTGATGACTTCACCATGCAGTAAAGCTCCCAACATAAGTGTATCCTATTTTAAACACTGGAGCTGTTATACGTGCCATCATTCATTTAGTTTTCATGGCTGTGGGTTATTCTGTGTCCTGACCTCAGCTGACACAAGTGAAGTAATTGCAGGCATTCTGGGGGTGTTGGAATAATGAAATCCCAGAATGATGCCAATAAACTATTTTTCTCTGAAACGGTGTCACAGTGTTTGCTATTTATTTGCCAGTTCTGTTGTCAAGGATAATTTAAGTCCTGGAGCAATACCAGGAGCTGCGGGGACATTATCTGAGATCAATGCATACGCCTCCATCCGGAGGTATAACTCAGCTGCTGAAGATCGGCTCTGTAAGAACAATGACTGTACGTCTAGTGTCCATGTGTACAAAACATGAGCACTGCTGCCTGTGTTATTCAAATCTGCACCTTTATGTATAAAGTTGGAGGTTATATGGTTATGGCGGCAGATAATGAGTAGTATATGTGTATTTATATACTCAGGTACTCAGTAAAGTGAGTACTCAGGCTTAAAGTACTTGGGAAAAAGGAATTACAACATTACATCGCTTTCTACACTGCTACATGATGTGTACCGCTCTATTGTTATTTCCAGAGCAGGGAGAGTCTGTAGCTCTGACAGTGATGCTGCATTCCCTTTAGTGAACCCTGCAGACCAATTAGCACATTCAGCCCTTCTTGTGTCTGTTTTAAAAGTGTGGCGCCCCCTAATTTCAGCCTCTTCCTGACAAATGTAATTGGGAGCTGTGAGTTGATGATGTTTGTCTGCCCCTAAGTTCTTATCATGCAACCTCGTAATTGCAGGTTGTGCGTCCGATTTCAGCATCAGGACACTGTCTAGGGGACAAAGTGTGTTATTTTGTTGGCGTTTTGTGCTTTGGAGATCAACCTTTTGTTGTGTTTCGAAGATCCACAAAATGGCAGAAAGCACTTACTTCATCTCTCTGTCCCTCATTCAGCTTGTGTCCTTATTATTGTGTCTCCTTCATCCTCTCCCGAATGAAACCTTGTCATTTATCCATAAGTAGGCTGGCGTTTGTCTGATCTTATGGCCTTGAGACCCTGATTAACTAAGTGATCCTTGAAAACTGGACGCCACTGAAAATGATTCTGAACAGTAATTGCCTGAAGCAGACACAAGCTGACTAATTGGATGGGCAAGTAACTGCGGCAGCCCAGTGGACAGTCGTTTGGCTACACCCACTCCAAAGTGTGTGTTATCAAAGGCGATTTGTTATAAATAATATATATATGTGCGGCGTGTAAGCTGTTTCCATGATATTTCCCTGCACCTGAGTCAATAACCCCTGAAAATGATTTAAGATAAAATTGAACACCATTGTAATTGCCCTGTGCTAAGACAGTTAAAATGTTAGCTGCAGGGGGCCTTTTCAGCCATCAGTGTGCTATTGATGTCCTGCTTTTGGCCTTTATGGAAAAACACTCAAAGGGCCTAGAAAATAAATAACTGAACAGTGCAATTTCCAGAGGCTTTTTCTGCCACATAAATGGGTCGTCCCACAGAGCCTTTCCTTTGTGTTATGGTGTCACCTATTATAGAGGGGGTAGAGGTTTAAATGTCAGTCCGAGTGGTGAATTATTGATGTGGACAAAAAAGATCCTTTCATCATCATAATAAGGAAAATTTAAAAAAAAGTACAGTGATAGTGTCTTCACATATGATATACTGTATTCCCTGTGAAGTCTTATGGGCTGTCAAGTTGACTCCTCTGGGGTTTGGAACAAGCCTCTTATTGGACTGGCTTTGAGAGCCACTCAGTTATGATTATGAAAAGCAAATGGTTATTATAAAAACGCTGAGCCCGCATGCAGTGTCAGGGACAGTATTCCAAACAGTTTCCCAAAGGTCTTGAAAAAGTAAATTAATATTGGCAGAAAATCCTTTTGTATCCTCATGTTTGAAAACTGTCAAGTCATAACATCTGTTACCAATCTATGACCTCACGGCGGCTCGTGTCCCTTTGCGTGGAGAAAGTAAACAAAGTGCTTGTGTGACTGACACACAAACTGTGTGAATGTGTGTAGACGATGATCTGCGCAAAGCTCAAGGCTGTTCAATTATTGTTCAGCTGTATGTTTTCTGTATGCGCTTAATGCGGCATTGTTTTTAAGAACCAAAGAAGAAATGGCTTTTGGTCATTGCCTTGGTTGTTCAGTCGTAAATGACCATATCAGCTGTTGCCTGCTGAGGTTGTGTTTTCCTGCCGACAGTTTACAGGCTGTGCTTTGGATTAGCTGAAATCCCATTAAGGCTCTACCCTCACTCACTACTTCAAATCTCAGCCACTGTAAGCTTGTGAGTTTGCCGATTAGAGACTTACTGCAGAAGATACTTGTCACCAAATAGTTTTCGATCCCCGTAATTAGCCACAAATGGCTGGTTGTTCATTTCTCAAAGATTTCGTACTGCAACCAGTTTACACCAACAAACTGTATGCACGGCAAATATGAGACCCTGTGTGTGTTGTGGAGAGCTGTCCAAACAAAAGCCAGCTGTATCTCCCCTCATGCTTGCCTGGAGCCTGAAACAGGAAGCTGGGCCCAGCCCTCTGAGGCTGCTGGGAAGAGGGCTACGGTATGGTTGGTATGAAATCCTCCCCTGGAGAGACGTTGCAGCAGCTTGTCTTCAAAACGAGTTGAACTTTTTTGGACAGAGTTAAAGGTGACAGGGCTCTGCATCAAGGAGTTCTTACACTTTCCTTTTCAAACTGTCTGCTTTTCTTGCATAAAGGGATTTGTGTGTTTGTGTGTGTGTGTGTGTGTGTGTGTGTGTGTGTGTGGGTGTGTAAGTGTATAATGTGTGAGGTCACTGCTCAGTCGTGGTTCATGTGGTGCACTATTGTGCCCAGGATGAAGTCACTCTGTTTGGGTGGTATTTCTCTACATACAGTGAATTATTGGGTCCTAAAGGAATAGCGGGGGAAAGGCCAGCTGTTATTATGTGGATCCACTGGACACCTCATTGTTAAAGATAACTGTTTGTCCCCTTTCTTTCTTTTTACCATCTAAAGAGGTGCAGGCTGTGTACTTACACTGAGCATAAGAAACTGCTCTCACATGGTACTGAAAAGGCAGGGCTCAGTGTTAAAATGATACGCATTGTTTAATTTCACAGCCATCTTATTTTCTTGCGTCACAAATTGCTTTACGGTAATTGTTTTTGTCATTTGGACACACTGCAGGGACGCAGGAGGGGAGGTAGCGGGAAAGCAACACAAACATGGAGGAGAGCGCGTTTGACACAGAACAGTGTCAATCTGGAAGTGAGGAACCCTCCCTTATATGTAACAAGTGTGACGTGAACCTGTACGACCTGTTCTGTCTGAAAGTTGTACTTAAGTACAAGTGAAGAAAAGTTTGTGTCATTAGTGGTGATGTATATATTTTGTATAACTATTGCACAAACCAACTATAAGGAATTAATTCCTACAACCTGTTGAAGCGAACTACTGCAGCTTAAAAATTGTATTTTGGTTTGTTATTTTATCAGATTTTATCACTGCAAGGGTGATTTGTCCTTCAACTTTGAAATAGATTGGGAAAATGGATTTTTATGTATCTTAGTAATGCTGTCATGGCAACTGTCAGCCTGGGTTAGCATATTAGTGCTTACGGTGCTAGGTTGGTACAGTTCTAGCTCAGGGCACATGAGGTACCGCTTGTCATACAGTGAGGTCGAAAGATCCACACAACAATGCAAGGAGAACTGGAAGAATGCCCTGTCTTGTTCCTCAACTCTGTTGAGGATACAGTTTTATACAACATACGAATGGAAATCCAAAGCCAAAATAAATGTGTTATTTTTGGAATAAATATTGTCTTTGTTGCACACACAAATTATTTTCCTAATAGATCTACAAATAGCTTTACATAGATAGATGGATACAATATTTATCCCGAGGGAAATTCAAAAATATTTCTCTGATTACTAATTTTCTACCATTATTTTTGCTCTCAAATTGTTTGTTATTATCTCAAATTATTATTATTATTATTTCTTTTATTTAGTTTGTGGATTTTGGATCTCAGGGAAGTATTAATTAATATCACTCGTGTTCCAGTCACTCATCTATTGGAGCTTTCAGGCTATTCTATTTTTGCTGCACATGAGCTGTTGTGTACACAAGTCCTCTGGGGTGGTCATTATAAATAGTGTTTACAGGCAAAGAAGCTAAAGTAACTGAGGAGACACAGTGTAAGGTGGTTCAATGCCAGGCCAGATTAATCCACTGATCCACTAATACTCTCCGATGGAGGAGGACTGCCTCGCCAGTCCACCATCTTCCACACCGAGTAACGAGAAATTTCTCTGTGGCTGGCTGAGCTGTCCTCATGGGAGAGAGCGTAAATGTTCACACCCCATGGGCCTGTTTCTTTTTCAAGCACTCTCTGGAACCTGTTCACACTACAGAGCAGATCAGTGATGACTGCTAAGTGGGAGTTTCCCACTTGGTTCCCCATAGTTCTGCCAGTGGGGAGGACCCACAAGGCATGTCGCAGTTTGAGACACTCACGTTATATAAATGTATGCAATTGTATTTAAATCAGAACAATGACAAATGATAAATGCCATTGCCAGAAATTAGTGACCTTTGGCTATATGGCTGATTCTACCTTTTGTACAATGGGCCCATGGAATAATTGCATTCAGCCAGCCACATCTTTCCATTACCTCCCATTCCTCTTTAACACATGGCCATTACGTGTACGGTGCACTGAAGTCTCATTCTCACTGTCAGCCACGTGCGTAAGAAAGCATCTATGAACGGTCTTCATAGTCATCACTTATGCAATCAATGGCACAGGTTCATTGACCTGAGCATCGATTGAGTGATTTCAATCCCAGTAATCCTTACTATACTCGGGAGCTTTTCATAATAAATAGGACATAATTGCCATTTTCAATACAGAGGCTGTGATATTTGCTCTCTAACAGCAAAATGCCTGAATCGATGTTTAAAACATGGATCGATCGATGCGCAGTGGAGACAGTAATAGGATCTCAGCGCCTGTGGGCAAATATGATGGCTTGATTTTTAATTGGCCTGTGATTATAAATGCTTGAAAAGAACAAGGAAAATGAATGCATGGGTAGAAAGTCAGTCATGTGACACACGCGTCACACAGTCTACGACCGTCAGGATACATAATACTCCTTATACACATAGATATGAAAGGGGTCCAACCTTATCAGCAAATACGTTCACCACTGTGCCATAAGTCTCATATAGAACCCGCTGTTAGCTGGAAATGTAATATTTAATAAGTGTATTGGAAAAATCTGTGATGATGTGTAAGTCTAAGCTAAACGTAATGACTCTGAGTTGGTCGATCTGAACATTTACATCAAATGAAGCAGTTTCTTTGCATATTGGAATAAAATGGTTATTAAATGCAGCTTGAGCCTCATTTCAGTGAATATCTGAAATGTCATTATGACACAGAATACAGCTTGGCATTGCTTAAAATTGCCCCTGGGTACTGGAAAGCATGTCCATCAGGCAAATGATTTGTTAAAATGGATTTTTCATTGACTCAATTTCAAGTCTTCTATCTGTAATCGGCCAAAGCACCAATACATCATTAATTAGTTATAGAGTGCGTCAAGTAAACCTTTGGACTGATGGTGTTAATAAAGACAGTGTCTCATTACCAGACAAATGGCCCGGTTCTATTTTCTATTTCCCGCTCTCTTTGGAATGGAAAACAACATGTTCATTAATTATCATTGTTTATATGGTGCTGGTAAAGGTTTATTTATAATGATGATTGTGTAAAACCGGACTGTTTTTTTCAGTTTCAGTTGTCAAGTTAAAGTTAAGTCTCTGACTGTGATGTTACACTGAGTATGAAGCATAAATATTACTGTGACACTGTGTAGTTTCCAGGACACTTGGGTTTACAGCACAGGTTTTGTTATTTAACTTAACGCATGACATGCACACAGGGGTGCAAGGGTCAAAAGGCAAATACAGTAAGTCCATGTGCTCATTAGTCACTTTCGATCATGCATATACCTGATAAACACAACATGATCACATGGTGAGTCCTGACACGAGTAGTTACCTGGATGTTTCAAATAGCATTTGATGGTAATAGTGATATGGACAGGGAGTGAAGGCTTGTGTGGAGGGTGGGCGTACTGCTTGACCCAGTAAAAGATATAAACAATAGCAAGAACCAGAACACAATGCAACCCTCACTTCTATTGTTCCTTATTCAACTTCCACATAACCTTCAACTCTTCCCACCCACATTCCCAAATTCTCCCCACTGGCTATAGAAACACTGATAGGTCCTCAACCCCCCAAATTCACTCTCCAGGCGCCTTAAATGGCAGCCCACTGCTTCACATGTGCTGTTTGCTACATACTAATTGTTATGTACTCATGTGATATGGAAGAAAATGCAGACAATTAATTTCCCCATTGTGTGGATTAATAAAAGTGTTTTTTCTTCTTCTGTAGAAATAATCAATAAGCAGCTGTACACCTGCACATATGCAGGCGCTTATAGATCAGATTCCCAATAAAGGGCTTTCAGGTCCTGTCAAAGGATTTCAGATAATTTAATGGAGTCTGAATGTACAAGTATTATTGATTTATACAGTGATCATTATTAACTTCAGTATTAATTTGATACCACTGGGGAGGGAGTTTAACCAGTGTTTATAATAGCTGCCACTAATGCACAGAAACACTTTTCACTCACAAGGTGGATATGAGCTAAGTAACAATAATAAATCTTATAAATTATTTTCATTGTTCATGTTATTTGATGGTGTTACTTTAAATAATAAACGATCCTCCTTTATAAGGCCAGCACAAGGCCTCCTGATGGCTAAATCTAAACGCCTTTTCTCTTTCAATTCCTTTGTTTTACTGAGGAAATAAATCACATCTATATATATATGCAGCGATGAATAAAAACATGCTCTCGTTCTCATTTCCTGCCCGCGTTCAAGAAAAATCTCCAGGAAATTGCTTCCACAAACTTGTGACATGATCAGTGAAGTCGTGATCAGAATGGGATGATAGTGAACCATATTATCGCTTTAGGGAGAAAAGTGATTTTTTTTTTTTGCATAGGCTTGAAAGCCAGGAAGTATTGTTTTGAAAATCCTGCTTAAGCCCCTGTCCAGGGAGAAAGGTCCGAGGCAGACGTGC
>JAFBJQ010000173.1:313988-389691 GCA_016785345.1 Trinectes maculatus
GGCAGAAAATAGTCTGAGCTGGAGGATTCTTGATTTGAGCACAGGGGCTCGGAGCAGTGAAAAAGCACAAGGTTTGTCATTATCGGGAAGGCTGACCTTTATTGACCTTTGACATCTGAATGTACGAAAAGTTATGTAAACGAATTTTATTTCAGTGTGTCGCTTTAAAAGGTAAATTATTTGTAAACGGCAACGTTCTACTTTTTTCTGCTCCTTTTTTAATGTTGCTCTGGTGAAGCACACATTATTGACCATTACTTGTAAAGCTATTTGTTACTGGCACCATGGATATAAGGACAAGATGTTATATACTTTATAATTAACTATTAATGGTATCTGTGGGATTAGGTTGCTCTCAGCATTCTGTTCACAGACACACTGCATTGTTTTATGACTATACAATAATCATACACTCCATGCACCATCCATACTGAAAAGTTGAATGCTCCCTTTAAAAAAACATTCCCTTGCACATCGCAGTGCTGTTGCCAGGGACAACCACACATATTGCATTGCTTGCTGTGTCCCGGGTGTGCAGTTCAGGAAGGCAATAACTTCCATGGCCAACAAATATCCTGAAGATCTGTGGTATCTAGGTTACCTGCGTTTTATGAGTCATGGCTGTGTTTTATAACTCCCCGACTGGAAGAAACAACGTGAGCACAAAGATGCCAACCAGAGCCGCGAGATCTTTTCAGTAGCAATCTCATCACGAGTGGCCATGAGCGCTGTTAACCATGAATACAGTCGTCCTCACAGCCACAGCTACAGGATGGGATTTCAAGGGCAGGGTGAGGCTGCAGATTTGCACATACTAGTGTGTCAGTGCCATCACTGAGGAAAAGACCATCGATTCATCCACCACTTTTAGAGCAACTGTAGGAGATGCCTGTCAGGTCGCAGGCTTGCTGCTCAAAAATAAAACAATCTGGTCAGAGCCGGGTACATGGCTCGGCTTGGTATGGGTCAGCATGCAGTATTAAGGATGCAGCTGAAAACTGTAGTTTTCTACGATGCTGTATCGTGTCCGATCAGTTGAACATTTCAGACAGATTTTTTTTTAACTTCTCTAAATGTTTAGAACAATGACTAAATAATCAGTGTAAGGCGATAGGTGAGTGTAGCTGTACCACTTGTAAGCACTTTACATGCGAGTGTCAGGCTAGTGTTTGCCTGATTAAGGCACTTCATTTAACAAAATGTTTTGGTTGGACTGCCAGGTGTAATGTTACCAGCAGCTCAGGGAAGTTCAGTGCCTCACAGGACAAACCCATCAATAATGCAAGAGCTTCCCGCCGCACTACAGGGGCTCGGCAGATGAAACCGAGAGGTTTGTGTGAGTGTGTGGCTGCTGCCTTGTTGATGTCCTCTGCAGCGAATATGTCCCGGGGCAATCTGCAAGAGGTTGTGCACTGATTTTCCCTGAACATATTCATGTGTTTTCACACACACAGACATATATACACACACACACACACAAGCACCAGACATTCACCAATATTCCCTCGGGGCTGTTCAGTGCACTGATAGCTGTGACAGTGTAACAGAGTTAAGCATCAGCACAGTGCCCTTTCTGTCTCCTCTGCTTGGAAACACACAGACCAGACCCGAGGGTGACATGCTGACATGGCAGGGGTCAAACAGACACAAAGACAGTTCTCCAATGCCATTTAAAAGCCTGTGCTAATTGCTATAGTAAATTCCCTGTGCAACTTTGCAATGTAAACAAACAACAACACAGCTTCTAATTAACTAATTTAAAGGGATACAATTAAAAGTTGTGCAGAGAGCTTTGGTTTATCTCAGAAAACTCATATTCATGAGTGATGCTGTAGGCAGGAGGGGATCTCATACTTCAAAGGGCTTAATCGCAATGGAGGCGGCAGGTTGCAGACTCCAGCAGGTCTGGGAAACATAGGTGTTCTGGTGACAAGGCAGGGGACACACACTGTCTCATAACAGGGATTCTGCTTGGGAATTGAAAACAAGATTAAACTAGAGCGGCGCTAAATTACATCATCTGTGCCAGGGGCATCTTGAGTCACAATCAATGGAGCCTTTCATCTGGGTTTTTAGTCCAGTTTCCTTCTGGAGAGGGCGTTGGCCAGCTCTTTTAAAATAAGACCCATGTGTTGTATGGAAATACCTACTAGATACCTACTAGATACCAGAGGAATTTTTTTGTTATGGTTCAGAGTTGGTCATGGCTGACCATGTCAACAACATGTAGCTTACTAATTAATGAGAAATCCTCCCTCTGAGAATGTAGCTTTCCTCGTATGCTGACAAATCGCTTTTGTTAATAAATGTAAACATGTGTTTTTCATGTACATTCTCCCAGATTGTTGACCATGCATCATCAATGGATTTTGCTTATGCCTTTCCTTAAACTTTCTCATCTTAGGGGACACATACTAATTTGAACAAAAGGAAAAGTAATGTAATTCACACTCAAACCAAATGCAATGTGCAGATATTATCATACAAGTCGTACATAGTGCTATTTAAAATAGATCGTGATGAAAACTTGTGTTACTAAGGGCAGAGCTGACTACATAAAGATGAGAATGGATCTTGCTTTGAGTTCCCATGCTTTGTGACAGACAAAAATAAAATAAGACAAATTAAAATAAGAACAGTTTATTATGCTGACTGGGAAGTGTTTATAGAGACAGGGTACAGACCCTAAGAGTGGGTTAGCATTTTTTTTGGAAGCAGCATGGTACTACTGTCTTTGTGATTTGACTTAGAAAATCCTGACAGGGGGTCATTTAGGAGTCCAAGTAAAGGTAGTTCTGGATGCTGTCATTAAGGGTGGAATTTGTGACTCGCTCTCTGTCGCTCTCTCTATTTGTGCAAAGTGTGTGTGTGCGCGCGTGCATGGGTGAAAAATGTCTTCTGAATAACTTCATTAGATAATGGATAAAACAATAACAGACTCCCTTCGCAACAGTCCCTTTATCTTCATGTGATTATTAGAATACTGCTGCAGTGACAACATTCAATCCAGCTGTTTAATTTAGTTAGATTAAGTTAATGATGCCGACACTGTACTGTATGATCTGATAAAAGTCTCAAAGTAATATTGCCTGTGCATGTCACATCATATCTTTTGCAGAGATTTCAATCACCTGTGTATCTTTTTTTCTAAATGAAGAATCTTAATTATCTCTTTTTACTTGTTGGTACCTTTAACATTTTGTGGCTCTTACTGGACCTGACAGTGTTGATTTGTGTGCACTGTACCCATTATATTATTATTCTAATAATACAATATAATTTCTAATGTCCTACAAAAGGCTTAATAAAAGAAAAAAAAAATATTGTTTTTTTTTTTACTACATTTTGTGGTATTATCAGTGCAGACTGATGGTTGATGCGATACCCCCGTGGTCTGCCTTCTGATGATATTTATATGGCCTTGGATCCTAACAAACACTAACAGATTTGTAGCATCTCCATCTAATGGTCTGTGACGTGTCTGTCTAAAAAGAGGTTTGATTAAGGCCTTGCTAGGGGAAGACGACACAGAAGAGTGTAAGTGCTCTTATGCTTTTAAGTGTGTGTGTGTGTGTGCGTGTGTGTGTGTGTGTGTGTGCGTGTAGAGGATGTGGGTGTAGTGGGAATTACTAAATCACTTCCTGGGAAAACATTGCCCACTGTAGGAGCATTAGCACTGTGTTGGTGCAGGACAAAGCTCCTGGTTTCAGCTGACTTTACAGAGGATATCCTCTGATATGTGAGCAACGTGGCCCTCCCAGACCTTTTTTTTTTAAAGACTCACACTACAAACAAAATTAAAACATAGATGGCTGTGTAAAGGCGATATGCTGTCTCTCTTCACTTATCCAATGAGATCATATTCACTTCACGCCAAAGCCAAGTGCATATACATAACTTGCGTTGTTCAGTGTAACTTTGTTTCAGTTCAAGTCAAACTAGTTTTAAAATTGAGTTCAAAAATAAGTAACCTTGCGTTGAGGCTGGAGCGCTAACCACTGCGCCTCCATGCTGCCCTAACTAGACAATGTTTACTTGAAAATTCATTTATTTACGTTATGCTATCCTGCTTTTTGTACCAATAAGGAGAAGACATTACTCATAAATACAACTGTGTACACAGCTTGTGTGAGATGAGTAATACCCAGACCACACACAGGCAAAAATATGCATGCACAATTATGCAATATACATAAAAACACATGCATGCACATACAGAAACATACACATCTATCAGTCCTTCTGAGGTTTGCTTACAGACAGTATCCGGTAGCCAATCTTTCTACCAAGCACGCTCATAAGTATTACTAATGACCCGTGCATGAGAGAGTTGGAAATGCTCTTGACTCCGACTCAGCTCTGTGTCACAGATCCTGCAGCACTCAAGTTTGTCCTCACCAGTGCCTGTCAGCACACTGCAGCACATATCCATCACTGATGATATTGTCATGATGACATTTTACACTGCCATTTCCCAGTGTATATGAAACAGTTTCACACTGACTTTTGGCCATGTGCCTACCTCTGAGCAGTCTAATACTGTTGGTGGAGGCGGGCATAAGGAGAAGGAGGCACAGTGTATTCATGATCCTGTCGAGCAGACACGCTGCAACTGTCCTGCAGGTCACTGCACACAAAAACACTTGAAATAGAAGCCATAGAGGGTCTGAAGTCTAAACTTGACCCGGCATGTAAGAGAGAAGCCCGAAGATCATCACCACAAATAGAATGACACAAGTTACAGATAGGTCAGTCTTTTCTCCCCATCTTCTTCTGTATCTCTAGAGACTCAGATACCGCTGTTTGTACTGTGAGGTTTTATTGCTGATAAGTAACAGGAAAGTTCTCTGAGAACACAAACCTCCCTAACATTCTGATCATTATCTGGAACTGCAACACCTTTGACCTTTTTTTTTTTAATTTAAGTCGAAAAAAATCCATCACGAGGTTTTTTTCAGTAAACGTGATGGGATGATGATGACTTATTACTTATGATTTGTGGCAAAGCTTATCGATGTAAGATTTGTTTCTCGTGTAAAAAATACGGTCTGTTATTATTCGGATAAGATTCTGGCCTTGACTCAGTAAGCAATGTCATCGAGCCCATTCTCAGTTACTAGTTCACTGCTCAATGCCAAGATACAAAATAAATACATGATAAAGAAAAAAAATGGTTTTAATATCAGTTGTCAAACAAAGCATCTGAAACAAAACACAACTTCCCCAAAGTCTTTCTGTTACTTCTGACCTTAAGCAGCTGTTGTCTACACATTACGTGAAAAATGTTTTCCCACACTCACACCTGAGTCTGATTTGGGTTCACAGAAAGAGGCTTGAAGGAACAATATGTTTTATTTGCCATTCTCTCTGTCTGTGCTCACATTGGTCTCAGAAGAGAACAGACACACTTTATTGATCCAGCACTTTGTTGATGCACCACCACACACACACGCGTGCGTGCTGTAGACAAAACTTTGATCGTTCGAACAACTCTTTATTAAGTCCCTGCAACGCAAACCCGGGAGCACAGATCATAAGAATGATAGGGATAGTCAGCAAAAGCACTGCCCCTTCAGCTGGCTCATTACAATGAAAAATGACTGTGCCAAGACTTTGGCTGTTAGATCACTTTTAAGGCACATTTATTAAGCACCTGACAGATAGCCTGTGTCTGGGTAAGCCAATTTTCAGCTGGACGAATGAACCAGCAGCAGCAAGCTTTACCCCTCGTTTATTGTTTTTTTTCCTCTCACCGTGACTGTTCTGGAGAAAAGACGAGAAGGAGTCGAAAGTATTAAACATCATCCCTCAGAGGATGTGACAGCCATGAAAGACCGGCTTGTCCTCTCCTGACCCTGTGTCACAGCTTGTGAGTGTTGCTGCGCAAATGAGCCGTCGGCTGCACAGGAATGCATCTCTGTGTAAGCGCCGTATTCACTGTCTGTGTTTTTCTCTAGATGCAGAAAACGGAACAGTGGAGTTTGCTCGTTCTTCTTCTGAACATCACAAGTCGGATGTTAGGAAGGAACATTTGAAAGGCAGTGCTGTTCGTGCATGGCTGCACTTCATGTGCTTGTGAGTGAGTGTCAATCAGTATTGGCTCAAAAGTAGTGGGTCTGATTTACAGCAGGGGGCTTATAAAGGCGTTCTCCTCAGCACAGCAGGTGTTTAGGATATATATACACACGCACACACACACACACCATTATAATCATTAAGATGTGATTAAGATTGAAAAAGCTTGCTCTGAAAACAGCAACCACAGATGACACAGGCTCAGAATGGCAGCTATTATTTCGAGCTGTAGTCGCGGACAGATGTGGTAACGGATAGCACCCAGTAAGGGAAACCCCCTGTGAGCGCTGGTGGCAACCTGCCCTCCCTCTCAGCACTCGGCAGCTTAGTGAAAGGCCAAGAAGAATCAGAGTGGTGATTTATGTGCTAAAAATAGTAACCTTGCAGAGACTAACGCCTCATGTCTGGGTAAATGATAGCTCCATTTTGTTCTCATCTCACCTTAGGCACTGCAGCTTTTCCTCCTATAGCTGCAGGCCAAGGATGGTCTCTATAAAGTAGCCTGGAGTTACGTTTGTGTGTGTGTGTGTGTTTGTGTGTGTGCAGTTAGGGGGAGTGAGCTCAAATTTTAATCAAGCTCAGTGTTTTGTTCCACGATGCTTTGGCGTGTGTGTCCAACCATATGATTGACTGCGATTGTTCGAGGGCTGTGGTTTTTCTAAGGGGTTTAATGGGAGCAGGCAGGAAGGTGATTAATCTGATGTCAAATTTAATCACAGGGTCAAAAGGCCACTGCGAAAGAGCAGTGATGCAACAAGGTGACACAGTTAATGCACTGTGTCAAGACTGTGTTGTCTTGTTCAGGGTGTTGTCAGCAGCATGTGGACACGACTCCCAGTCCAAACGGAAATAACTAATTTAACAAACCTGTAAGTGATGGTTTCCAATGACAATTAGATTTATTTTTAAATACACACGTTTTCAGTTATTTCACATCAGTAATTTGTTTTTACTGTAGATAATATACAGTTTAAAAATCCATCCATCAGCACTTTAAATAGTCCTGTTTTTCTATGTTTTATAGTGTGCACAGTAACACTATAAAACATAGATCTGATTGGTTGGATTACACTGTTTCACAGCATCACTCTGATCCACTGCCAAATGCCAGTCATCTCTGTCAGTCAGCACTGACTTGGATTTGCTCAGAGCAAACTCATATCTGTTCTACATCTATCAAACGTTTCCTCACCCTTCCTGAAATGCTGAGCTGAAGGAAAAGACTGGCACCCTGCTTTGCTTTCCCAGATCCTGCTTGCAGTACAACAGCTGTGGGTAAATATACTCAAGCACACACAGGTTAACAACAAGAGAGAGTGGCTCAAAAACCAGTGCAGGAGTGTGTGTACTGCCACCTCTAACTCAAATGTCATCTCCCAGTGAGGGATGATGGGCAGAGAGGGGAGGGGAGAAAACGCGGAGTAGAGTTTGATGGTCGTCAGTAATTTTCAGCTGATGCCGGACATTAGGGAAATGTAATTTGCTCACGACATTTTTCGCTTTCAAGCGTCTCTGTCACAAATTATTCCTCAGTCCTGTGGGGAACAGATGGGTCACAGAGATAAGTGAATAAAAGATAGAGCAGAGATGAAGTGATGTTTCTCATCTGCCTCTCTTTCAATCCTCTCAACCCCTCCTCTCCCCCCCCATCTCCCTGGCTGCAAATGTCAAATCAGGCCAGAGTCAAAATCTCTTTTTACTCTGCAGAATGCAGGTGGACTGAATTACCATCCATCCATCCATCCATCCATCCATCCATCTTTTATTATATAATTTTATTCTTTCACTACCTGAGGTTGATACTGAAAATAGCCTATACCTACAAATAGCCAAAACACCAGCAAACACCAGTCTGCTAACACAAATGAACACACAACGTAACCAAATAGACAACATAATGCAAAAACGCAGCATGCAAACCAAGCTCCCTCCCAGCTGAACCTGCAGGTGTGTGTTGCTGTTGGCACAGGCTGACCAGATGCACCACCCACACTACAGTAACAGGCTTACAGGACTTTTCTTTCAAGTGGAACTAACATTGAAATAGCCACCGCACCAAACCATCTGTTCCGCACTACGGCAGTATTTTTATCCGGATTATTTATAACCATTTAAAGCTTTTATTGGAATAAAGAAAGTCTTAATATGCATGTGGGTGCTTGGAAACAAAGGATAATGCTGTTTGCGTTACATACTGTGCCCATTAATAATTGCAGTGTTTTTAAGTTGCAGGTCTCATTGTACTGTAGTATTTGCTTTGGGTTAACATGCAGTGTTTATTTGCCTTTCACTTTTTGTCCAGTCATGAGCTGCACTTTTAATGTGAAGCAATTTCAAATCGAATCCAGTTGAGTCAACTAAAAATATAATGGTGTTGTAAAGCGGAGAGTAGAGAGTGGTGATACTGTATGTTTGTGTGTATTCAGCTGCTGATTTAGCTAGTAAACAAGGTGAAATTGTTGTCACGTCTGAGTGTGAGCAGTGTATATGCTGCAGTGTGTATGTAGCCGAGTTCTTTTTACAGATTCATAAAAATAATAATCATAAAACAAATCATAAACAATACCTGTTAAAGGTGGGAACGTTTTGCTTCGCCATCTATATTCAACATGGGATTGAGGGATTGTTGTTCATCATGGGACAGGGAACATTACTGTTTTACACAGGATGCCCTGGATTACTGAGCTAATATTACTGAGTGTAAACCACCAAAGGTGGCAAACTAAAGAGTCATATCACAGATCGTTGTATAAAAGATGCTTTTTTTAAAAATATATGCTGTCTGAAACCCTGGTGCTGCTGGGAGGCAGCGGCTCAGCTTCATGCTGCCAAGCTGTTCATTAACAGGGGCTGGTTGGCGTCCTGCTTGCTAATTAAGCTGGGTTGGAGAGTCTGTCTAATTAGTTAACATGAGAGCACTGACCCCCCTGTGCTTCTGTTTTCATCACTATCTCCTGGTTGCCTTCAGTCTTTTGATCAGCCCTCTGGCCTCTGTTTATTTTTGATCTGTGACTCCACATGCAGATCTCGCTGGGATTACTACAGGACTAATGCCAAAATACATTTCGAGATTAGTTTGAGGAAAATCGACTAAAAGTTAATGAAGACTATCACAAGATCATAATTTGAATGAGAAATCACGGAATGGCTTGCGTTGAAATCCATTGATTATCTATAGCACTCATCCTTTAGGGTCCTAATGTGTCCTAATGTGTCACAACCACGGCCCAGCTGTCACAACCCTCTTCAATAATATATGGATACTCTGCATACTGATGTCCACATGCAGATACAAACAATATGGACTCACAGGCAAAGAAAATAAACAGTAAACTCACGTTATCGGTATAAAATAAATATATTATATAACTATATAACTATAACTATATAAACTATTCTATGTCGGGAATCTCAACAGGCTGCGATAACACTAATAACCAAAGGATGACCTCCTTGTTGCACCGAATCAACATGTACAACCGTTTGTCTTGGTTTTGTCATTATGGCCTCTTGTGTTGAGCGCTGTGATTGAGTTCATCATTGCTTTAGGCATTACACCCTGCTCTCCCTGTCGCTCTGACAGAGCAGCGCCGCCCAGTCTGTCTTGAATTTCCCATTACGGCTTAATTATGCTGTAATAGGGGAGAGAGGCCACAGGGGTAAACTCTTCCGTCCCACAGCTTACTGGATGGATGTGTTAATGGACAACCCCGTGTTCCCAGGGACGCAGACTTGGTTACACTCATTTACAGATTTTCTGTACATAACAACTCATTCGAGTGAATCTTTAAATGGCGCCTTGCAAATCAGTCTAGGCGAACAGTTTATGACCGGTGTTGATACCAATAAATTCTCAGCAGTTAGCTAAAACAGGTTCATCCTCAAAAAAAGGTATTCACACATTATGACTGATAATTAATTATTGATGCAGGTAATTTATCAAGTAAAATAATTAAAAATCTTTGGATTATGCGACTCTTACATACAGATGTTTACATTTTACATGTTATATGCATGGGAAATTTACATAAAATGTGGTAAAGCCATTTTTGTCCGCTTGAGAGCAATTATCAGGTCTAAATATACATTTGACCAGGGATTTTGTTTATGACGTGTAAAACTAATGACAAGTGTGTTTTGGGGGGAGAATAAGTCCGCCCCTACCCCGATGGTCACACGAGGCGACAAATCGGGCTAAATGACGATCAGTGTAAATTGATGTAATCTGATGTGTTATAATGTTGTGCACACATATATCTCTATAACTGGGACGGGGACTCAACGTTACTTAAAGTGTTGTATTCTGTTATGTTCCCATTAGCTTAATCCACTAATGGAGAAGAAAATAATATATTAATCAACTGTATGAATGAATGTCAACAACACAAACAGGAACTGAGCCTCATACGTCAACACAGGTGGTATCTGAGATAGCGTCTCAGTGTGAGCAGTATCGTTTGGCCAGTTGGTTGACCACATGTTGGATTCGGACAAGCCTCTGTGTGTCAAACATCCCTATAGGCTCAAAGTGCTGACTCAACCCGCCACCTTGGTTTCAGCCATTGTTCATACCGTTTACTTTTAGAGTATTTACAATTTTCGCGGAACGTTGAAGCCAAGTTTCTGCCAGCGAAAGCTGATGTACGAGTTGATAAAAATGCATGATTCATCTGCAGCTGAATAAGGGGGAATAATGAGAAGATAATCCCACAGGTTCAGCTGTGTGTGTACATGTGAGAGTGTGTGTGTGTGTGTGTGTGTGTGTGTGTGTGTGTGGGTGGACATGAATAAGTGCAGCTGGCTCCCCAGTCCAACCCCTCACCCCCCCACTATCTGTCTACCTCTCTCATTCCCTGCTCTGTCCTTCAGTAACACTGACTGCTGGCCTGTGGCCACTAATGAGATGTATAAATGTATGTGATTATGCCATTTGCTTTATTTCTGCATTAAAAGATGAAATTGATAAAATGTCAAAGTTTAAATAATGTATTTTTTTTAAATGCCATGTTCAAACTATTTAAAAATAACCACTGTGTTTTAAACCTTAATTTAATTAAGAATGGCCAGTCGTGATGTTTGGAGGTTGCTGTCACATCGCATGAATGAACGCATATCTCTTCCTTTTTCTCTCCACATTGAAGTGAATGGGAATTGTACGGAAAAAAAATGAACCAACAACTTTGACTAAAGGAAAATACATAACGAACAACATATATCATCCAAATACTGTATAAAACTGATCTGTACTCAACTGCAGCCACGACTGTTGAAATTGGTTTGTTGTGCGTTTGTTCTTCTTGTTTTTATCCTGTATATATGTATATTAACAAAAACTCACAAAACATTATAGTTTTAAAAAAAGACGTGAATGGGAAAAGGGTCTCAGAATTGATATAGAGTTGTCTGTACCGCAGCTACAATGTCTGAGACTGGGGCCTATTAATCACCTACAGGAGTGGATGGTTGACAGACAGACAAAGGAAGCATTTCTCTTTGCTTATAAACATATAAGCTCTCTGCAGACTGACACATGGATTGAGAGCCAGCTCTCAGGAGTCTGAATGGGTCCCTGTTGCATTAGCCCATGTCAAACTGACTGAAATGGCAAACAGCAGCATTGATCACTGTGGCGCCTCACAGCGTGATGCAGTCACCTCTCACTGAGACGTATGACGTACCCCTTATTGATTATTTATTTCTATGAGGGTGAGGAATATAGTCGAGCTAAGTCGTTTCACATTTGAGACTTTCACATGATAACGTGAGAAATCAGAGAGATTCCTCTCTCTCGCCTGAGAAAAGGAAGCTCTCTGGTTCTCAGGAACTACCCAGGCAGGTGTCCTTTAGCTGGATGCAGCGTAATAAACAGATGAAAGACTGGACTAGCCTGGATAATGTTCTCAATGCAAATTCACTTATAGGGATTGTACTGTAAATCTGGAAGAGATTGAGAGTGCTGCACAATTTGAGAAAGAGCAGGAAAGCACTTTGTGAAAGTGGCAGCCCTCCAGTTTTCCCTCCACTGAGTCGGCCTCATAAGCTGCAGTCAGAGTGCACACAGTGGATGAATGAATACGACTGTGTCACTGTGTGACGGAAGTGCTGCGTTGCCGTTCTAATTGATCAAAATAACCCAAATAAGAGAGCAGATAAAATATGTCCCTCAAACATCACGCTTATTGTTTGCACTCGAGTCAACTGGTAACTGGTTCTGCTTGTTCAACACGTCAAATCAAAAAAAAAGCAAAACACAAATCCGTATATGTACTTTAAAAGTTCACAACGAGCGCCCTTCTTCAATTCCGGTACGATATTTTGTTGTGCGTCAAATATTCTGCGTCAGCTGAAATGGATTTGACTCATGAATGTTATGTTACAGTTTTAGTGCTGAATTGAAAAGTCGGTGAAATGCTGCACCAAAGAGTTGTTGGGGTGGCAGTGTGCATCATATCCAGTTAAAGCCACTATACTGGTTCTGCTAAGTCAACTGCATCGTTATTTCTCCACTCCTCAGTCAGCTGAGCAAGGTATACGTCGAGTCGTAAATCTCCTGTATCTGCCTGCGCCTGTCTGCTGTGACTGTAGATAAGGATTTCCCTGCCGCATGTGGTATTACAGTATTTCACCCAGTGCCGGTTGACGTCTCTGAAAAGATGGCTGCAGCATTTATTTGAATGGGGAAAAGACAGCAACCGATGCAAACACCAGGCCTGTGTTTTGGAATGACAGATGGAAATTGATCACAATAGGTGCTTTTTTTCTTGTGCTTTCGTGCAGTCCACTATAATTTTACACATGAAATTACTAAACCTGACGGTGAGTTTGGTCCCACAAAGAAACTGCTTTCTGGGGGAGACATGCAGAGGTTGCAGCCCTGTTTTGTAAAATGCTAAAGAAAAAAAAGTAAAATTTAAAAAAAAATGGGTGGAGTCTTGCAGCCCTGTCATTTATGCAGGAGAATAATAAAACATGGAAAAAAAACAACAAAGAACTGAATCTTTCCACAGAAGGGTGAGCTACATCCTTCTGCAACATGTAGCTCATTTGCTGCACAGTCTGCCGTGTTAGAATCTCCATTAAAGCCTGATGTTTTTCATACTTTGACTAATGCAGTATTAATATAGAGAGCCTGGGGCAATGACCTACAATAATAGGAGTCTAATGATGAATGAAAAGCTTTCAAGGCTTCAATGACTGATCAGATTCACCCGCTGTGCAGCCAAAGCAGCTACATGAACCTGGTGTTTCATTCATTTAGGTTTTTGACTTGAAGTAATGTGTTATTTTTTATTCTTATTATTAATAACTGAGACTATTAATGGTGTTTCAGGAGTCAGCAAGGCTCAGTCTCCCATTGAGAAGTAATACTACGACTAAAATGTGAATATGGTTTGAACGTGGCTTTAAAAATGTATTGCACCAGTGGAATACACAGTATTTCTTGCTTTGGTGCTTTTTAATATACTGCAATGTCATGTTACGTTGCTAAGTACAAACAACTCACTTTGTAATTGACATCAATAAACCAAAGGCTTAATAAAAGTCAAACTATAGATTGATTTGTGGCCACCTTAAGATACAGCAAGCATGGATGATTTCCCAAACTTCCATTCGTCCTTTAAAAAAGGTATGAAAGGGCAGTGAGGGTTATCATGTGACAGACTGAGGCCATGTTTTGAGGAAACAAATGAAATGAATAATAATGAACTTTCATTATTTTGTATATATTGATTTCACTTTATGAGGAACTTCTTCAACATTTCGGCGCAGAAGAATGTTATAAGGTTCATCGACATAAACAAAAACAAGCTGTCTGAATTCGGACCGTCCCATTGCCCGCTGTAAACCACATTTCTTAGAGGGGTCATCAGAAGGCCACATGCATTTTAATGAATTTGTATTTTTTAAATTAATACAAACAAGTACCGTTCTCAGAGCTTGAATTCATTCTTTTACTCTATGGTCTTCTCATTATTTTCATTTTTTTCTTTCCTTGTTTTCTTTGGATTCTTCCAGGATCCCAGAACAAAGCATAAGTTTAAGATCCACACCTACGGGAGCCCCACCTTCTGTGACCACTGTGGCTCTCTGCTCTATGGCCTCATACACCAGGGCATGAAATGTGACTGTGAGTAATTTTAATTTCATCTGCACAACAATTCACTCTCTCACTGTGCTTGTATTAAAACACAGACTCATGTCTAAAATGACATCTGTTAAAAAAAAAGCCATTCAGTCTATGCTAATCAAGAGGTTGACAATGATGTTCAAATAGTAAATAAGGAAAATTAACTTTGCACTGTTTCCTGAACGTTCTTCTCTCTCTCTTCATTGACTTGTGCTCATTATATCAGCACGTTGTCTATTTTCAGTCAGCTGCGTTCGCTGCACCTCCAATAGGCCTGCTGTCAAAGCCATACAGAGACATTATTAATATCCCGTCATCACTCCTCTTCCTCCCTTTAATCATGCGATAGTGGATTAAAGTCTGAATGCTTTAATGAGCTCATAAATACATGATCCACCACCTCCTTCAGACCACCACTTAGGCCTAATGATTGCTCCAGGGTGTACACAAATAGAGATGTGGGGTGGCAAATTCTTTTGGCAGATCAAATGCGAGTCTAATCACAGCACGGTAAGATTTCGCTGGAATATTTTGAGCAAAAGTAATTGTTAGCTGGAGGTGTAAGTTAATAGCTTTAGCTTCTTTTCATTATTTTTCACCTTTTCACCCGGAGGCATAATGAAGTAACGGGATCAACTGATCCCAGGGCATGACGGGGAGGCTCAGCTGGCTGACACACAGGCCACGCAGGCATGATGTCACAGGGCTCGATCTGGGTCATAACCTTGTTATCTCCTCTCTCCTCAGCTTTCCGACAACATCCCTTCAACAGCCCTGTGCCAGCATGGACGATTCATAAAATGAAATTGAAATATGTCCCCCTATAATCTGCAAGACATTTTTATAGCAGCTTAACGTTTTGGAACATAAGGCCATGAGAGGATTTATAAAATGGTGTTTTTAACCAATCAGATATTTTGTTTTATTCCTAAGGATTTCTCTTTTTGAATACAAATATAAAAATTTAAGTCATATAAGGCAGCCCTATAATCGACCAATAAAGTGGTTAAGGTGTTTTATAGTAAATTTACAACAGCACTAGTATTTGAGTTATAGCTAATTAGGCAATAAACCAGTCATTTCTAATTGGTCTTTTTTCTGATCTCCTCTATCTCCAGCCTGCGACATGAATGTCCATAAGCAGTGTGTTATGAATGTGCCCAGCCTGTGTGGAACCGATTACACTGAAAGGAGGGGGCGTCTGTTCATGAAGTGTGAGGTCAACATGGATAAGCTGCAGGTCACAGGTGGGCCTCCGTCGGCAAACAGTGAATTATACAGGCAAAACGAAATACAAAGTTTGACATGTCTGATACTATTCCATGAATATTTGTGTGTTGATGCATGAATGCAGAGGAGCTGGGATGATCGCTGGTGGTTGCAGATAGATATGACTGTTCTGTTTTCATTGTCATTCAACACATTGTCCTTTTTGTCCCTAAGATCTGACAGTCTAATTTCACATAGATATTTGCTCTCTCCTTCCACCATTAACCTGAATTAAAGAACAGATGAACTAATGCATGGCTGGCCTTCAGCATTCCTTCCTGTGCACTGATCGATTGAGCCTTTTCTGCTAAACATTCTCCTGTAAGGAACAATTCACTTGTTACGACACACACTTGGAAGGCGATCCCAATCTAAATATGTATTCCTGCAGTGGTGTGTGGTCTGCTGCGTGGGCCTCGTGTTGTTGTTACTCTTTTTAAACAGTCACGACTTGATCTGTGTTTGCTGGAGTTTCTGACGTAACCAAATTGTCTCCACGAAGCGAAGTGAAAACTTTGTATATTTTACGCGATTCTTATCAAAACTGCACAAATGCTGGATCTGAGGGCTCCGTCTGTGAAGTATTCAATTACACAAGGCACAAATGATTTGACAGTTTGTCATTGTAGAATAAATCTCTCAAAGCGAATAATGGCTGACCAGCTGCTGTGGTTCAGCTAAGATAATTGTATGCATGATCTTGCCTTGTGTACTTCTACTTGGCTAGAGTCTACTCTGCAAGAGCTGTTGCTCTTCCACAGGCTACATCACTGCACAAAACTCTGTTTTTATAAACACACACACACACACACACACACACACACGTTATACATAGCCACAGGTTGCTTGAGTGTGTGGTTTAGTGACAATAATGATGCAGAAATATTTTCAGCTTTCTGCACAGGAGTATATTAGAACTACACAAAGTAAGTGTTATTACCAATTCCGTGGGCACAGCACTGTGGCATTATCAGCCATGCTGTAATGTGCACATAGTCATTCCATTAGCTGGCTCGCAGGGGTTGGTCCATCTTAACACCCTGTGTGTCAGTGACTTAACTTATCACATTATTACAAAAAGGATCAGGGAGAATGTGGGCAGGAAAGCGGTGGAACATCTTCATGCCATCTACCACAGGAAAGTTATGAAACATTCATTTGAGTAAGGAACAAAAAGGACACGTGCTACTGGTTTCATCAATGACAGTCGTGTTCAGTATCCATGCACTGATGCAATTACATCTGCTCTCCATACTTAATTGGTATTTATTTATTTATTTTACTAGATTAGCTCATGTTTGTTGTTTGCCACGAACCGTTAAATCGGGTTAAAGGACTGAAACTTGCAGTTACTTTACGCACCGAGAAGTGATGAGTAATATAAACAAATATCTCGCCAAATGTCAGGCGATCCTCTTTAGCGTGCATGATTTTTGCAGTTGTCTCAATTAGAAAAACTCACTCACGTTTTTAAAAGACTGTGATGCTGTTAGCTGTTGCAGATACTGTGACACCTGTCTAGGAATTCGCAATAGTTTATCAACAGGTCACAGCTAGGTTGTCGAGTGTTGAAACAACAACAGCAAACAGTGTGTAAACACAGTTTAGATTACTTCAAATAAGGCACAGATATTGATTCAAGAATCTGAGACCTTGCCTTTCCCTTCTCTCAGTGTGGTAATATTTCCTCATGTGACTCACACACCAGTCATCTGCCTGAATGTTTGATGCCCTTCATGCATTTCAAACTGTAAACAGATTCTCCCTGTTCTAATAGAGCTGAACTTCAGGGGATGTCAGATGGGGGTTTTCTGCTGGCTATATAACCACTGACCCTCTTCAGGTTATGCACATTTCACAGATGCTGTGCGTAAGGACTCATGACTGTGTTTGTGACCACAGATTAGAAACTACGTCCTGCAGCAGTGTTTGCTCCGAGTGAAACCCTAAAGCCCTCTGGGCTGATGTGGACACAGCATGCATGTCGTCATTTGCATGTGTTCACTTGTGTGCACTATATGTGTGTGTGTGTGTGTAGAGCTGCAGTCTTAAGCTGCAGCCCACTCAGGACAGATTGCATCGCACATTACATTAGCTGCTGTAGACGCCTTGGAGACAGCCTGCCAAACAGAATAGTGTTACTGATGGAGAGTTTGCTATGATGGTGCAGTGAAAGGCTGCAGGAGGAAGCCGCATCATTCTCAGACGCATCAATCCACAAAACACAAGTTTCATCTTAAAGCAGAATGTATGCCTTTGCGCTGCAGTGTTTATTCGTGCATGCATTTTATATGTAAATTATATACAGAGTAGAATGTAGAATGCTGGCTTGTAATAAAACTCAATACTCAAATAGAGAAACTAAAAATGTTTTTTAGTGAAGCACATTTGGCCAGAGAAAATGCTGATCTTCATCCAACCAGCACTATTCCTGAAGCCTGGTCCTGAACTTTTACAAGTCAGTTGCTCAGTTACATTAAACAGTGACTCTTTTCACTCAACTTACTGCATATTTAGATTGCTGGGTAACATGTGGATAGAAAGTGAATGTTGAGAATAATCCCTGTGCCTCATTAGTTTGGACTAAATCTTGTGAATCCTTGTGATTGTGATTCACCAGTTGGCCATAACTGAAAGGGGATGACCGCATAGCATGGCTGCCACAAACCCACGAACAAACCCCCAACCACACCAACTGAGCCAGACAAACAGATTCTCCGTGGAGAGACGCTGCAATGGCTCTATGAAAAGAGTCACTCACAAACACTGAGAGAGTGTTGTGCAGTTGCCAGAAACATGGGTTGTGAGAATGTGTGTCTCTGTCAGCCGAGGTGAAATAAGATGGGGAGGTGCTGAGGGACACAAAACACGGTCTGTTTCTGCCGTGAGAGACAGACGTGGCCCCGCTAACCGCCTCCTCCTATGCCTGCTTTCACACAGCGCCCTCTGTCCGGTGGAGCCGAGGAAGCCTCCCTCCTGTTTGTTTCAACAACACTGTTTAGTTGAGTGTAAATATCCAAAACGAGGGCAAATGTGCCTCCATTTCCCCCCATATTCTTTAATCTATAGCCTCTTCATCACTGTGTGTGAATAGGTGTGGGGGCACCCTTCTTGCCTATAGGTCCTTTGGGAGAGTGTGAGAGACGGTGGTAATAATTACATTTCCTCTTTTGTTCTGATGTTAACTCACCCAGCTCTGCAGCAAAGGTTCATTTAACAAGCCCTCTCCCTCCCCTCACTTTCCTCCTGTCCAATTATTGCTACGTTAACCTTTTCAGTTGATTTTTTCCTCCCGCCTCAGTACCCAGATTTGCCTCTGCTACTTGTTACATTAATGCTGCCGTAGGACGCGGCGTGCCTTTTTATACGGAGGTGTGTGTAGGTCAGATTGGTGCGTGGATTATGTGGTAGATGTGGGTGGATCGGGGAAAGCAGTTTTGCTGGTGAACGTTTTGGAGGTGTACAGACAAAATGCACTGTGAAAACCTTCAGGCAGATGAAGCTGAGAGCAAACTGGCTCTAGTTTGTTGTGACTTCATATTAGTCCGTAGACAACTGGACTAATGCAGAAAACGTGACAATGGAAATGAAAACTAACAGTACCACTACGACTTCATTTTGGTGTCTGTGACAAAGAGCACAGAAATCACGGCTCCCATTTGTGTGGTCACTCGTCATGTGCAAAAATAGCATATATTGTCCATGCACATTCACTTGTCTCATCCTGATAAACTAACCGCAAAATAACCCGTATAGAGGGAAATGCAATCACTAAACCACAACTCAACAACACAAGCAAAACAAATCTCCAATATCTTCTAATAGTCAGGCCAAGGATCTGGGTGCTCATTCAAGTCTGACAAGGTATTTAGAGGATCTTCCTTTCACCATTATTTCAATTGTGGCTATTAGTTTTGGCAGAGGCTTTTTCAAAGTATCAGGTTTTACCTCGCACACATCCACACCTACACACAGATATCCACATGAGGAGCAGTCCGTTCTCAATATATTTATACAACAAGCATGCCTCGGACCTGCTCAGGGTATCAACCATAAATTAACAGAGCGGTGTCCTTCATGAGTTATGTAGGTGCTGTATTAATAGTCAAGTAGCCAAAGGGACTGTCTTTATGTGTGCGCTCTTTATGTTTGTGTGTTTGGAGTAGTTTTAGTTATATTCATGTAATTGCATTTACTGCACATCAGTGCATGGAACGTCAGTATTATATTGAGTATATTTTTTTCACTCTACACTCGTTCCTGTTCCTTTTCATTGATTGTCCTTATCAATCAGTGAAGCTGATTATGAAAGTATCTGATATACATGATCTTTACATCCTCTTTTCTTAGCTGCATGCTGCAGTTGGCAGTGTTAGTGTTGGATCAAGGCTGTGTCTGGAGTTTGGATACAGCCTGCAGGTTGCCAACTGATGATCACTGCCCAGTGATCTGAATGCCACAGACTTACTGCAATCGCTTCCACTCGGCAGCCTTTTCTCCCTGTAATTTCCATTTCTATGTAGTGTCTGAGTCATTGCACGGCAAAAGCCAACAATTTCTTGCCAAGAGAAAATGTACTTACAAATCCTGCTTCTACATTTTCCCATTAAATCGGAGTGAAGATGGAGCAGCTGACAGTACTTGTACGATGACACCAGTGCCCACAGCACTTTTCCATTGCATCGAGCAATGACTCCCCTTCTAATGTTTTAACCCACTGAAATAGTACTAAAATTATTATCAACTTCATAATTACTTTGTCACATAGAGGAAGAGGAATCTGTTGTACATTTGACAACAATCTCATTCCAGGTGATCCTGAAGGTAAAATAGTCAAGTCTACCTTTAAGCTGATGTAATGTTACATAAAAGAACGGCCCTGCTGGCCAACATTTAAGAGTCACACTGAGAGGGTGGAGAGTGAAACTTGTGGGTTAAGGTTCACACAGGGAGGCGAAGAACAAATATGGCTGACCTCATTTTTAGGGCCATGGTCACCTGGTGTCAGCTGAAGACAAGGCTTTATTTGTCCATGCTCAGGTTTTCACAAATCAGTTACACAGTGGCTTGCTGATAGTAACGCTACACACCCAATCACATGTTATCATGACACATGCCCATGCCCATTTACAACTCAACGCTTAGCACACAAACACAGCACCTGAGGAGACGGTGAAAAATCAAATGAAAATCTATAATTTATAACAGATGGTCAACGGTCTTTTATCCTAAACCTTTAGGTTAAGAGCTAATGTACATTTTGAAGGGACCATATGTAATAATATAGTATTTTTACTTTTTGCGTTCTTGTGCAGCAATTTTTATGTAGCATGTATTAATGTCTTTTACATATATAAATAATAGAAATGATCTAGTTTTAGAGACACATATGGTGAAAAAAAACCCACTAATGTGATGACATCATCACTCCTTATTAAGAAGCAGAAAAGTTTTTAGAAATCTGTGACTCACATCCTTTACATCTTGCTAATAACCATTTTTGGAAGTTTATCTTCAGTATCTTGTACTTTATATCATCTATTATATCACACAGCCATGATGTTGTGAAAAAGCTGAACTTTGTTGCTGTGGGGTTTCTGCTGCCAGACTCCCCAGATGTCAGATCATTGGTATTCCCAGTCTGTTGTTGCTGCGCTGCCTCAGCTCCCTCTTTTCAACATGTCAAACTGCCTTCCTGTCATTTCAGTAGATAGATTTTTCAATGAAGCATTCTGCACTAGTGTAACATTTAGGACATTTAGGTGCTAAACCAAGGGACATTCAGTCTACATTATATTGAACCTTCTAAATGTTCAATAGTTGCACCTTCTTAACAGTATGAGCTGGGAAGTTAATAATGTACATAGAGAAATATGCAGAGGCACTCGACTATATATGAGTGTACATACAGTAAAAATACAATTCTAGGTGAAGTAAATTTGATAGTGTCATATCCGTTTGTGCGTATATACACAGTGCTCATCGTAAATGAGAACACTCCAACAGTTTTTTTTTAGAAAAGACACACTATTAAGTAAAACTGACTGATTTTAAAAAATAAACAATAATAATATAAAAATATTTTTTCCCCTCAACAACTGGTGGGGCTGAGCCCCAGCGCCCCCTATGGGCCAGCCGCCTCTGGTTTGTGCGCATATACACAGTGCTCATCGTAAATGAGAACACTCCAACAGTTTTTTTTTAGAAAACCTTTTGTTTCCTCCCAGACTCAACATTTTCTACAGGATACTATACAACAAAATACCCCTTCATTTGTTTTAAATGAATTTGCACACAAAGTAAATAATTAAGTCAGTCATTTGACAAATCCATTCAAGACCTTGTTGCACAAACCCACACCCCAATGGAAGTCTTACAAGCAAAGCCACATTTTAGAGTCAAAGCATTTTAATGAGCCAGAATTCAACCACAGGTGACTCTAATTATTCATTAGACACATGTCCAGCAGACAGATGGAAACTGTAAGTACTCTGTTAGTAAATGAATCGATCTTATTTTCCCAGGGATTTGGGTAGTTCTACTTGCAGTAGAGGCAGATAAAACAAGTAGCTGGTTTATGGAGACACGTTTGTTGCTGCTGTTTAAATGGAAAACAGAATACTTGTGGCGACTTGTATCCAAGCAACTATTTGAACCCCCCCTCACACACAGACACAGACACACACACACACACACACACACACACACACACACACCACTGTCCTTTGAGTGTGAGTCTGTGTGTGTTTGTGCATTTGTTTCACAGGCACAGATATGACACTACTGCATTTACTTCACGAAGGAGTTTTTAACACTGCAGATAACTTTGTCAGCTAAGATATTTTACATTACCTCTAAAGAAATATGGACAACACACATCTAATGCCTAACCTTATATGCCACAAAAAGCTCTGGCAAGCCACACTTAGACAGTCTAGCCTCCCCCCTACTGGTTACGACAGGAAGTACACTTTGGAGTAGTTTCACTGTAGTTAGTTTGGAGTAGTGTGTTTCTAATTTAATGGTTTGTTGACTAAGATTAATAGACTTATAAACAGGAACATAAAAAAACTCATGCTCTCAGAGTACACATGTAGAGAGACTATTCAAATTCTTACATCTGAATATTTTCCTTTTTGTCATACAAGAATCCTGTTTTGTTGCAAACTTGTGAACAATGACTCTTTGTTTGTCTGTTTTATAAATATATTTGGGTTGGTGGGCTTGCAGATTGGGGCCAACATAGTAAAAAGTAAAATGTGGCTTTAACAACAAAGAGATAAATGTTGAAGGAAGAGTATAAGTTAAAAGTTCACCATTTCATATTGTAGTCTTCCCTTAGTCTAGTCTTTTCTGCGATAATGTGCGTCTTTTTAAGCATGCAAACATACAGTAGTGTGTGGGGAAGTCGTTCTAATTGGCTATAGTCCACCTTTTACACCTTTTTGTTGGATTTCTGAGAAAGCTGAGGGCTTAGGATGGCTCAGTACCTTCCTACATGTCGAACACTGTATGGTCCCTCTCTGTCTCTCTTGTTTTCTGTGTGTGCACGTGTGTGTGTGTGTGTGCGTGCGTGCGTGTGTGCATGTGTGTGTGAGAGAAAATGTTGGAAGCTCATTTCATCACTCATCTAACTTCACACCTTACTAAGATTGCATAGCACTCACATTCTCCACCACAGGAGCTGACAATGAAAGCATAACAAAAGGAAGCGCTTTCCTCCTGGCTTATCAAATAGCCATCTGATTCTATTTGTGCAGCCACACTGAAAATAAAACAAGGCCTCTGCAGCATGATATACATAGAGTCATTATATGGTTCTCATATCAGTTATTATCCCCCTGCATTTCATTAGAAACACAATAATTCTATATTTGTTGTTTGGTTGAAACAATTACAGAATTAACTCGATAGTGTTATTTCCTTTTTATTAGTAACTTCCTGACCAAGTCGAGGGTCATTTGGGAGCTCTGCTACTTAGACTGACATTTCAAAGTGACTGACGGGGCCACGTGGAGAGATTTCTGGGGCCTCTCGGGGATGAGGTTTAGCCATGCAAGACAGACATTTAGCCTGTCCCAGGAGTGATGCTGGGTACAAAATGTGCTGATAAACACTGTAATGTGTATCTTTGTGTGTATCTGAGTGTGGGCAGGGGCACTGTGTGTATGTGGGTGTGTGTATATATGTATGCTGCACTGTAGCTCCAGTCTGGCACTACTCCAATGCTCAAGACTAATGGAGTGCTAATGTCTCTGGTGTGTCCATGTTTACTGAAAAGCTAAATACAGGACGACAAGAGGAGAGCCTTCGCCTACTTCAGCATGACACACCCTGGTCCCCCTCCTGCACTTGCTCCCTCCATGGCTAAGGCAATTAACAATCCCAAGAATCTGTGACTTGAACACCTGCACCTGTTTATTCTAGTCATATTCTCCTAATACTTCACAAAAAGCATCTGTTCAACCATAGAGTTTTTACTGCAGAAATCTCAAGAATGTCCTCAGTGTACTCACAAAGCACTGTGCGTTTATTTAGCTATACAAACTAAACCGAATAATAAAATCAGCCATTGTCAGTATTCTTGCATCGTTAATGTGTATCACTCATATGCTTTAAACACACACATTGCATGCAGACACCTTTATGTGGAGAATTTGTGTGCATCTATATGGGTATAAGGGCAAATGAATAGTCAGTCTGTATATTATATCCCCCAGTGGCAGAAGGCAAAAACCTGATCCCCATGGACCCCAATGGGCTGTCTGATCCATATGTCAAGCTGAAACTCATACCCGACCCTAAAAATGAGACCAAGCAGAAGACCAAAACCATCCGCTCCAACCTCAACCCCAAATGGAACGAGACCTTTACTTTGTGAGTTCATTAGCTGTTGTCACGTACAGCCTACAGCACATGCCTGAATACTTTTAACACAGTGTAATGAACATGATATCATGTGAATTTAATGTCAGTGCTGGCACTGGTTGGACCACTCCTTCCAATGTCTCTTTAATATGTACAAACATAATACAAGTAGGAGTGATGGTGTTGTTACTTAGTATGGTAATTAATTACATGTTGATTGTAATAACATGCTGTACTTTGGTGCAGTGTATGTATGATAATGTACTAAAGTACAGATCTCCATCTCTGTGTTGCACAGCAAGCTGAAACCTACAGATAAGGACCGCAGGCTGTCGGTGGAGGTGTGGGACTGGGACCGGACCACCAGGAATGACTTCATGGGAGCCATTTCCTTTGGCGTGTCAGAGCTCATGAAGGCTCCAGTCTGCGGCTGGTAACATTCACTTACTTACAGATCGACTCCTGTCATTGACACTAATGTCTCGTTTAAAATTACACTGCGTTACAAGGAACAAGGACAAAGTCACTCAGTCAACAAATAAAATACATTTCCTCCTTAATTCTTATTAAGTACAAAGTATCCACGCCTTGTAATGAAAAATGTTTGATGCCATATATAATGCACATTATTAAATTTTAAAAAAGTGAAAAAAAAGTAAGGATCTTAAAAGCAAGTGACAAGACATTAATAGAAGATAGAAGATCAATAGCAGTTTAAACACAGACAGTGCATTAATCTGGCCTCTCGCCTGCAAAACACACTATATCAGAGGTAACATCTCAGGTTTCCTACTACCTCAGCACCTTCTGAGGTCAACATATTGCACTGTAGTGACTGAACACCACCAGGAACAGCTGCATCAGTGGGTCTGGCTGACTGAGTCATATTTTGGTCTGCTCTGCTATATGTAGTCGCCAATTAAACAAAGAGTATAGAGTTAAAGAATGATTAAGTTTAAGAAAATAATGAATGAATCTGTTTGTCTGCTATCTTACGACGCCTCTCACTGTTTTCATCGACATGTGTCCATCCTCCTCCTCCCTGTCATTCTCTTGTCCTCCCTTCGACAATCACTCCTCCAGGTATAAGTTACTGTGCCAGGAGGAGGGGGAATACTACAATGTTCCCATCTCGGAAGAAGATGACGGTAACGAGGAACTGAGGCAGAAATTCGAGGTGAGCAATCACGCTATCACAACTATCATCACTTAGCACTCCTGTCATTTCTTTGTTCGCCCCGTCCAGGTTTATGAGTCGGGCGAGTCCTTCTTGTTTTGATCTCATTTAAATTAATCCAACAACTTCTTTCTTATTCCAACATTAATGTTTGCCGATCTGTGCTTATTATCTGTGACCCATCTTCCCTCATCTTAAAAAAAAAAGAACATGCTCATCAGAGTTGTTAAATGGTCACGTGCTCGACTGCACAGCTGTTAAATCAAAGATGAGAGCGTGGCAGCTGCAGCTTTCAAGGTCTTTCTCAACTGAATCTCATATTTGCTCGAGACAATTCATCTCTACAATGCACAAAAAGTGTGTGTGATGTCTGCGTTACTGTTACATCAGAGGGCTTCCTCTCTTTAGGTTAAATCAAAGCAGCCCAAGCACTGCCTTTGATATGCCTCTATGCGCTGTCTTATAATGAGACATGTCCTGTTTGACAAGGACACGTCTAACTGATGCAAGGATCAAGATGAACTATTTCTTTTTCCTGAGTGTGTATCATTATTGTTGAATTTTAGTGCTTCACATAAATACACACCCATTCACTGCTCTAATAACAATGTAGCTGATGCTGACCTTCAAGTTTAACCAGACCAATTTGTTTTTTCAAATTTTGGTCTTTTTAAGTGGATTAATGTAAGTATTATAAAGTATCTTTATTTCTCCTTGTCGCTCATGTAATTTCATAATTAGATGCTGCTCATCACAATTATACATGATTTTAAAAAATATGTGAATAATTCTAATCATAATCATGGCATAATCCTAAGTAAATCCTGAATTGTACTTTTTAAACAACTGCTATTCACACATACAGTATATAAACATGCACATTGGGTATGGCTGAGGAGATACGGCTGCCTGCTCTTGTCCTTCATCCAGTTTCCTGCATCAGTGTCTCTAGCCTGCTGGGAGACAATCAGTGTTCTTTTGTGGTCCACTGATTGTGTCTCATATTGTTCAGCCTCCCATTGAGAGCCCTGGTCTCAAGAGATGGCACAAAGTTATTTTCCGTGACATTTCTGCTTGGTAATGAAAGCCAACGCTAATTTATAGATCACATGAGGACTGTGCTGTTAATTAATTCCAGCCTTAGGGAATTTGTTTCATTTCCGTAGATATAAAAGTGTTTAAAAAGATCACTGCTTAAATTAATGTTTTGCAGCTTCACCAAACCCGTATATTTCCTTTTTCTAAGGTATTTTGCCAAACAGGAACTAACAGGTAGCCATCTGACCTCTGACCTCAGCCTGCATGTTGTTATCTCGGTCTGCTCCATGACTTTAAAGACCTGCAGTACAAACTGCGTGTTCAATTCAATGAGATGGGAGAAGCATCACAGTCAAGGTGTTTGTGCTTTATGTGTTAGGGTTCAACAGGTGGTCCTTCCCCCTGCCTGCTCACACAGGTCCTCATACTGCATAATAATAACAGGCCATGTGTGTACATAGGCAAATTTAACATGAGCCTTAGGAATGTTGATGGATACATTTCACCCTATAAATATTTCTCCCTATTTGATAAAAGATATAATATAATAATAGCATTCATCCCGAAATGCATAACCACAATGGCAGTACTGTTTGGTATATTAAAACAAACAGGTATTTACACAGTTTTTAATGTTTTCATCTGATCCTCTGGATATAAGCTGCGCAACTACCTAACCCTTATGTCTTTATCTTTTTGGATGTTGTACAGTCTGGAGAACGTCTCTCTCTGCCTTCTCTCTCTTCCTCTTCATAAACCCCTCTGTGGTTCTCTCCCCTTTTTTCCCCTCAGCCTCCTGCTCCCTCCTGTGTGTATGGTGAGACTTATACTGTCCAAATGCTTCTTCATCCCAAGTCACATTTTCATATTTAATGCAAGAGTTTCTTTGTCACTCTCTCCCCCTCTGTGCCTGCTCTCAGGACTGCCAAATTAACTTTAATCAGAAGGTAGCCCTCTCCTCTCCTCCCCACTCCCCCTCTCCTCTTTCATTCTGTCGTGGTGACACATTCCCTCACTTCTCCACATCCTGATCATTTTCATGTAGCAAAACTGATCAAATTTACTAACAGTTCATTAAAGATGTGAGTTGGGTATTCATAGGGGAAATTAAAATACATAAAAATGAATTAACAATTTTGAATGACTTCTGCAAACTAAAATTTCCGCACAAATTCTAAGAACATTTTGTTATGAAAAAAAATCCTCTTATGTACATCCAATGAAATTTCTTCATCTTACTTATACAAGGGATAAGTGGCACATTGAGCACATGAGGGAAGGTGAATTGCGAGTGCACAGTTCACTGTCTTCACTGCTTCCTCTTCCTCAGAGAGGAGTGTTAGTAAAGCCTGTCACTGGCCTGCTCTCAGTTCACAGCCATGCATTTGTCCGCATTCATGTCTTTTCTGTTCCGTCTGTGTCTTGTCTGTGCATTATCTCATAACCTCTCAATCTTATGTGCTTACATAACTGATGCTGCAGGGATTTGCAGGGTTGCAGTGTCTACTTTGACCTGCAAACATTCCATTGTATCTACAGAGACCAGGCTTCACATTCAGACCCAACTCGCACAGAAGTAAACACTATAAGTAGATCACACTTGACACAGAGAGAAACGCAACTATGATTGACCACCAGATGTCAGCACTGAACCAAAAAAACCAACAAAAACAAATTAGCAATCAGCCTTGTTACTGTGTGTGTGTGCGTGTATGCGCGTGTACTTGTCATTCTGTAGTTGTGTGGACGAAGCTTTGCAGCTACACTCCAACTGCCCCTTAAGTTTGTGTACTATCATATAAGTGTCCAAAGTGAATCAGCCCTTTTGGTTCCTTTCTCCCTATGGTTTCAGGACCAAGCAGTTGTGGAAGACTCTGATCAGGTGCGTCAGAGAAGAGGGAAGTAAGGCTGCTGCTCGCTCAGCTCGGCCAGGCTCTTTTCATTGGCTAAAGCTCACAGGTGTGCTGTGGTCTGGTGCGGTCTGCTCTGCTGTGAGATTTGCTGCTGCTCTCTCAGATTAGGAGCAGACTATAGACGATGCCATTAACCAAACTAAACCGCTCAGCATTAGTAGTCGAGACATTAGTCTCAAATTAAATGTCTTAATTGAATGAGAAAACTTGTAAGCACCATTACTTGGGCACGATAGGACTGATAGTGATTAAACAGGAAATTAATTTCTGTCAGTTAAGTGTTCAGAGGAACTCTTCTGGCCATGTATTGGAGTTGATATTGATTTATTTCCTGATTTTTTTTTTATACTAATCTGACCTTAACTGGCTCGTGAAGATGCACTGAGTTGATCTTAAGGGGTATGTCTGTCCCTTTATTTGCAAGAATACTGTAAAATGTACAGTAACTGGATGCCAACTATTATCTTGTAAACTGCTCTAGTACATTTCACAATAATCTTACAGTATATTTAATCACATAACCTGACAAATATTGTACCACACTAATCACAGTACCAGTAACTGTTATCACAGTGATTGGATGCTGCATTTCTAATCACAGAAAATATCAAAATATCAGACTACTTAAGCATGCATTACTGCAGTAAGTTTCGTTTAATAATTAACCACACTAATTCATTTTTCATTCAATTAGTATTAGTAATACTAACTTCATTTTATTAATTATTTAATTGTAGGCATTAATAACTAAAATGTCAAAAAATATTCATTAATTGTATCACTTCATTCATCCTTTTAATGTGATAATACATAAAACTAAACTACATCAAATAGTTATTTTTCATTTTGTTTCTTATTCTGTACACACCAGTAAAACTTTCCTAACACCTGTGTGTATCCTATATTCAGTGAGAAATATGCACAACAACATAATATTGTGGAAACCTGTCGCACAAGATACTAATTTTCTTTCCTAATGAAACAGTAAAATCCAAACACTAGAGGCTATTAAAAATCATTTAAAAATGAAATTGTGTAAGACACAAGCATTGAAAATGATTTTAAAAACTGTAGTACTTTCTACAATAAAATGGCTAAGATTAACTTTACTGTTGGTGAGCTGAATGTTACTTCCTGAACTATAATTTTCTTCCTCGCCTGGACTGTTCTTTGCCAAAGTGAAAGAATAAAACAGGTATTAGCTACTGATGTAGAAATGTATTCGTAAGTTTGACAGCAGTCAGACATTTTATTGACTCCTTTTTTCCCCATTAGAAATACCACAATATGTTTCCGTTATTGGTAACACTATATATATATATATATATATATATATATATATATATATATATATATATATAAAGGGCAGTAGCACTGTACAACTGTACATAACACATACAGGCATTAATAAGTTATGGTAAAATAAATTAACAGTCTGACCTGTCCTCTGTTGCTCTGCCAGTCATATGAAGTCCCTGATGATTGATGCCACATGTGAACTGAGGGATTCTTTATTTCTTTGGAGCAGTCCTTCTGCTTACTGTGCTCTGCTGCGGATTTATCCTGACACAGAAATCTGTAAATACAAAAGATATCAAGCGTTACCTGAGCCAGAGAGAAAAGCTTGGTCTAACTGATTGTTCCGTATATAGACAGCAGTATTTGCTGCTTCGAGTGTGTGATACATCCATCAAATCTGGTCCATTAACTCTTTCCCTGTCATGAGCAGTGGAGCAATAAGTGTAACAATGCACAACAACCACTGCAGCTACTCTGCAACAACTTTGTACTGTTGTAATGAAGATGAAGAGACATCAAAATATTTCAAAACGCATCAAGAGACTTAAAAACATTTTTTATACAATGACTCAAAGAGATTTCAATGAGCACATTCGTGGCTGTGTGGAAGGCAGTGACTCTGTAGCTGGATACTCACAAATGAGTTATTTAATGATTACAAATGAAGCAGAAAAACAACTAAAGGTTTGCTATTTAAAATGTGTACAACAGCCCTTGTTAACAAAAGTATACAAACAATCACTGCTGTGCTGCCATATTGCATCCCCACAACAAGAAGAGGTGACCTCAGCAAGGCGTGGGAGGACATGTAGTCAATATTTCATATGTTTTCAGGTGGAACCGACAGATTCAAACAGGCGATTTGTTAAATTTTTCTCTTTTGTCTCAGATAAACAAAAACACTTAGCTCCTTCTAGTAACTACAAGCTGCGGAAGTGTTTACTTAATGAGAACTCGACTACTATCAACAACAAGTAAGGGCTTGTCTCTGGATGGTCAGTGTTAAACAGACAACAAATACTAGTATGTACATACTGTGTATATACATATCTGACCGAGGTTGATGATCCCTGGAACGATGGGAGGGGAAACTTGGGGACAAAAAATATTTACAGCAGCCCACAAGAAAACGCCATCTTCCGTCCGTTTGCAGGAAGTCCATGATTCATGTGTATCTCTCCTCTCATGTCCCCATCTGTCTGTCAGGGTCGTAAAGAAAGTACTTTTATTGCCACTTCCATTTCAAAGGTTGGCACAAACTTGTGTAGCACTGTTGTTCTTCCTTTGCAGCGAGTGACTCGTTTGTTTTGACTCGAGCTCGGCTCCTGTCAACGTGCATTAGTCGTGGTGTTTGGCTTCAGTGCGTGGTGCCAGTGACCAAGACACAAACACAACAACTTGTTGATGTGCAGCTAACTAGTTAGCGAACCAGCGCGCGGTTCCAAACTAATATTCCTCCAACAATAAACTGATGATGGTATCACATAATGTCGCCGCATTACTAATCATCTTAATGGTGGTTGACCAACGACTGCCAGCTGCATCAAATCCACCCTCTGAACTCTGGACAACACGCGCGCGCGCGCACACGCACAGTTCACGTCACATGACCTCCGTGCTCTGACGCGTTACAACCAACCAGAAGACAACTCCCCCCGCTCTGTCCCGTTATACTGAATTAACAGACAACACGCAGTTTCCTGCTGAATTCACATTATTATTTTTTTTTTTTTAAATTCAGACACAAAATGCCACCTATCGGCCACTCAGAAAATTGCAATTCCCTGCTTCCGGGTCAATTCAGTTATTCACCCGCAGGCACGTAATTAGTAATTAGGTGAATGCACGCGCATACGCAGTGTCTCGTGTCATCAAGGCATCAAGCAAATGCAAACAACAAACTTATCTGACTGTAAAGGATAAAATATTTTGTTGATATTTGGATGAATTTGTGTGACCTTTATCAGCTTTACCAGTCCTCATTTCTATTTGTGCCGGTCAATTATGAATGCTAGGTAAAAGTGAAATGTAGGAGAAATTATGAGTGGCTATGCTCCTAACAGATGGAATCTCACTCCAAACGTCTGATAAAACTTGTGCCCTGTGACCATGATGGTGATAAATAAACGAAAAGGGGGAAAAAAATGACAAGCCAAGTTACATTGTTGAAGTTAAAGGCTCAAGAGAATGTAGAACCTTATGAGTAAACTTATCCCACTAATTAATTACAGTGCAGGAACAGTAGAACATGTCTACAATGTTATGGCAGTTTGTTATGATAAAATTGTTTAAATTAAAAGCAAGGGATCGTCTGGGAGCATGTGGATGTAGATGTGTGGTCGCTGGAAATGTGGATGCCAGGTACAGCATGTTTTCGGGTCTGCTTTTGGCACTGGCTTATTGTGACAATGTGGGGTGTGTTTCATGCATAAGCACAATAAAGTATAGAGCGTTGTGTTAGTCCTGATTGTTGTTTAACATTTCAGCATAATACACTAGAGTTTCCTAAAAAGGTTCCTGGAGCATCTGACTGAGCATAACCTTGAGATGAGGGAAATATACAGAGGAACTAAAGGTCACTGTCAGAGACATTTGTATGCACATGCAAGTTCATGACAAAGCCACAACGTGGCGTCCTTTCCTTCATTCCACCAAGTGAGAAACCAGCAGTTCAGTTTTATGTTCTACGTGATCACAATAATAGAATTAACATTTCTGGCCCTCATGTTATCAGATATTGATATCCATTGTTTTCATGGTTAGTGATCCAGTTTCAGTGATTTAACCAAATATTTAAAAAAAAATTTAAACACGGTCATGTGACATGCAGTAAGACCAATCTCTGCTTAGTGTTTTAAATACAAGGTATTTTCAGCATGTCTCATGTTGTTTTGGTTTGACAATAAATTATAATAAATCCTCGTTTCACAAATGTTATTAAATTGTATCTCTGCATTGGAGCCATTTGCAATCACATCAGCCCCTCATTTTGAGTGCGTATCATATGTGTATGTTCTGCCGTGACTGTGCATAAGCAAACCAACAGCGTGAGTGAATGTGTGAGCATGTGCTGTGGATAATAATGACCCTGTCAGGTATCCATGTAGGAATGAGTTGACTTTTCTGAAAAAAAAAATTGGGAGGTTTGGCCTGGTTTGGAAATGTTTCTCATCACACAAACCAAAGGAAGGCTGTTGTATGTGATCACATTATGAATAAAGTCATTTTATGACTTGAGGAAATATTGAACTTGACTGAACTACACACACTGCAGCTTTAGATTATGTGTGCGTTACCTTATAGATATGCATTTCTCACACGCCTCATGTGTTGTGTCCTGAGTGCAGAAAGCCAAGTTCGGCCCTGGTAAAAAGGTGTTCGATGAGACGGATGACATTCGCTCCAGCCAGCTGCCATCCAGCAGCCTGGACCAAGTCAAACTCAGCGACTTCTCCTTCCTGGCTGTGCTGGGGAAAGGCAGCTTCGGCAAGGTGACGAAGCTGAGCTAAAATCAGTCATAAATATTTAATGCATCTCTTAGTTTCGTCTAAGAACCGTCTCATCTTTCCTCATCTCCCTCTCCCTGTGTCTCTGAAGGTCATGCTGGCAGAGATAAAGGCCACTGAAGAGCTGTACGCAATCAAGATTCTGAAGAAGGACGTGGTGATCCAGGACGATGACGTGGAGTGTACCATGGTGGAGAAGAGGGTCCTGGCCCAACAGGACAAGCCGCCCTTCCTCACACAGCTCCACTCGTGCTTCCAGACTGTGGTGGGTAAAATGCTCGGCTAAGTCACCCCAGGTCGGGTCATGTCAAATTAATTCATGAGGGGCCTTTTAGCTAAACACAATACTCATACAGAGATCCAGAGGGCAGTAGAGGACATGTATGACCAATACAATTAAAAAAAAAAACAGGAAACAAACAAAGCTTAATTAGGAGGTTGAGGTGTGTTTGTCTGTTTGTGTGTGTGCGTGTGTGTGTGCCCGCACACTTGTATTGTCTCTGAGTCATACCAAAACCAGACCACACATTTATAATAATATAATATAATAAGATTATTTATAAATACCTAAACACATGCTTTCAATAGACCCTTTTCACGCCTTTATATACATTTTCAACCTAAATGTAAAAAACAAATGTACACAAATGTACCCAGCCACTGGGTAAAGCCGAACATGGCCAAGCTGAACTATAGCAGCTGAGTATAAGTGTAGCAGGAGGAGGAAACAGGAAGAGGCACAGCCTGGCTCATAGCATGTTCATGGTTACACAAACACATAAACAGTCTTAGCCTCACACTGTCACAGGTCAGATATGCACTTTAATTTAGTGTTGGAAGGAGACATAAAGATGTTTTCTCAGTTGTTTTCCGTCACAGCTCTTGTTTTGATATAGTGTTATCAATGATAGGTTAAAAAAAACAGTCAGCAACAATGGAAAATGAAACAATAAAATTGGAAAATGTTAAAGTTCTTACAAGACAACTAATAGGGTCAGGCCACACTTCTCATGGCCTGTCAGGGGCCAGCACTGTTCCAGAGAACAAAGAGAATATTTGCTGACAGATGTCTGTGCTGAGTTCTTTCTTTCTCCATGAAGCACTCTGTGGGCTGTGGAGGTCACCTTGTCATGGAGAGTGTTTCAGGGACAGTGGATCAACTCAGACAGCAAGGCTGTAACCCTGAGCCATATCTGTCCTCTCTGGTTTTTAACAGCAAATAAAAATACTGTGTCATTTGATTTGATTTTATTGTGTAAAATTGTGATGTTACATATATTTCTCCCTCTAACCCCCCCCCCTCACCATCTATTCCCACCCTCTCTCCTTTTGTATCTCTCCATGTGTGACCACAGGACCGTCTCTACTTTGTGATGGAGTATGTGAATGGGGGAGACCTTATGTACCATATCCAACAAGTGGGCAAGTTCAAGGAACCTCAGGCAGTGTAAGAGAAATGCATACATGTCGTGGGCATCCTAAATAAATACAGATTTATTTATCATTTTGATAAGGATGGTTGATTTTCCTTTTGTTGAGATTCTGTAAACGTGTTATTGCAGGTTCTATGCAGCAGAGATCGCTGTTGGTCTCTTCTTCCTGCATAGTAAAGGAATAATCTACAGGTGAGTATTTAGTTTACGTAGCTCAAGTACAGTGCATACTCTTTATATATGTATATTCATACACACACACACACACACACACGTATGTATGTATGTATGTATGTATGTATAAATAACACCCTTTGGACTTCAAGCTGTCTGTCTGCTGTTTCATTCCTCAGGGATCTAAAGTTGGACAATGTGATGCTGGACTCTGAGGGCCACATTAAAATTGCAGACTTCGGCATGTGCAAAGAGAACATGGCAGAGGGAGTGTGTACGCGCACCTTCTGTGGCACTCCAGACTACATAGCCCCAGAGGTATGTGAGACCCCAAATGGGGAGTTGCGTGTGCATATCACCGAGTCTGCTGTTTTAATGCATGAGGTCATCTGTTTCACTGTCTAGTCTTGTCCTGTGTCAACCTTGTGCTCCAGATTAAGGTCACTGCCTCGAGACAGAGACACACACACGGACGCACACACGCACACACACTCACACACACATTACATGTAAGCATTCCCTCATGATGTACAGTATATATTTGTAGTCAAACACCCAGTGTGACTGGTGCAAGTCCATATTAACCCATACAAAAAGGGTAAGCTTGGTGAAGTTTTTTAAAAAAAATAAATATTCAAATATTTCAAAATGATATTTTTTAGTCTGAGGACCAAAATGAATTTCAACCAGGAAGTATTTGGTGAAATACTACAAAATAATACAAAAAGTATTTGTTGCCAGCTTGTAAGAGTTAATTGGCTTCTATTTAATGGCAAAGTGTGTTATTGGCTCTGTCTGAAACCTGCTCTGACAGACTGGAAGGTTAATTCCACCTCACAGATGCAGGGTGAACCTGCTGTGACCGTCCGGAGTCAGACTGACACTAATGTGCCAGCCAGGGATAACACAGCAGGAGATAGAGCAGCTACTGTTTCCACAGGCAGGATGAACGTTTCATGTCACACACATAAAGCCAGATCACACATACACTATGGCCCACCATCATATGCATAATGCAATGCATGCACACAGTTCTGCATAATTACTACACACACACGCACACACACACACACACACACACACACACACACACACACGTGTTTTCAATGCACACAGATCGTACACACAACTGTAGACTCACAGTGCAGGATGACCTTAAAATGAGTTCCCATTGGTGACATTTTCTGAAACATTGGAGCAAATGTGATCCTGGAACTGTATTTGACAGACAGATGAACTATTAACTGAATTTAGCTTCACAGGTTGGATACAAGCTTCATTCAGCTGACATGTCAACTTGTTATACCTTTTATTTACGAAACACACATGTATGAACTGCCAGAAGCAGTTACATACAGTCTTTCAACTTGTTTAGTCTCAATATTTTTTCTGGGCATACAAATATTTTTTCACACCTCACAGCAAGGGGGTGCTAGGGACCTGTAAGCATCTGCCTCTCATCCAATGTAGTGCATATGCAGTGTATACTGTGAGATGAGAAATGCATCGCATGCATCCCTTGGTGTCAGCATAAACATGTTATAACACACACACACACACACACAAACATTCGTACACACGTGTGCAGGTGCACAGTTTCTCGCTGTGTTTACTCTGACCTATATAGAATTGGTAGCTCCTGTCTGGGAGGAATGCTCACACTAATGTGAATTTACACCTCAGTGACTCTGACACAAAGAGAAAGAGAGGGTGAGGAACACGCACGCAAACACATAAGGGAGCAAACAGCAGAAAGAGAGAAGGTAATGAGGTATTAGGGAGCAGAAGAAAAAGAGCAGAAACCAATATGTGTGACCAGTCACTGAGGGAGAGACGTTAGTAAAGCAGGGAATGAAGTGACTCAGAGTTGCTTTGTGATGATGTCTTTATGAGGAGCGTTTGAGGATATGAAGCTGTCAGACGTTTTACACTGTGCCATACGTCAGCAGGTGTGTTCCTCCAGACAGTGTGAGGGTGTGATCATACAGGATGATCTGTAAGCAGAGCAACAGGTCTAATGCAGTAGTTAGTGTGGGACATCATCTTTATCTATGTGATGCTTTCATTGGTGCTAATAACGGATATTAATGTACAGGATATCAACCAACGACCTGGGTAGGGTATTGCACAACATCATAACGTTGATGTATTTTATTAAATAAAGAAATAAATAATAAATAATAATAATAATAACTTTATTTATATACCGCCTTCCGAAGGACCCAAGGTCTCTTTACAGAAAAAACGTAAACAAAGAACATGCTCACAGACCAACAAACAAGCAGAACACAAGATACAACAGATAATGTAACAGCTATAATTAATAAAAAAAACAACAACATCCAGTTATTTCGTTTGAGACTATGTGGACTATGCACAACGCTGTTGGCCATTTCTCAAAAAAGTTTGAGGACCAGGAACAGCTATCATGTGAACGTGGACCTGGCATCCCGCCACATGGTTTTTCAGAGGCAGCTCTATTTTTACAAATTTTCACCGAAGGCAGAGCACTGAAGCCAATTCAGAGCTATTAGCAACTTTACAACATCGCTTCGCCCGCGGTGAGAGATGTGAGTGAGACGTGAGAAAGAGTCAGAGGAGGATGGAGGTGAAAAAGGGGGAAGTGAGAAGGAAGCAGCAAATTAGACCGAGGGAGAGTCTTGAAAACAGCAGTGCAAACTTTCCAATGGCAACTTTTATTTGTAAATTCACAAATAACAGATTATTTTTAGTGAGTCGGCTCATTTTAATTAACCCCTTTGGCCTATCCCAACGTGCTACTTTAAATAGATAACATGATGCATGTAAAAAAAATATTTTACAGTGTGACACCAGTCTTGTGAACTGGCATCTGATTACGTATCGTATCTATAGTGCCCTGTGTTTACTCATTTCTAATCATCGTGTCTAATATCATATTATTATCATATGGCAGCTTGCAACTGTATTGATCATTGAGGAAGTGTGTTTCGCACACATTTTTTTTGCACACAGTTTTTTTTAGCGAGTTTCCATGTGGATGATGAGGATCACAGGTTTGTGCTTGTGTGTGTGTGTTTGTGTGTGTGTGTGTGTGTATGTTAATGCACAAAAAGGAGAGTAGCCTTGAATAGCTAGCACTTAGATCCAGAACTGTCATGTAGCATTAGGTCTAATGGGAGAGTCTGCAGCGGTGCTCATGCACACACACATACACACACACACACACACACACACACACACACACCAGCTACAGGCTTTCATACATTAAAGTAAAAAACAAAAAACAGGACGAGTGTAGAGAACATCAGACACAGGTCTCACTGTGTTCTTGAACACCTGGTTGAACAGAGGAATACTTCATGTATTTATTAGCCTCATGCAAACAGCAAAGCAGATTAACGTCGATGTGCATACTTCATAAGCAGAGAGCTAAATGTCCAGACGTAACAGGCTGCTTCAGAGCAGGAAGGTCACTGTGCATGAAACTGTAAATGTCCTTTGGGGTTGTTGCAGACAGGCGATTGGCGGCAAGGGCAGCGAGTCACAGCAGTGTCACGTTAGTGCATCGCTATTCAAGATGGCCTGCAACGGATCCAAACTCCTCATCTCTGCCCTTTTTCAAATTTCATTTTCTCTGTTTCTTTTTTGCCTCTTTCTCAGTGACCCTGATCTGATGACTCTCCCCCCTTTTTTTTTAACTCCCTCAACTGTCAGTGTCTTTGTTTGCGTCTCTCTTCCCTTCTGTTCTCATTCCCATGACACATGCTGACACGGCTCTGCAGATCTCCCTGCTGCACTGACCTGATGTGTCGACATGTTTAAATTCCTCGTTGCACATTTTGCAGTTGACACCGCGAGGGTCATTCATAAATGACACAGTGCAGGAAGTGTGCCACACTGGAGGAGGTGCTGTCCAACAAAGATCTACTTTACCCTGACAGGGTGGAACAGTAGCAGAGCTACAATAAGTGTTTCTCTTAGCACATTGTGTTGTTGCATTAAATCAGATCAGTGTCTTTTGCAAAATACAATCAGAAAGCTCGAGAGCAAGTATTTTTTATATAATCCCAGTAAGATTTACCTTCTTTCAGTTGACAGGGATAAGAAATGGTCATCTCTCATGCATATTGAAATATCTCGACAGAGACATTGCAGTGTGCATCGCTGAATTGTTTGGCAGCTGTCGGGTAAGACTGAAGGTCAGCATGATTCCTGCAGGAGGCAGGATTCATACAGGCAGACTCGGAGATTTCACACACCGGGTTTGCATCACCGCAGGATCTACGACCATCTAACTCATTAAAAGCACTGCACCATTATGGGGGAGAGGGGCTTTTCCCCAGTGCCCCTTCATGCCTTCTCATTAAAGCAGGAAGGAAAGCTGAGGATTAAGTCTTTGCATCTCTCACCTTCTCAACGTTGCCAATGTTCACTTTGGCGTAAAAGGATCACGATGCAAAGCCTTCAGCACATCTTCTAACGTATGTGCTTGTCATTCTAACGCTGAGCCGTCACTCCGTGTTGTCTGTAACACATTTCTACACCTCCGTTATGTTAATATGATCTTAAGGAGCTTATGGATGTTCACTGAAAGAACAATATGTGAGCAGCATATTGAGCAGATCGGTTGCATGGCACATGTTCAGAAAGGCACAGGTGTAACGCTGCAGCACAGGAAGTGACAGCAAATGATGGTGTTTTTTTTTATTTGGGTCAGGATTTTCGAATGTTGATGCGTAAACACATCTGAATAACATCTGTCACCAAATTAGTGAGCTCAGCTGTGACGTTACATAATGTTTAACCCGTTAACCAAGAAAACGACTCAAGCACAAGCAAACAGCCCTTTAAAGTAATGACCATAAACATCTGTTTATTTGAATAACTTAGAACAGCTCAGTCTAATTCTCAGTCTCATTGGGTGTAGTTCACATTGGTGGGCACGCTGTGGAGCAGAATACCAGTGAAGGTGCAGAGGTTGCGATCGCTGTCTGCCCAGACCCAGGACCTGGCTTCCATACGCACATGAACCTGGTCTCCTTTTTGCAGGAGCAGCACGACGCCATTCGATCCATTGTCAGTGACGTCAGAGGCAGTCGCGTGTTCGGCTGTGCCCACGACGGCCTCACCGTTCTTGTACAGCATTAAAAAGCCAGGATTTCCACCGTTAGCGTGGGAGTAGATGGTGAAGTGGTAAACTCCACTCACTGGTGCTGTGAAGACCCCTGTGAAGGACGTATGAAGGAGGGAGAGGATGATTTGTCAGGTCAAGAAGAAATGAATTTGAGTTAGTTCGATAGGAATGATGTAAACAAACCACACAGTAAGAACACAGTCATAGATACACAAACCTGTTGTGGGATCATAGCTGTCACCAATATTTGTGATGACTTTCTTGTAGACGAGAGTGGTCTCCTTGTCAAACGGCCCAATGTGCATCTGGTTCTCTTCTAAAGCGGCCGAGAAGGCCACTTTGTCTACATGTGAAAAACACACAAACCAAAAATATGACTGACACTGTCGACATGGATTTGTATGTACACATACAACTTGTACACAACACGAGCATTTAATCCAAACGTCAACCGTACACCATGACAATCTGAAGACTTATTTACCACCACTCATTGTTGTGGTCACCTCCTCCACTGCTGCAGCTGTTTGCTCGACCTTATTCTTCAGCTCCTCTTGCACAGCTTGACTTGTCTCCAGTTTGGCCTCCAGCTCTGTTTACAAGCATAACAGTTCAATGGCAATATATCAACACATAAAGCCTTATATTGATATAAATTGTGTATACAGGGAGCAGGTATTTGAGCAAAGTGGACACGCTTGCCTTGATCAGCTGTTTGGAGTGCCTTCATCTCAGCCTCTGTTTTCTCCAGCTTCGCCTTTATCTCCTTGTCCAGAATCTCAGCTGCAGTCAGTCTACTGTCTAAATCTGTGGGATTTGATGAATTCAGTGATTATGTAAAAAAAAAAAACATTACACCAGTCAGCTGCATCACACATTAAGCATCAATAATGATACCATGATTGATCCTCTCCAGTGCCTCCACTTTGGTCTCAGTGACTTCAAGGCGTGTGTTCATTTCTGTAGCCAGGCCTTCACCGGCTTCTACTCTGGACATGAGCTCTAGTGGAACATATGAGAAGGAGGTGGGGAAAAAGACATGGATACAGTAACTATAGCTCATTTAAATTCCAGAAGACATCATCAGATGAAAGGTATAGTTCTGAGTCAATCGCCCCAGTAATGAAACTAATTCATATCTACGTGTCATATCTTCAATACCAGAGGTCTAAAGATCTACCTTGATCAGCTGTCACGAGAGCTTCCACTTCCCTCTTGGTGTCTTCAGTTTTGATCTTCAGCTCCTCACTCAGGCTCTCAGTGGCCCCCACTCTCGCTGACAGGGCTGTTTGGGTAGATTAGCAGGGTACAAGTAAAAAATCCTGTCAAGTCGTCGTTCAGGCAAATATAACATAGATTCACATTATGTGATAACTGTAGATGCAGGCGTTCCTTCATTCTGCTTACCTTGATCAGCTGAATCAAGGTCCTGCACCTGCGTCAGTGCATTATCCAGGTCAACCCTCAGCTCCCCTGTCAGACCCTCACTGGCCGACAGTCTGGCGTTCAGCTCTTTAGGTTGGGTGGGTAATGTGGGAGATAAAAACATCATGATACCAGACTTGATAAACATGATGTTCCACAAATCAAAGAACACGATCCATATTTTTTGTGTAATTCAGGGAGCATGAGGAAATGTTAGAGTTTGAACTTTAAACTAAATTTCCATCCAATAACCCTGAAAATAAATATTTATACTCCATATGGCAAGTGAGAATTTCCACCAGGTGTTGCGCCATCTTTGTTTACCTTGACCAGCAGTCTTCAGCGCCTCGACCTCAGTCTCTGTGTTTCCCAGCCGGGCGGCCAACTTCCTCTCCAGACTTTCACTGGTCTCCAGTCGGGACTCAAACTCTGATGGTTGAAATGAGGAGTTTACTTCTCTGATTCACCCACATCACAGCTAGTACCAATACAGTCACCTCCATACCTTTCATTTCCATCTCTAATTGTGCCACGAGGGTTTTTTGTGCCTCTGCCTGGACATCTGTGGCGTTCAGCCTGGCTTCTAGTTCTGATCATGAGGAATAAAACATATAATCATCATAGCAGTAAACTTCAAAACACAGTTGGACCAGAATTGTCCAATAAAAATGGATGTGATTTATTTACCTTGATCAACAGTCTTCAGTGCTTTGACATCTATGTCCACATCTCCAAACTTATTCCCCAGCTCCGTCAGTCTGATGTTCAACTCTGTTTGTTACAAGCAGGCATATGAATATGGAATGAGTTTACTGAGGGCATAATATAAATCATAGGGTGAGCTGAGGTGAGAGGGAATCTACTTTACCCGGCACTTTAATGATTAAGCTGCTTGTGCATTACCTTTACTTTCCTTCTGCAGTTGTTCCACACGTGTGTTTTGACCCTCCAAGTCACCGGCGTTCAGTCTGGCCTCCAGTTCTTCTCAGGAAGATGAGAGAAGAAATAAACAAACAAGCAGACATTTTTTTTTGCAAACATCTTTTTTGTCCCACACATTCTTTACCTTGATCCACAGTCTTCAGATCCTCCACCTCCTTCTCAGTTCCCTTAAGCCGAATATTCAGCGCCTCCTCCAGACTCTCGCTGGACTCCAGTCTGGACTCAAACTCTGACAGTTAGAATCATGAAAATCAAGTATTAGCTTTTTGTTGTTCCATCATGTCTTCACAGCGTCATGGCACAGACGCAGCGATCTCCACACCATCTATTGTACCTTTCATTTTAGTCTGCATCTGTGCCACCAGGGTTCTTTGTGTGTCTGCCTGGACATCAGTGACATTCAGTCTGGCCTCCAGACCTGATCGTTACGGGAAGGAATCAAACATGAAATATTTTCTAACATGTGAAAAAGACACATCTTGCGGGAGAATATTAAATCTACATTTCATTTCAGATGTATTTCACATAACCTGAAGAATGTAATGGAAGAAAATGCAGCATTCAAATGCAGGTCATTCTTAAACATACTCAAAATCTCAAAATGCAAAAACATCCAAAAATGTAAAAAGTAAAAAGAGAGTAAAAGTATTTCCTGTATCCACACCCTGCTCCAAACTTTTTTATCGATTGACCCTTCCAAAAACTTTAATGGAAATCAGTTTACTATTTTTTCACTTAACCTGCTAAGAGTCAGGTAGATGAAGAACATAAGCTCATTGGCGATGGTAATAAATCATTTACCTTCATCAGCGGCCTGCAGTGCCTTCACTTCTGCACCTGCTTCTCCAAGCTTATTTGCCAGCTCCATCAGCTGGCCTCTCAGCTCTGTTTGTTAAAAATGAGGGTTGTAAATACTGAATGACTTCGGCCATTCGGTCAAATATAAATCATGAGGTGAAATTCGATCAGCGGAGATGAGGTGCAATGAGGTACCTCACTTCTACTTCCTTAAATATTCCCTCCATTGTTTTCTTACCTTCACTTTCCCTCTGGAGTTCGTCCACTCGTTGGCCTTGGCCCTCGATATCATAGGCGTTTAACCTGGCCTCCAGTTCTGCTCAGTGAGAATTAGAAGAGCTCAGAAAAAACTAAACTAATGAGAGCAAACAAATAAGTCTTTCTTGCTTCCACTTGTATATATATATACATATACTGTATATATATATATATATATATATGTATATATGTATATATGTATATATGTGTGTGTGTGTGTGTGTGTGTATATACATATACATATACATATATATATATACAGTATATATACATATACACACACACATATATATATATATATATATATATATATATGTTTTTTATTTATAGAATAGGTAAATGTGTATGTTACCTGTGTACTGTCGCACAACTTGCTCGACCTGATTCCTTTGTTCCTTTACCTGCATCTCATTGACTCTCAGCCTGCCCTCGTGGTCTTTATGAGCAAAATGGGAACAATGCAAAATCAACAAACACACAATTGGCAAGGGAGTTAAAAACCCCTTGCTGAATATTACATGAATTTAAGACAAGACACTTAATGTATAAAAATGAATGTATGAATAATTAATATTAAAGCTTATATATTATTACATTATCATATTAATAAAATATTAAATTGTACATATTAGTGACATCTTTAAAAAATAATAATATGATAGTAGTTTCATTGTAATACTGCTCCATATGTACCTGTGTAACCTTTCTTCAGTGCATTCACCTGCTCCCACACTTTGTCCAACAGGCCATCAGCAGCTCTCTGCCCTGCACAGTCAATTACAGAATAATGTTACACACTATGAGTATATTCAGTTTTTATACCATATCTGCCGTCACACGTGAGAAGATGTGAGCCCTTGATGCTCAGGAGGCTGCAGGAGATGCTGCGTCCTTCATCCTTCATCAGCACATACCCTGCATTTCCTGCAGTAGCACGAGTTGCTCTCTGGTCTCCTGCAGCTCATTCCTCTGATCGTTCAGAGAAGCGATCATCTCTGTGAGCAGAGTGAAGCTGTCAGCTTCAGCAGGCTCATCCTGACCAGCAGTGAACCTCTGCCCGAGGACGTTAGCCTCAGTCAGGCAGCAGACGAGCAGGAAGACTAAAACGACCCTCATCCTCGTGGTCTGTCGAGCTGTGACAGCCGAGGGGGTCTGCAAGAGCGATTTTTATGCATCAGCAGACTGTGCATATTAATAAAATATTAAATTGTACATATTAGTGACATCTTTAAAAAAAAATAATATGATAGTAGTTTCATTGTAATACTGCTCCGTATGTACCTGTGTAACCTTTCTTCAGTGCATTCACCTGCTCCCACACTTTGTCCAACAGGCCATCAGCAGCTCTCTGCCCTGCACAGTCAATGACAGAATAATGTTACACGCTATGAGTATATTCAGTTTTTATACCATATCTGCCGTCACACGTAAGAAGATGTGAGCCCTTGATGCTCAGGAGGCTGCAGGAGATGCTGCGTCCGTCATCCTTCATCAGCACATACCCTGCATTTCCTGCAGTAGCACGAGTTGCTCTCTGGTCTCCTGCAGCTCATTCCTCTGATCGTTCAGAGAAGCGATCATCTCTGTGAGCAGAGTGAAGCTGTCAGCTTCAGCAGGCTCATCCTGACCAGCAGTGAACCTCTGCCCGAGGACGTTAGCCTCAGTCAGGCAGCAGACGAGCAGGAAGACTAAAACGACCCTCATCCTCGTGGTCTGTCGAGCTGTGACGGCCGAGGGGGTCTGCAAGAGCGATTTTTATGCATCAGCAGACTGTGTGAAAGGTTATGTAAGGTGTGTATGTTGTTTACATGTAGCCGACCATCTGAGGTTCATGAAACATGTTCACCAGGGTCAAGGTTCTGTGATAAGAGGCTTTTGCATAACATGGAAGAAAAAAATGTCGTCTTTAAAAAGCATCTGAAACACCCCCTCTTTTAATGAAAAATAGATTCTGTCGACGTGTCGTGTTACACAGATCACATGGGTCACATGGGCTATGATATTAAATGTGTCCTATCTAAATGCACACGAATGTACTGCGTCTTCAGGCTGGGGACAGCATCATGACAGTGGAGTGCAGTGCTGGAGGTGTGTTTGTCCGACTGGCTGTTTTATGTGTGCATGTGTACTCCCGGGGCCAAAGACAGAGGTCAGGTGGTCAGCAGCAAAGGTCATTCACTGGTACAGGATGGAGCTGCTTGCACTCACCTACACACACTAATATGTTCATGTATGGGAGTTTCAGGTTATTTATATGCACTACGTTGCCCTGTAGTGTGTGTGTGTGTGTGTGTGTGTGTGTGTGTGTGTGTGTGTGTGCGTGTGTGTGTGTGCGTGTGTGTGTGTCTTAGGGGGGTGGAAGTGTCCCAGGGCTGCATGTGTGCTGCAGAGGTCAAATATTACTCAGAATACGACACAGAGCAATGTAAAAAAAACAAAACAATAATTGATATAAGTATTTTAAAATTTAATATATCCAATGTCATCAATCGCTTTGGATAAATCAAAGACACAATAAAAAATACTTGGTAATAAATAGTGAAATTTAACTTGATGAATTAAAACTTGTAACCTTCACAAAAGACAGAGCAAGGAAGTTTATCAAGGCTAAATCTCCTCATGAGCTGGTTTTCAGGTTGTCAACAGGAAGGAGCAATAGTTGGCTAAAAAACGTTCTTTTTCAGATACAAAATAATTAAATGATCAATATGATGAAATCATCTCTGAACTTTTCTCCTATGTCTTACACAGATCATTGCATATCAGCCATATGGACGCTCTGTAGACTGGTGGGCGTATGGAGTGCTGCTTTACGAAATGCTTGCAGGGCAGGTGAGTGGTTCACACACACGCACACGCACACGCACACACACACACACACACACACACACACACACACACACACACACACACACACACATATCCTAACCCTGAAACCATTCAATTGAAGCTGCCACCAAAGATCCTGCAACCAGCCACATGAAAACAGAGTTGACACGACCTCAGACGTGTCATGTAACAGGAGGACAGAAGGAGGGTTTCGTGTGTAAAATGTGTCAGCGTTTGTTATTACAGCTGGTGTGAAGGTGTCAGGAAACACCACCTGAATACACATGTGCATAATGTGAGTGTGTGAGTGTGATAAAGCTGCAAACAAGCAGTTACATAAAGACGTGCAGGTGTTTGTTTGTGTACAGTCAGATATTAGTAGGTGACCTACCAATCACAGAGTTACCTGCAACATTTAAGCACAATAAACATTGCTGTTTTTTCTACAGTTTTCTCTTTGTGTGAGTATAACATGGCTTGACGTAACATGTGTGTGTCATTGAACATGAGTGGACAGGCAGATCTCTGTAATCTGTTACCTATGAAGATGTTCCCCTCCTCTCCGTGTCTGTGGGAAATAAAGGGGGCATGATGCAGACTGGCTGTATGTGGCTGAAGGACCAGCAGGGTGGAAATGATGAACAGGTCATTTTATGGACTGTCAGAACACCCGCATTATGGTTACTGATGATGTTACTGACCACATAAGGAGGAGGGGGGGAAAAAAACCTGGGTCACCTAACTCCATTTTGCCCTGCAAAACTTAAACAACTCATAAATTATCCTCTGTTGCGCATTGTTTTTCAGATTTTTTTTCGTGTCTTTTCTTTATCCTATTTATTCACACACCCTGGTGAAACATATTCTCCCCTCTCACCCTCAGCCTCCGTTCGATGGGGAGGATGAAGATGAGTTGTTCCAGTCCATAATGGAGCACAATGTGTCTTACCCCAAGTCCCTGTCCAAAGAAGCTGTCTCCATCTGCAAAGGGGTGAGTGGATGTTGTCTGTCAAATCCATAACATCTGTAACAGAGGTAGCGCTCTCAGCACACGTTTGTGGTGTGTGTGTGTGTGTGTGTGTGTGTGTGTGTGTGCGTGTAGTGTGTGTACAAAGAATTTATCAGGGAAGTAGCAGGTTTATTTCTGACCAGAGGCTGTGCAAAGTCAATGAGGCGTGTAATAATGAGCTTTGTCTCCCTGTCCCTTTCTCAGCTTGTTTCTCCTTGCCCCCCTCTGCGTGTGTGTGTGTGTGTGTGTGTGTGTGTGTGTGTGTGTGTGTGTGTGTGTGTGTGTCCTGCTCTCACCTGAAGTCCTTGTTTCCACCCTTGTACGGCATGACACCAGCACTTCCACTTAATTAATGCAGCGTGCTTGTCGTTCGGTGGCCTGAGCCACGCGGGAGAGAGAGAGAGAGAAGGAGGAAGAGATGAGAGGGGACGAAAAATACAAATACACTACAAATGCAGAACAACATGATAGTGGAGGGAAAAAGAATGTAGAAAGAAATGTGCAGTACAATCAACTGTTCTGAGCAAACCCATATATACTGTACAATTCATTATATTCTAAATAGGTCACAGACATAGATACACATTCATCTGGGTAATTGGATGCTGGTGAAAGGTCGTCTATCTGAACAGAGGGATGACTGGAGGAGGATGAAATTAAGGCAGGTGAATTCAAAAAAGTTTGTTTTGAGTGTAAAGGTCAATAAGGTCACATATTTTACCCAGGGTTTTTAGTTTGCATGTAAAAGCATGGCATAAATCATGTTCTGTTTGAATACTGCATAATATCTCTGTCCCAGTGGCGTTGTGGGTTTTGTGTTGTCTGCAGAGAGAATGATGATGTGTGTTTTACCTGGCCAGACTCCCTGCTGACTCAGAGACCCCTCCTGCCGTCACGTTTCCTCCCATTAGTTCTCTTTGTTTCTCCGCCTCTCTCACCGTCGCTCTCCCGTCCCGTCAGGTCGAAACAATCTGCTGATCTCAGCAGAAACGGCAGAGGGGTTTCGGCGTCACCCTATGCACAATTTAAACATTTGCTGACAGTTCCAGACGCAGCGGAGCTGCTGAGTTTCTGTTGGAAGCAGTCCACGCAAAATAAAATATTTGGAGCGCACAGTTTTCAAAAGACGCGAGGGTTCGATCGGAGCGGTGTCAGTACCACAGTGAGCCACTTTGTGTCACTTTAATTGCGTTGCTTTCTCACTGTCAGTCCTGTGAACAGGCAGAGAGCTGCAAATTACTTTTTCTTCCTCGTCAACAACGGCGTGATGCACTCAGACGTGGCCCAGCCCGTGACCTGTGTGTCAGAGGGCTTACATCAAACACAGTGGCCTCAGAACCTCAGCAGTTTGAAATTCAACACCGATACAAGCGAACCACTCTCCCACCTGACTTTATTCACGTTGTAGAAAATATCTCTGCATTTGCTCTGCGCTTTGAGACAGTGAGACGTTAAATGATGTAGCTTTATATAGTAAAAGTCACGTGCATGTAAACATCTGGTCTTTGTCAGATGCTGTCGGGTTAAATAACATAAAGTGTGATTGCTAAACGGGACGTGGCCACGTGTCAAGGTGACGGAGCTGCATGTGAAGGTGTGCATCACAGATCGGGGATTTAACTGGACTTAGCGTGCGTGTCCGTGCAAATCAGTGTGTGTATATGTACATGTACTCTCACTGGGTGAGTGAAAGCACACACAGGGCTGACAGCACCATCAGAGTCAGGCGCCCAGCCTATTTAAAGCATTTAAACGAGCTCGCTTTAAACGCATTAAAACACGATTTCCCATTTCTGACTCCACCACATGAATAAGTCATTTTGTCCTTGGACTGGTTCATACTGAAACTCAGCAGGCTTCTGCTCCCAACACTTCCCTTACTCAGCAGCACGGTCAGGGCAGATCTCTGCAGAAAATATCACTGTCATTTGTACAAGTGGCAACATTTCCTACACACACCCCATCAGTGATGATGTTGCATTGTGAGCTGGTGGCAACTGAACTGTGATTCGTACAGTGATGCCACTGATCTAACTCCATGTCCTCGTATCTTCTTTCTCACCCTGAGCAGCTGATGACGAAGCACCCGTCCAAGCGTCTGGGCTGTGGCACGGAGGGCGAGCGGGACGTCAGGGAGCACGCTTTCTTCAGACGCATTGACTGGGAACGCCTGGAGAACAGGGAGATCCAGCCGCCCTTCAAGCCCAAAGTGGTAAGTCCTGTGAAGACTCACGCTCAGGGGTTAATTCATTCCTCACAGTCTAATTAAGTGTGATATAATTACTGTAACCAAGGTTAAGATGACTGGCTGCCTCGCAAACGTGATTAGCCTTCTTTAAATAAGGCCGCGTTTCACATTATACTATAGCTCTTCCTGTCGCGCACAGAACATTGTTCATCGAGAGTCTATTTTCATTTGGGTGCATGGTGCAAAGAGGAACAATGATGGTTTTCCTTACCTTGCTATTGTAGTGCTATTACATTAACATGTTCAGTCATGCATTTAAAGGGAAAATATCAGGTAATCATCCACTGTCACAAATACACCAGATGTGTACCCACCCTTACACATTCTGCACATATCACATTTAACTGGACTTTATAGAATAGCAACCTTTGTGTTTCCACTGATAATAACTGATGAGCCATCGTCTCAGTGTCGCATGCACGTCCAAACACAACACAAAACACACAAACAAGACAGAAAGTGAACACGCACAACCTTTCGAAGAGCACAAATCTCAACAAACAACAGCAGATGGGTTCATCACTACAGGACAAATCAGTTATGGCCCTCTGCTGTGTAATCTTCTCCCTTGGGGACCAACATCTCATCCAATCTTTAACTTTGCAGTTGTTGCATTGGGATGCATTCACGTATCTCACATGTATTGAATCTGCAGTTACAGTGGCAGTGCTGGGTTGTTAAGTATGAAACACAGAGGGGGGTTGTTGTAATATTAGTGTGTCTTATTTGTGTACAAACATCTGGATTTGTATCTCTTACACAGCTATGGGCATAAGAGGTATGTGGCATATCTTATATGGGCCATAAGTAATTACTCAGCCATTCACCTTCATGTAAAATGAATGTAACGTTCATAAATTTTGAAGGCGTGTCTATATAGCTGTTCCTCAGAGTTTACACATGAACATCTTCAGCACACAAACACACTCACTATACTTTAATATTATATATGTATGTATGAATATGTATATATATAGACAAAAAGGAAAACACAAAGTAGCAACAGAGAATAAGTAGGTCAGTCAGTGTCGTGTGTGTGTGTGTGTGTGTGCGTGCGTGTGTGTGTGTGTGCGTGCGTGCACCTTACATATTCTATTTAAATATTGTAGTTCTCTTCTGTTTCACCCTCAAGGGCTCCCGTTCCTATAATAAGGTGAATCCTGGCATCTTTGTGTGTGTAGATCACTGTGTATCCTGGAAATGCTGCGTGCGTGTGTGAGACTAAATGTATGCGTGTGTGCGTTGGGGGTGGTGGTGGTGGTGGGTTAGGGGGGATGGGGGGAGTCTAAAGAAAGTGAAAGTTAACAGAGACTGGGTAAAGCAGGGCGAGGAAGATTTCCCTGCATGCACGACTCATTTTTGTGTCTGCCTCCTGCAGTCGGCATCAGGAGACAGGAACGCCTGTGCATTAGTCCACATTCCGACTGCAGGCAGGTGGATGCATGCAAACGTGCACGTCCTGTGCACGGTGCATGGTTGTAAGTGCAGACAGGGGTGGAGAGAGAGAAGAGAGGTGGAACGAGAGTGACAAAACCACTCTTTCATCATCATCCACGTCCATCTCACTATGCCATGTAGCACAGTGCTGTTTCTGACCCCTTCACCACCGAATGGCTATTGTACACTCCCCCCACCTCCACCCCCACCCACCCACCAGATCTCACCTGCCTCTCCAATCTACCCTCCTCCTCCTTCCTTTTCTCCGGGTGCATCTATCCCGGCTCAATCTCACTTCATCCGCCTGTGACAGCTGTTGGAATTGCAATCAATACAGTGCTCTGCGCCCAGCTGAGTGACGCAAACCATCTGTAGCTGTTGGACTGGCGGCTCCAGGCAGCATGGAGGACGCAGGCTGTGCGGCAGCATGAGTGCCAGAGCGAACGCACTTTGTGCTTTGTCCATGTTATTGTGATGGATTCTGTCGCCGTGTAGCCGTTTCCTGCAGGTAACGCGACAAGCACGTGATTATTAAATGGCGGCCACATCCAGCCAGCTGTGTTTATCAGCAATCAGACTAATTTCTTGGGATTTGATTCCCACAGTTTTCACACCCACTTGCAGGATGGGCTATAGTGTGCACGGCTGAAGGGTGTGGGATGGAAAAGTAGGTCAAATGGGAGGTGGCTGATGGAGAGTGACTAAAGGAGAGTGTTAGGACTGAGTCACCAGACAGAAGCCTGGGAATATTGTCCAAGGAAGAGATGACTATGGCTGTTGGGACACACTTTCACACACTCTCCCTCTCTCTCTCTCACACACACACACACGCACGCACGCACGCACACGCAGATGATGGCAATATGGATGTGCTGTGACTCATAGTAGCCATAAGAGAATTAGGGGCACAGTCTGTTACAGCCTGACTGGACATGTGTCTCTTTCCTCTCTAAGCTTGCAGGACATAAGAGAAAACATTTTGGGTTTGTTTGTGTAGATGTTGGTTCCATTAAATTCTTATTTCCAAATGTTGGATCAATATACAGCTACCTAATAGATTACAGATACCTAAAAAAATATCCTGTTTTGTGATTTTTGTAAATCAGTAGCTGTCACGTGCATCGTACCGTAAACACTGTCAGCTGCATTTTCAGATTTAGAGAAATTCATCATCCTGAATTTTCTTCTGTGTATTAAGGTTTTTTTTTTTCCATAGCGATGTTCTTCAAGCTAATTTCAAGAGACTGATGCACTTCTCTAAACTGTTGGCTGGTGGTGACAAGCCAACAATTCCAGAAAACAAAGCACACGGGTTCGTGTGGAAATAAAGACAAGTACTCAGAGCTTCCCATGCCTTTAGGGAGAGAGAGGTTACAACACAGAGAGAGAGAGAGAGGGCATTTTGACACAACTCTTAATGGAAGCAAACATTCATTTATCATCCTAAGTGGCTGAGTGTTCTTTTAATATGGTTGAGTGCACGTGTATATATGTGCAGAGAGAGAGAGAGAGAGAGAGAGGGAGATTTAAGACAGTAGGTAGTAGAAAGTAGGTCAAAAACCATGTAGGACACTGTGTCACTGCATATGGGAAGATGCATCAGCAGCACAGCATAATAGCAATGGTCTCATCCCATAAGGGCCATCTGAATCATACCCAGAGAAATGGAAGATGTCGCCCAGCATGTCAGTAAAACCATCACACAGGCAGAAAGGCTGATTTGTATGAGACCATAGTCGTAAACTTTTTATATCCTTTGTAGGAACCAAAATACATGAAGCATGTTGGTCGAGGCTCTGACCCACATGTGCTTTGCTTACAAAGTGGTGGGAGTAGAGTTGCCATTGGAAGAAAGTGTGTTGTGGTGCTGGAGACTGTCAGATGAAGTTAAAGTGAAAAAAAAAAGATGGACAGTGATGGATGGAAGAAGACAAGTGGACAAAGTAAGACAGGGGTTGAAGGATCCTGGCGTTTACCCATCAGGTATCTGCCTTGTGGGTTAGAGGGAGGACATCGCCTTGACGTGAGTGTCCTGTCCTCTATTCACTCTGACAGAGTGTCATGGAGGACAAACATCTTTGTCTCCAAACGTGTATGTTCTGTGTGGCCTTTTCTTCTGTTTGTAGAGATAAAATTAGTGGAGCTCATAAACGTGATCTGTAACGTGTACTAAAATATCAAGATAGTCAGATGATGAGGAGCTCTGGAGACGCAAAGGTCATTTTATGACCCAACCCATCCACAGAAAACACCTTAAAATAACCAGATCACTTTGATTTATGGACACAGGGATGTGTGAACACACACGGCGACACGGCGGCAACCACACTCGGATCCTCTTTTCCTGTGATGCTGACACAGGAGCTTTTGAAAGCAGTTCACCACCAGAGCAGGTGCAACCCACAGACAGACTGAGTGACCCGGTAACACCTGTGCAGACAAACAGGGCAGCAGGAACAAACCGAGTCAGACAGCAAAGCTGCTCTGCGCAAGACCCTGTGGTCCAATGAAACAATGCATTGCCATGTGTAGTCATGACAATAATTATAGTGACAATCACCATTAAATCACTATTTATACACTTAAAACATCATTTATGAGAGAAGAATCTTATATTATACAGAGCAAACGACAACATCAGCAACAAAATGAGATGCAGAACGACATCCCCACACATGCACATGACCTTCATTTGCATAGAAACTCTCTGAAGTGCTAATCCATCCTCCATCCGACATGATCCCTTTAAATGTCTTTGATTTCATTTGATTATTTCCGCGTCACAGAAACAGGAACGCACCCTTGATGTGCCTGTTAAACACTGACTGCTTCTCTCCCTCTTCCACACAAACTCGCCAACTCTTAACCTTGCTACAACGCAAGTTGTTATTTTCATTCTTCCACCAGATGTTGTTTTGAAAGTTGGAGATCAAATGCACAGATTATGTACATACCATCATATCATATCTGAGTCGAGCAGGTTTTGAAGTCAATCCAAATCCAGCACATCTCATTCCAGAGGTACCAACACTCTTTCATCACACACATACATACAGTCTGGGGCCTTGTTTACAGGAAGCTGCTGTGCTATTCCACAGCTGGGACAATGTTGATTCACTATGCAGAGGGTGCATTCAGGTGACGGAGATATAGAGCATGTAATGTGATGTTATTGACTTCCTCTCAGTGGGAAAAACCGTGGGACCAGGTGTTAGATGCTCTCCAATGTTAAGCAGGTCAGAGGACAGGATGAAGACACGTTCTAATTATTGTGTCCAGTGTGACGACACACAAATGCTGCTCATGCACTTCATGCATATTGTCAAGTCGTCCAGGCTGCTCTGATTTTATTTGGAGCCTTGAATGTTATGATCACGGCAGCAAGAGATTATGATTGTGATGACAATGGATGACTTTGCACTCATTTGTGAAAGAGGCTTGTGTCTTCTCAGAGCTAGTGTGTGTCCTTGGCTTCATGGAAGTGAAGTGTGCATACTTATGCCAGTGCAGACTTTTTTTTTCTTCTTTGTCTCTTCTGCCAGCCTGTCTGTGCTCGTCCCCATTAACTGACGCCATTACTTACATTTTCTTTTACAGTGCGGCAAAGGAGCAGAGAACTTCGACAAGTTCTTCACGCGCACTCAGCCGCAGCTCACACCGCCAGATGAGCTGGTCATCGCCAACATCGACCAGGCTGAGTTTGCTGGGTTCTCCTTCATCAACCCACAGTTTGTTCACCCGACGCTCAACCACAGCGTATGAGACGGAGGGTGAAACCTCCCTGAAGAACCTCCCTGCTCACTGCCACCCACTTAAACCAACCGCCAACCAATCATCTGACCACAACTTGACACACTTTATACGTTGTTGTTTTTTTTCGTTTTTGTTTCCATAAACAAAATAAAAGTAGGACATTCTTTACAATATCATAATCAGTGTAGATTACATAGATTAGACTCTTAGTCACCACTAAAATAATCCCTTTACATTCACGATGAGTATGTACTGTAGATAAGGTTTTCCTTCCGTAACCCTGCAGGTTATATTGAAGGTTTTACCTTAACTGGAGGCACTGAGACAGACAGAGGGTTGTCAGGCTTGATTTTCTATGCCAGTATACCATTACTGTAAGATAAAATATTATTTAAGACATGTAGTTTTTGTGTGGAAGGAATGGCTGTAAGCAAACCCATGCTTATACATCTTAAACATTACAGCCTCCAGATCGATCCACTTTGTTTCTATATGATTCGTCTTCACAATATCGATACCAGTGTATGTGATGACGCACAAATAAAGCAGTGTAGACGCTATAGCCAAATATGAAGGACAAGTGGTGCAGGAGTTGAAACGGCACCGTGTGATTCTATGTTCCCTGTATCATGTTTACAGTTTTCTTGCTCTTTGGTTTCATGGTCATGGTGTGAAATTCTGCGTCTGCATCAAAAGTGATTCTGTCCAGTCTCAACTCCAAGTTTGTGTAGCAAATCAAGTAAACAACGAAACGTTATGTATTTAAATCATATGCAGCTTGTTAAGATCTAGTATTGGAGATGCAAAGGTATGAAACTGTGAGGGTTGGTTGGTGTTTATCAAAAGGTCACTTAACTTCAGCCATTGTCACCATATTTTGAGAATGATGATTTACAGACCTATTCCCCAGCCCTCGTTGAGCTGCAGATTGTTTACCTCATCAGTGCTTCAGTGGACACTGTGTGGACACACAAGCAACAGTAACCAGTTTCCTGTGTGTGGGCACTGGCAGAATATTAAACCCATTAATTAAACCCATAAAGTTTACATTTTGTCACGTTTTAACACAAGTCAGTGTTAACAACTCTGCCCCCAGTTACAAAGCCTCCCTTTGCTTTGAGATATATATATATATATATATATATATATATATATGTCTTAAAGAAACAGTACAAGACATGCAAACAACTAGTACTTTTTTAGAAATTTACATTAACCAGAATGATTGTGTATTAATCATGCAACGTTGAATTGCATATCGTATCTTTCTCTAAGCTTCCCCTCAGCTGAGATAAAAGAAGTTGCGAATGAAAAAAAAACATCTGACATAGTTTTCGAACGAGCTCTGCCTTTAATTGGAAGTATGTCAACATAACCACGATTATTTGAATATGAGCCATGGTTGCATTCATTTTCATTTTTAATCTTGTAGTCTCTCGTCTTTTAGGTTTCCTCTCCTGTATACTGTAAACTCATACATTTATGTCCATTAGATCAGATTGTTATTTTAATGTATCTACAATCAGTGCATAGCTCCTATGTAAATAATCACGAGTTAAACAGTGCAAGAAGTTATCATTTTTATACCAACACCCGAATGTGCTTTTATTACGCTAATTAGAGCAACCAATATTTGTGTGATTGAGAAACTGAAACAACAACCCAGTAAAGTTCAACTTATGAACAACTGGATGTCTTAAATAAAGTCCCAATTTAGCAGGTTGTAAAAATATCTGTTCTACTTACGTTGGCAGAAACTTTTTTTTTTGTTCGTTTTGTTCTCTTTAAACATCTGATGATTTTTAGCGCAGATTGTGTGTTAATGGGATGCGTGTCTGGCTGTTGACTGTTCTGTATCTGCATGCTGTTGGTTGGTATCATTCATGCACGTGATACGCGAAATGCTGCATGCCACAAAGTCTGAAACCCCAACCACGATTATCTGAATATGAGCCATGGTTGCATTCATTTGTCCCTTTAATCTTGTAGTCTCTCGTCTTTTAGGTTTCCTCTCCTGTATACTGTAAACTCATACATTTATGTCCATTAGATCAGATTGTTATTTTAATGTATCCACAATCAGTGCATAGCTCCTATGTAAATAATCACGAGTTAAACAGTGCAAGAAGTTATCATTTTTATACCAACACCCGAATGTGCTTTTACTACGCTAATTAGAGCAACCAATATTTGTGTGATTGAGAAACTGAAACAACAACCCAGTAAAGTTCAACTTATGAACAACTGGATGTCTTAAATAAAGTCCCAATTTAGCAGGTTGTAAAAATATCTGTTCTACTTACGTTGGCAGAAACTTTTTTTTTTGTTCGTTTTGTTCTCTTTAAACATCTGATGATTTTTAGCGCAGATTGTGTGTTAATGGGATGCGTGTCTGGCTGTTGACTGTTCTGTATCTGCATGCTGTTGGTTGGTATCATTCATGCACGTGATACGCGAAATGCTGCATGCCACAAAGTCTGAAACCCCAAAGAATTACAACCTTAAAATAATGCGACGCTCAAAGTCAACTGTTGTAGGTGTTTTGTCCTTGAGCTTAAATTTATGCTGATTAAAGTGGGTCCTAAAAGTGACAGCAAGTTTAGTTGTGCAAATACTCCTAAATCACCATGTATCTGTCTGCTCGGTTTATTTCAAACTTCCAGGCATTTTTGATAAAACAGTAATGAAACCCTAAAGGTCAAAAACTGGACAGGGAACAGATTTAGCCAAAAAAGACCACAGGGATTGGGGAAGAGGAAGTGGAATAATTATGATATTAAATCAGGGGTGTCAAACTCATTTTGGTCTGGGGGCCACATATGGCCTAATCTGATCATAAGGGGGCCAGACCAGTGACCTCATGTAATTACACTTGGACCTATTGTATCTTCTAAGATACTTATTGTATCTTCTATGTCAGCACATCTGCTGTTAGTTCAGTGGCAGTGTCACGTTGTCTGCCCTGACTAAAACAGTCTAGCAGACAACATAGGAAATGCATATTTATTTTAAAAAATGTAGTTCATGAGTTTGGGATTTTTATGTATTTTTTCATATTGCAGATTTATCCTAAGGGCCGGACTGAACCCCTTGGCGGGCCGAGTCTGGCCCGCGGGCCGTACGTTTGACACCCCTGTATTAAATTGATACAAATACTTTTCCCTGAAACATAGTCACTGGCTCAAAATGACCCGTGCTGAGTTTTGCCTTCACCTATTTAGGGCAAAGAATTCCGGAGCTATCGCTGCAACTCAGACGACTGCTTGTTGCTAGGCCAGTGGGACCACTCGCTCTCTAGTGTCTCATGAATGGGGTTTATGTTATATTCCGAATGTTGTGTTGTCGTCAGTTTGTTATAATGTTCAATTTTGCCATTTATATTTGGCTGTTGTCAGTTGCTGTCAGTGTTGTTGTTTTGATTTCTGGCTTCTGCTCGTGTCATTCAGGAATGTTTTAAATGCCAAACGGCGTTAGGAAACTCTTATCCGACCGATATCGATGGGAACGTTGTGTGACATTTGTAATATTTTCTTCATGTTTTTCATGTTTCTCCTGCCGTGTTTCCTGTCGTACAGAACCTTTTGCATGTGCCAAACCTGGAAAACGCCAGAACCCGACAATAGCAGCGCTGCACTATAGCTGTTAGTCCCGTGGACGACTCTTTGCGACAGCTGCTCTCTTTATGAGCTGAGACCTGCCGAAAACCACAGCTGCTGTACACTCCACATAGCCACATATACAGTGCTAGCATGATGCCATGAGTATACTGGAGCACATAGAGTCAGAGCACTTCACAAAGCCAGTCAACTCACCACACACATGACTACACAGTATATTCCTGCCTGTTTGGCCCGTTTGGCTGAATCGGCTCTGAAAATGGTGTCAACTTAAGGATGTTTTGATTTGACATCCGCAGTGAGTTTTGTCAGAAGTGAGAGAATCTATACTTTGTGCATACTCGGGCTTTAGGCAGTAACAGTAACTGAGCCTAACTTGCACCTCTGTACTTGCTGACATAGTGGTCTATATCCAGTCCCTTTAATCAGAGCTCTCTTCTTCTCAGAAAGGATTTTTCAGAGTAACAAGTCACAGTTGGTGAGGGCATGGAGAAAAAAAAGATCAATACTCTCCCTGTGGTGCCTCTCCCAGCCTCTCTCATCATCTGCTTAGTCCTCGTCCTCCTAAAGTCTACTCCATTTTGACTTCTACATTATTACTCCACTTAATGTGTTTCTAATACATTCTTACGTCATCCTTCTTAATTTACTCAATTTTTCATTTGATCTCAGCCTGTTCGTTGTTTTTTTTTTGCCACATAATCATCATGAATGTAAATAAAAGAAACTTAAAAAAAAACAAAAATCATTTCTGCTGCACGCCTTGTTCATATCGATGGACCATCATCTGGTCAGTAACTTTTGGGTTGTGTCCACATCTCATCGACTCTCGACAATAACCTTTACAGTCTGAAAACCTCTAACATGACTCATCCACGTCCGCTTACCTCACCCTTCACCTTCACCTCCCTGTGCCTACTAACGACTGAATGACGTAGTCGCTTTAATGAAAGGATGATATTCAGGGAGTGGAGGAAGAATGGACATGACAATGGGGTTCGGGGGAAAGAATGACAGGAGAGATTATGATGTCTTGTCTGAACGACATCCCCTGTGCCTCATCACGTTGAACCATCCCTCCCTGACTGTCTCCCTCGTTCACGCTACCTATTCCTCCTCCTTCAGTGCCTGGGCCGAGTCACTCCATCAACTTATCAACTATGTCCTCCTCCTTTCCACTTTCATATCCCATCTGGTCAGGAAGGCTCCTCGACCAGTTCACTCCACACAGTCTGCATCAACTTCACCCTGTCCCCTTCTCTCACGGTTCACCATATCACATCCAGGGGAAGGAAAGAGCCAAATGTTTTTTTTCGGTATTTTACTGACTTTCAGTTTGAGATGCTCGCGTTTTTATGTTTGCAAGGGATTCACAATGGCCAGAAAATCTTGAAGTTATTTGTGATGTAAGATTCTGAGCTCGAGGTGTGTTATTGTTTTTCAATTGACTTTCATTACAGTGCTTTCCCTTTAGCCACCACTTTGCTTTAGGTGAATGTTCCTTCCTTGTAGCAAGTCATTCACTGCCCTGTGTCCCGTTTGCTGTGTGACGAGAGAGTTGACTGCTGAGTGAACTGCCATCGCTGTGGTCGTACAGAGCACAGGACCAGCGATGTGCAGGAATGCCTTATCTCCTGAACCCTTACATTTACCTGGACGCTCCTCTCTTTGCTAGTACATAATCTCAGCATCACTGTCATTGTATATAAATGACTTACAGTAGACATCTACATAGACTGTAAAAGAGAGAATATACTGTATTTTGCAAATGTCGTATGTTTGTTTTCTTCCGCTGTCAGCCTGAACCCTTTCAAATGAGTCTGAGCAACGTACCTTGTAACTGATTGTGTCATTTGTACCTAATGTATGATAATGCTAATAAAAAAAAAGGAATATCAAGTCTACACTTTAGTCAGTGACTATTTTACCACATACATTTAAAGCAGCACGTGAAATTATAATCAATACTTTTTGTAGCCTCACTGATGGTTTTGACATTATTGTGCAACTGAACGGATCAGACGTGTTGTTGACAAGAAAAGTTGTGAATTTGCAGGAGCATGTGTGTTTTTAATAACTCTTGTTATTCCAGGCCAGATTTCACGGGTGTGGGCGTTTGCATGTATCAGTCTGATCATATACAGTATATGGGAGCATATGAGTTCAGCAGTGTGTGTTGTTGCGCTGCTTTATGTAAACACCAGTGTGGGCGTTTGTTTGGGGGTGGCTGCCTGACTGTGTGTATGTTCCTGGCTCCCTCATCAGTTGGATGGCTGAGCCTGTGTATTGCTGAGGGTGGCGGGGGTGGCGGGGGTGGGAGGTGTTGGTGATGGAGGACAATAATGTAGCACCCACTGCTGTCAGAGGTTATCACGACAGCCTCTGACTGAGGAGCATCATGTCCTGGGTGTCTAAGAGCTTACTGACACGGCCAGATCCCCTCCACATGAACTGAAATGTGCGCACGCCAGAGGCCCTGTTGTTGAGCACGAGGAGGATTTGTGTGGCGTCCATTAGCTCGTTTAAAAGCTCTATTGGTGCTTAGCCTTGTTGACACTTTGACACACAAAATGCCTCGCACAACGTGTACGTGAAATAATTTCAGCATTAGCAAACTGGTTCTCATTCTCACAAACACAAGCTTCAATAGTAGTAATTGTTTTTACCTTCATTTATCAATCATAATATAATATTAGAATTTTCATGATGCTTCTTTTCCAAAGCATGAGGTGTAACATACTGTTTGTTGTCTTTTAGCCGTCACAGTGATGAAACTACAACAGCTTCTTGCAGTGTGTTCATTTCTGATGTTCTCCTACCGCTGCCGTCTGAAAAAAGCCCTGCAGTATAGTGACTGACTGGACCCAGCTGGTGTGATCTCTTGTTTCGCACCTACTGTATATGTTTCAGTCCACTGATTTCTCTCATTCTCCCTCAATTACACAAACTGACAACTACACACACACAACATCTTTAGAACAAATTCATTTGTTATGAAACAGCCTAAGCTAAGCCACACACAGCCATACTGCCTTCTTATGAGAGCCGATCTGGCCTTAAGGAAAACAGATGGTTTATGCTACAGTTTGATACATATTAGAATTTTTGTAAATAATGACAAAGCCAGGGTCCATTATTAGGTCTGATTAAATGATTCACTTTTGCATAAGAAAACAAAGGAAGTGAACAAAGAGAAGGGAGCGACGCATGATACTATATATTCAAAACTTAAATTAAATTACTTTAAAGCCTTTTGAAAATATTCTTGACTCTTGCTCACATCAGCAAGGGCACAGGATTCCCCAACTTCCCAATGGATGCCAGGATCCTGACCTTTGCCACAGGGAATGTTCACTGTCAGAGCAGAGGAGAAAACAGCGCATGTTGAAATAACAGGAAGAAATGATGTAAGCTGTGAGACACAAGCTTCCAAAAGAATGATGCAAAATGGCATGAGAGACATGACTGTATTGTGAGTTAACTGAGAGGTGATGTGGAAGGTTAAGTCAGAGTCAATGAGCTGAGAAGAGTCTGTTCCGTATGATCATCAGGGAACAGAATGTGCTGGCTCATCATACACATGGAATTCAGCAGATGCACCGACGTGACTAAACAAACGTCCACCCGCTCAGGGACGGTTTGGACGAGAGTCGGTCTGACATCAACTCAGAGCAACCTGCACTTGTCTCAACGTGACCAAATGCAATCGAGCATGTCACATTCAACACAAATCCATATACATTCATTTGTCCAGTCAGTGTTTTACTGCAGCTACACAAGGCTTCCAGCGTCATTTGTAAAACACATGGTCAGACTTGACAATAGAGCTACATGCACATGATGTAAGAACCAGATGTTAGACAGATGCAGCGTGTGCTGGGACACTATTACAAAAAGCAAGTGGTACTGAAGGTCCATTTTCTTTGACACTCCCAAACAAAACAGTCAGGAAGGACAATTCAAATCGACAAAACTAATAAGGAAATAAAGGCAGTGGCAAAATGACCTCTAATCCGAGTCTGTGTTAACACTCAATGTGTTTTGTTTATTGCCATTGATTTTTAGTTGCAGCACGCGCAGTGGCGTCTAAATGGCTGCAGGCTGTTTGCGTGTTGTGATATGAGGTTTGTACAGTGAAGTGACTCTGGCAGCTTTTGTTCACGAGAGTTAGTGTTGAACCACGTGCCTCGCGCTTAGTGGACTGTCGGCTCGTGCGGCTGTTGCGCGCGAGCTGTGTGGGTCTGACACACACACACACACACACACACACACACACACACACACAGTCATCGCGCTTCCATCCCGAGTAGCAACACGGGAGAGAGGAAGAGAAGACAGGATAAAGGGAGAGGAAGAACAGTGTTGTTCTCGACGAGTCTTCTCCGTGAAGGTAATGTTCTTCTTGTTGGTTATTATTACTCACTGTTTACACTGTAAACCCGACCATTAGTTTGTGTTTGTGATCACTGTTACTAACACATTCCTGTGAGTTGGTTTTGACTGGAGGGAAAACTGTACATTACAGGGTGCACGAGGGGCTTTACTGCCTGATCCAAGCTAATAACGCGCTGTAGGTGGTGTGAAGGGAAAAGTGACACGGCTCCTCGTTTTAGGATGATGAGAGGAAACTAAAGGGAACTAGAGCTGTAGGAGCCGTTTTCTGTTTAGTTTTAATGATCTGTGATGCAACACCAAAAGTCGAAGTTGAATCAACTCCAGATGAGGATGGTATGAGATGAAGCAGGTCCAGGAGAGACGCGGACAAACAGGGTCTGGATGAGTCCCCCCCGCGTTAGATCGCTGTTTATCAACACGCTGAGTGGACTGAGTTTATTATTGAGCGGCTGGTTCAGCACCACGGACAGCGATTTGAACCGGAGCCAAGGATTAAACGGCGGGATTAACAAACAGCTGACTCCGTTGACACCACTGGGGAGGATCCGACACATAGATTGACCACACTGGTGTATTTGTTCTAAACTACTCACATTCACCGCTCATCATCAGCGTTACGACTTTTAACTGGTTTTCATATTGTGGCAGATCAGTGTAAACCTGTGGTCGAGTTTATAGAGGCTCATTCTGAACTATCAGGGATGTGAAGTTGCAGTTTCATTTGTTGACAAATGTAAAAAAAAACAACAACACTGATCTGCTAAAAAAAATCATTAACAACAGTTTACAGTTTTGACGTTGTTACTGATCAGTGGAGATGTCAGTGTTGTCAGTCTACTATTCAGAAACAACAAACTGATGCTTCTTTAAAAAATAAGATTTGCATGGTGCAATCTTATATTTATATATTTAATTTATTACAAGCCTGTGGTGATTTGAATAATGTACATGAAAACTAAAAATAGTGATTGTTTATGAACAAAAATTTATATTAGCTCGGAAAATGGTTGTAGTAACAGGCAGCCCACCACAGACCTACTTGTCTTACATCCACATGTCACTGTGCCAGTCAGTAAAATCCTGTCACATATATTCAGAGAGGACTGGTGTGGGCTGCAGGAGATTTTCTTTTTCCTTGCAGAAATGAAATGGTGCAATACAGGCTGCGTTCTGGCCACTCACTTGTTGCAGAGAGACAGACGTTGACATAGCCTGATAGTGAGCTATTTGTGTGATCTAAACACAATAGTGTCGTTGTTTACACTGTGAGTCTAAGACTGACTGTAATATTTTATGCTTTGTTCAGTTTCAGTTGCGGCTTTTTGTAACGTCACATATGAAGCATGCTCCACCAAAACACAATACGCATTCCCTGTAGCATAAGCCTTGAATGCACCTCACTGGTTTCACTTTCTCCCTTTGGTCCCAGCATCCCTAAGCAACATCCTGATGGGATATATTCTCCAAAAGTAAATAATGTAGCTTTCACAGACTCTAGTTGTTAATGTTAATGTCCTACAGCAATTTCATCAAGATATTTTTCTGGACATGGATTAGTGCTATAATTGTAGAAGAACAAATATGTATATACAAGTATAAATTAAATCTACTCTATTGCAAATGAAGCCCTTTTACTATAAAACAGCGTTTAATTGTCGTTTTTGTATGACATGCTCCGGTTTAGTTGTTCCTCTCCTATCATCTCATATAATAGCATGTGTGTTTATCTCCGTTCCATCATTTAAAATGCGCTGCCAGATAGAAAGCCTTGTTTTGGGTCTCGCTCATCAGTTCATTCATGCTTGACTAATTCAGAGGCCTTTCTCGACGGTGTTGCTTGGCGACAGTGCCAAGTCAAGCACTTATAAATAGGAGATTTGCTCTTACAAAAAAACACGAGAAAATGGATGTAATTGCTGCTGCTGCTGTAGGTCACTGTCTTTGTGCGAGAGTCATTGTTGTATCAAGGGATCATTTGTCATCCATGTGGGTTTTCTCAGAATAAATAGACATCGCTATTATAAATATATCTACATGTAATTTAGTTGGCTAGAAGACTTTGATAAGTTTGATAAACAAAACTGTTCATTTACAGATCTTTGTTTAATTTCGAAAACTGTTCATTATTTCTAGGATTATTTATTTATCTTCAGAGGATTAAATACAGAGAACAAAATGAATGACAAGCTGCCTGTTTCACTTGCTGGTCCTGATACTTTATGGAAGAATATGCTAGGGTTGACGTCTGACAGGCCAATACCATTTGCTAAAAAACATAAGGGAACTGCCTTTGGAGCAGCATGAAAGACTTGGGCTGTATCCAGAGCTGCCACATCTAATTAAGCCAATCTGATGTGACAGAAGAGAGATGTGCTGTGTTTTACAGCCTGCTCCGGAGTCTTAAGGGTAAAGGAAACAGAGAAAGAGAAAACCTCCTACGTCAGGTCGCCAAGTTCAGCTGTTTACATGAAAACGTGTGGCAACCCACGTCCGATGATTTTAATGCAGAGAGAAGGTGAGAATATGACACAAAAATTTTCACTTCACGTTGCCTGTGCTGACAGTTTGCACCGCCGCCACCTCCCTCTGCCAGATGAGGCACTGTAAGTTGTCTGGCCTACAGCGTGGATCTGCCTTGGACTCGTGTGTGTGTGTGTTTTCTCAGTTTTTGCTGGGCATGCCTTTGAGCAGGGGCTGAGGCATCTCCAAAATTAGACTGCCGAGAAACACATTTATCCTGTTAGCCCACCACTGGAAGCCAACAGTGATGGTGATGACGGACAGACCAGGATATGTTGGAAAGATGCAGTGAATATAACAGTAACACAGCAGTAACAAAAAAAGAGAGAAAGAATAAACATTTTAGAAGAGTTGCTTAAATGACAGTGAAGTGTTAATGTGACTTTGTGCACTTACAAGCATGAGTGGCGTTTGCCCTTTATGGCATCTGGTGAAGCAGATTCTCAGCTGACCAATGACAAGGGCCGCCAGCTTCACCCAGCTGCTTCATGGCATATCTCCTCTCTCACGCGTTGTTCCCAGGCTCCTCCCAGCCTCAGGAACATCAGACAACACCGACCAAATCCCCAGTGTTAGTTTGCTGTCGACATCAGGGGCGACACTCAAAGTCGTGCTCTTCCAGCCACAGTATCTGGGTCAGTAAGCAAATGGAAAAAATACACAAATGAATATAAGGATGATCCGGTGCTTTGGAATAAAGTCATATTCTCTGTTCAGCTTGAACACAGTTCTTTGTGTTATTGGCTGTAAGCTGTTGAAATGAAAGTTGACAGAAGGTTATGAGCATGTTAACACTGAGAGGAGAAATGCCCTACTTTAATGATGACGTGCCCTTTACTCCGGCAGTGGTGTGCTTACTCTCCACCAGCAGGGCCTCTGGACCTCTAGTGGCATTGTTCAGTATCATATTAATGGTTGGTGAACTTGATTTTGTTCATTTTAGTTACATTTTCATCACAGACACTTGTTGAAATTGTGTAACAGGGCATCTCTGTGACTGCACTTCAGTCAGTTTCTGAAAAGGTAAATGTCAATGGTGATAACTGCCAAAGCTTTTATTGATTCTATCAGCAGGCTGAGGCAGGAGAGTGAACTCATACAGGTTTTGAAAGGAAACACTGATGATTATGCAGGAGCGTGGGTGGCTTTGTGTGTCCCTCTGGAAGCAAGGAGGCGCGCCGGGGCTTTTTATTTGTCCCTTTGGCTTTGAGCATAGAATGAAAAACATTTCTCATTAAAAACATAAGCGCTCGCCATTTTAAATCCTTTATAGAGCAGAACAATGACGAGAATTATTAGTGTTCATAAAAGATTGAATATGGTGACACTCTGTGTGTGTGTGTGTGTGTGTGTGTGTGCTAATTAAGCTAAGCTACCCAGGTGACCCAGCAGGACATTTTCATTATGAGGCAGCCACAGTATGATTCAGCCACGTTGTGTTCTTGATGTGTGTTGTGCTCAGAGAGCAGACAGACAGAGAAAGTGGGGGTCTTGGGGAACTTGTCTATGTGGTGATCGAGTATATGGATATGTGCCACTTGAATCAACTTTACATTTAGGGTTCAGTGGTGTCACATGAATATTAATGGCACCACTGTGGCTATTTTAAGCAGCCTCACGACTCTATCATTACACTACAGCAGTATCGCACAGGCCTATTTTGTAGGTACTTGAAGTATAGCCAGCCGCAGCCTCAGTAATGATACAGTGTATATGGAAAACCCACATTTAGCAGCAATCAGGACGTCAGCGTGTGCTTCTTGTGTTATATGGCTGAAAATAGCCCTTACATCATGATGTTAAATAGCTGTCAATCACATGGACTTTGTTAAAATAAACGACTGCTGATTGCACTGTGGTCAGGAATAGTGATAGTAGAGTCTCATTCACGCTGAACGTTTGGGCTTTTGTGAACACTGATTCCTTATGCATGCATCCTATCAGCTGCCAATCACCCGCACCTCCTTCTGGAATAAGGTAATACCAGGATACAGTACTCATAAGATACAACTATCATACTCACAGGTCTTAACTATGACTTTTCACGACAGAAAACTAAGTAGGTCAAATGTGCCTTTTTAAAAATGATTTTTCAGGTCATCTAAAAAAAAAATGCAGCGTGATTTAAATATGTGCTGGACGCGAACACGCAAAATCAATGCAAAGCATGATTTCTCTATTATTACGACACAATCTGATTCCAGCATCTACAAATCCAAAGGGTCCCATATACACAGGAGATGACAAATTAGACAGGATGTGTACAACATACACAATCTTATTTTTAGTCTGTGCTGCACTTGCAGCGATAGTCTTCCAGGATTTATTACCCTTTGTCTCTATGAAGTGGGGCAACAGGCGTTACAACCATTAGAGAGAAGCTCTGTGGTTATAAATGATCCTGCACAGCAAAAGGGGCTCCATACATTAAACACATTAATTAAATATACAGGAAATATATGTGATAAATTGTCATTGTTTTTGTATTTTTTCTTTTATATGTCTATGCTGTGGTGAGACAGAATAAGCCAGAACCTGTACCCTGTGAGATGCAGCTACAGTATATGTTATAGACATCATGCTACTGCATCCTCTTCAAAGCTTCCTCATCCCTTCCACATGTGACTGTTCAGTGACTGTGAAGCTGGTCCATGGAGAGAAAGAGAGAGAAAAAAAAATACACTGCCTCAAATCCTTTAAAAACTTTTTCGGGAAAAAAAAAATCTGTTTTGTAAAAAAAAAAAAAAATCCTTTCACACATTCATTCCATCTTTCCACTCTCTCAGTGGGAGCTCGGTGTTGCAGCACACTGAGAGCTCATTATGTAAAATCAATTCCTTTCAGCACGTATCCCATGCCAGCCTCTCCAGTGCCGCGGCTTCCGGCAAACGTGGGCATCAGCGACCATACGATCAGATTCGTGGTTCTGTGCGACAAAAGCGCACATTCATATGCTGACACATACTGCACACCATCTGCAACGCTGCCTCTGCATCACCTCATGCACCACACAGGACGTGGATCTATAGCAGACAGGAGCATATTGGTTGGGTTGTGCAGTTGTATGAGTTGCTCTGTGCTGCAGCTCTACCAGTTGGGGGCATTGTGATGAAAAGTTTGACTGGGTTTTTCCCACATTCATTAGCCAGCTAATCTTTTATCCCCGCACAGCGTGGTGATTTAAATACCAAAGGGAGATTTAGAGGAAAGGGAATCTTTCCCAGCTTTCTCTCATCGCTGAGAGGAAGAACCTCCTCCGTTGTGCTATCTGCTATTGTACTCTTTCCATCCATTTCCAACCCATTTGCATTTTCAGTAATGAACTTGAATTATGAATCTCTGCTCAGACAGATTTGCCCACCACTCCTCGCTCATCTCTCTCATGACGGGGTTCACAGGAACAATACTTACCTTTGGCTTTGACAAACACATTGAAGGTGTTTTTCTTTTGTCCCCCTGCCAGCTCCCCTTTCTGCCGGCGGCGCCCCCTGCTGTTGAGGCTGTGGTATGAGCCTATGTGGCAGGAAGGCGCTGACGTTGCTGAGCAGCGTGTTCGCTGTTTGCGGCCTGGGCCTGTTGGGGATCGCCGTCAGCACGGACTACTGGCTCTACCTGGAGGAGGGGGTCATTCTTCCTCTCAACCAGAGCACCGAGATACGCATGTCCCTCCACTCTGGCCTCTGGAGGGTCTGCTTCCTGGCTGGTGAGTTAGCAGAAGGTCAGGTCAAGACCTGGAGTCTGTTCAAACAAGCACAGCTGACTCAAGAGATAAACATTTATGAAAATGAAATCATCTATTTATAGACAGTGATAGATAGAAAATATATTAAGGCGACAAAACATATTATTATGTTATTAATATTTTATCATTGGAATTTTGCACATTTCAGTCCAGTAAGCATTATTTTAGATGACCCGTATGACATTTGTGTTCAGTACGTCATGAATGAATAAATCACCACCAGCTATTCTAAAAGTTCTGAAACTAAATCACAACGGCATCTTTCAAACTGTCACCTTTTTGTAATTTATCACCCCGTCCTTCTAAAGCATATAGGACAGTGGGATATATATTTTTAAATGCACTTTTCTAACCGTGACTCAGCACAGGGAAGGTTAATAACGTTTCTGCGATCAGAACAGTTAGAAAAGCTTTCTGCTCGCTCAGCAGTCTTTAAGTTTGCTTCCTCTGTTTGGTGAAACTGGGGCCCGACGCGTCGTTTTCAATTTCATGTCTGTTGCATAAGCCCAGCTTACTGTGTTTCTCTCCTCTTTACTTCCTCCTCTTTAAACACTAGAGCTCTGCGAGAAGAGAAGAATATAGCTTTGCTTTTTGTGTTTGTAAAACTCGAGCATGAACTTTGCCCTTCACTCCTTCACCGAGCAGCAGCACGACCGGACCCCCTCCTCCTGTATGTGACCATACAAGTGTACTGATCTATGCTTTACCCTTGAAAGTGGCAAGTACAGATGTTCCACCTGATCAATATCGCAGGTTTTCTGTCCTGGTCAATTACCCAGTGGCTTATTTACATTCTGTGGCATCAGAGGCGGCTTGGATTGAACCTTTAGTTGAGTTCCTGCTTTGGTTTTTATTTCTTCCCCTCTCTTCTGACCTCCATGCTGAAGTGTCCTTTACCCGTCTGAGCACTGCACCTCCCCGGCTCCAGCGTTACAAAGGCATAACTCCTGACAGATACTAACTGTTAAGTCTTATTCTTTTCTTAGAGACACAGCTGTCCAGACACATGTTGCCCCAGAGTAAAGCAGGTATCGACTTTTGTCATTTCTCTCTCAGTGAAAATGGTTGACAGTGTTACTGATGCTGGATGTAAAGCTGCCTGCTCTCATTTACTGCACTCAACAATACATTAAGAAAGAAATTAACCTGAAACATTCTTTTACTGAATCGCTCCATTAACCCACAACTGACCTGCTCTGTCCCGTTTCCAGTTAATCGTTCAGTTGCGGCGAACGTGTGGGCGATCAGGTTGTAATTAGGTAACAGATGTGGTTTCCATTGCTATAAATGGCCAAATGGTCCAGTGTGTGTTTTAGGGTCAATTGAGTGGCCTTATTGCCTGTTTCACTGGTGCATCGTGTTTGACCCAGAAACAATCACTGCACACTGCATCACAGTGTGTTGTTATGTCACAACCGTGTGAACAAGCCCCTGTTGTCTTTTTGTTGGTATTGATGTCAGTTTGAGTTCATCGGGTGTTAAGGCTGTTCGACTGTCTTTTTAGCAGAGGCTCATATAGAAGATCTTTACATTGTAAATGCCATGTAGAGATGCGTACCTGCTATAGATCTGCATGGTCAGTTGTGACTGGAGAGGTTGTAGTTGGACAATGAGTAAAGATGGTTGAGAGAATAAGCTTAATTCTGCTGGTCTTTAAAATATGATTTGTTGTTTCTGAGCAATAACACATTTTCCATTTAATAGAGTTGTGATGTCATTAAAATCACATTTTGAACTTTCATTTATTCTGCTATGAATAACACAATAATCTTGAAACTGTAATAGAGGTGTTACTGGTGTCCTGACAGAGGATTAGCCATTATGGCTGCCACATGGAGGCATAGTCAAAATGTTCTGTAATGGTTCTGTCTCCCTCTGTGATGTGACAATGGGCCAAGAACTACCGCTGTCTTTCTGTAGAGAGAAATAATAATAATAATAATAATAATAAAAGCCCAGGATTTACAGTCACATTATGAATCCAAGTCTTCTTATTGACATTTTAATAACCTGTGGGAGGGAAACCCGGGGGAACCGCAGAGGCAGTTTCCCTACACTACATAATGGTTGATTGTAATTGTGAGAGTGTTTTTCATTTACTGGAATTAAACACAGATTTTTTTATTTGTCTAAAGGAAAAGAGAGAGAGAGAAAAAGCAATAGTAGCTAAATGCCATATGTTTCACATTTGTACCCACAAAGCTGTTACACACTTACACACTGGTCTTAAATGTCTTAAATAACATGTGCATTTATCAGCTGATAAAACCTCCGTCGACATTGTTCCAGTATAAATCATCAAAACACGACACATGTAATGACAGCCATGAAACACAGAATATCTATCACCTCATCCAACACCTCGTTGTCTGCGTGCTTCATTGAGTGTTGACTGTGTTTGTGCGTCTGTGTGTTTCAGTGCCAGACATTTTTACTGCACGTGTCAAAGTGACAAAGGGAAAGGTGCCAAAACGTTAACGCTGGTTGTTCCTCATAAGAAACACTGACAGCAGACAGTCGTACTACTATCACACACTGACTGAAAGTGTGTTCTGTGTGTTCTGCTGTCACATGTAGCCAGTGCATGACTTTTCTTTCAGCAGCTGCTGGAGCCTGTGTCCATCCTAAACACATCAGTGATTTTATTGCATAAATGTCCCTTTTTTTCAGGGGAAGAAAAAGGGCGGTGTTTTACCATTGAATACGTGATGCCAACCAACGTCCAGATGACGTCTGAGTCCACTGTCAGTGTGCTGAGTAAGTAGAGTCCTCAGTGTCAAGTCTCTAGTGTCAAATAACTTATAATATAACCGATACCTTCAACGTAAACGAGATAACCAGACACAATACTGTAATCTAGATATATTTAGTGTTTACAAGTCCCTAACTTAAAGGTTGAAGCATCACAGATATATACATATAGAATGAATCTAGAATATTTTTCCTCTCTCATAATTGAAAACTATTCAACGGGTTGTTTTTATGAGCTGTAGTACAGACTTACACAGACTGTAAGACAGAAGGAGGCAGGAGGAGAGAATGGGAGTCAGAGGCTTTGACGTGAACATGTGGAGGTGATGAAGGCAGAAGGGACAGAAATGTGAACATGAGGGAGGTGCAGCGGGTGAAGAGGGGAAGATGAGAGGAAGGAAATTCGGTGGAGGAAAGAATGACGGTGGCAGGGATTTTTATGGATTCCGTGCATAGTGAACATATTTGGTTAAAAAACAGAAAACAATGGTGCTGATGGTGGTTAAACCTTAACTGACCATATAGAACTATGTTTTTATGACAGCTTCACCTACTACTGGCTTTTACATCATCTTTCAAGCTATTTCTGAATTTGACTCAATGTGAAGCTAAAAATGCTAAATAACATGTGATGATAACAACACTGGAGATAGTGTTGGATATCTGCAGCAACCCAAACTCCCTCTAACTAATTCAATAACCAGTTCCATCAAGTTCATGGCCTTAGACATCTGGTCCACCAGGCGATGGGAGGGGTGACATTGTGTGTAATGGAAAAGCACAACAGGGGTCTGAAAACATGGACCACAAGCTCCCATTGCGTCTGGGTGCGACTGAAGCATTTGCCCACAGTGGGGGGGGTTCAGTAAGTACTATTAAAAAAACAAAGTTAATGGAAACCTTCCCTGAACTTCCTTTTCCTTCTTCTCTCTGGTTCTTCTTCTCCTCCTCTGGTTTCAGAGATGATCCGCTCGGCCACACCTTTCCCTCTGGTCAGCCTCTTCTTCATGTTCATCGCTTTTGTCCTCAGCAACATCGGCCACATCCGACCACATCGCACCATCCTGGCTTTTGTTTCTGGGATCTTCTTTATCCTGTCAGGTACTTGGGCTTTTGACAGTCAAACAGCTAAAAGGATAATAGTAATGTTACAGAGTTGATTTGGTCTAATCTATGTTTAAATAGAAAAAGAAATGATATATTATAACAACATATTATTCTTAAAAAATGTGTGATTACTCACTGCAGAGGTTAATTTATGATAATAAGACTGATGCCAGTCATCAATAGACTGATAGATTTGGTTTCTAAATGTTATTGACTTCTACCTACAGTAATGAAAGCTGTGTCTGCTTCTCGCTCTCTCTCCCACAGGTCTGTCTCTGGTTGTTGGTCTGGTCTTGTACATCTCCAACATTAATGATGAAATGCTCAACAGGACCAAAACTAACGAGGCCTACTTCAGCTACAAGTACGGCTGGTCCTTCGCCTTCGCCGCCATCTCCTTCCTGCTCACTGAGGTAACGTCTGCAAAGCCAATCTGAACAACGTCACACTATATCTCACAACACACCAGCTGATCAAACCGATCCTTCAAACCTCATGTAACAATATGAATATATTGTACATATGTATATTGTACGTATCGTATAATGAAGCCTAAACGTAAGCCACTCGTTTTTATAAACAAACTGAAAGTGCTGCACAATTTTGTAGAAAAAGCATTAGGCACAGTATAAATAACAGTAACCTCTATGTCTCTTTCGCTCCTCTCCGACCAGACGGCAGGTGTCATGTCTGTGTATCTGTTCATGAAGCGCTACACCGCCGAGGAGATGTACCGGCCCCATCAGGGCTTCTACCGGCCTCGCCTCAGCAACTGCTCCGATTACTCGGGTCAGTTCCTCCACCCAGACGCCTGGGCCGGCCGAGGCCGCAGCCCCTCCTCCATCTCCTCCGAGGCCTCCCTGCAGATGAACTCCTCCAACTACCCCGCCCTCCTCAAGTGTCCCGAGTATGAACAAATGTCCTCCTCGCCTTGCTGAAGCAGACGATGAGAGCTCGCGTTAGCACCTTAGGTGTCAGCTTGATCTGCCTGGGTTTTGGCATGACCTCGTCCAATTATTTGATATGATCCAGCTTTAATCATCATCACGTGTCTCCTTCAAGTGTCCTGACTATGACCTTACACCTCCTCTAACTCCCACTATTCAGGCTGTTTTTGGTTAGACCTTTTAGTTTAGTGGGAAGTTAAACTTCAGACAAAGGTCAGTCAGTTTGGTTTATTCTCAGATAACTGACAAAAAAGGAAAAACTGCACCTTTATCTGCTTTAGCTCTTGTTTGCAGTGACGGCTGTCTGATACCTCTGATGACCACTACAGGGTTAAGTTATCAGAGGAACTTGTATAGCATCAGTCTGCAGCAGGCAAGTCCACTGTCTGCACTGCAGCAGTCCTGAAAGCTGTCTGACAGGGTGACATGCTGCACGTGTGCAGACATGAGGAGTCTACAATAGAGGCTAGATGCACAACTACAGTATGTGCAAGGGATCTGCACGCTTTCAGAATCAATCATCACAGAAGGTTATTTTACACAGGCAGGGAACTTATCAGGAAAAAAAAGTCTCGTTGATGCAGAGGAAACATGCTGACTCTCATTAATCCATCATTATTTCAAACGACAGGTTCCTGGCTTTGATCATAAAAAAGTTGTACAAACTGACTGAAGTTTGAAATGGAATTCTTCAGATTCAAAATTACACATGTGCATCAGCTGTTGCGGTTCAGCTTTACATCCTCAGTTGACACTATTGGAGGACAGCATACTGCATGTTGTGCAGTAAACCTGTTGTTGTTATATACTGTATCTACTCTTATGTACGTCACAACACTTAGAGACGTGATCACAGCTATTTTCAGTGTTTCAGTGTAGAACTTATGATACTCAGAATGAATGTGAATGAAGTCGTTTTAACAGATAATTGACATACATTTGGCTCCACATGATCGGAGAGTTGGGTTTATAACAATTGACATTTGACCTTTTATGAGAATCTGACTTCTTTCTGAACCTTCAGCAGATGAAGTGCCAACACCAGAATAAAGGTTTATATTATAGGCTGATATTCCACACATATTAAATGCATTTGATTTAAATGCCTAAATATGAAAATGCTACTGGTTATATATTTTGTTGTATTTACTGTTGTATAAGATTTAGTACAGTGAAGGAAACGGCATAAACAACAGCAACATTTAATGTCCCATTAATAAAAATAACAGAGGACTAGTTTACACAATAGTTTTCTGCAGATTTAACATATAATTTATGATTTTTGCTATTCATGTAAACAGTGGTGTTTGACCGGAACTAAAAAGCAGCATAAACTGCTTGACTTCACTTGTCAGATTTAAGTTGTAAAACACAATTTGTCTGAACTAGATGAAAAGGCCAAAGGGGAGATGATAAAGTGCTTAGTCATCATTTTGATAGAAAATGTGATACAAGTCATACAGAGCCATTGTGAATGTAAGACGTAAGGAAACAATGCTAAATGGAATAAAATACATACATATATAGATATGTATGTATATACATACATATGCACATATACATTCACTCGAAATATAGGTTTCTTTTTCATTTTCACCCTATTATTTTTGTCAGCGCCGTCCTTATTGTGCCAAGGAAAAAGTTGTATCCAGGATATGGGACAAAGTAATGAAAGTATAAATGTACCTTTCATGCAGCATTTAGTGTGAGTAAACATATTACAGTGAAACATTTTGTCTTGTGCAATAATTTTTTGTCAGTTTGATGTGTTACTCAAATTATAATTATCGTCAGTATTTAATGTTGCATGGTGTGAATTGCACATATGTATTATTGGCATGCAACATTTCAGTGGATCATTGTGTTCCATCAGCAGAACATGTAAAATATGTGCCAAGCTAAACTTTTACTCTCTTAAGCACTGCTCTG
>JAFBJQ010000173.1:389717-541064 GCA_016785345.1 Trinectes maculatus
CATTGTGTGTATGTATATATCTATAAATGCACTCAGTACATGTTGTTCTGCTGTTAGGTAGATGAATCTGCAGTGTACGTGACAGCTGCTTCGCCTCCTGCATCACATTTAGAATGTGAGCTTTTGCATAATACTATACTCAACCTAAACATAAATGACTGTAATGTAAATGTAAAGTATTCAGACAGCGTCACTGTCAGACTTAAAATGTCATTGTCTGTGTATTTTTACAATCAGAGTCATTTTCATGATGTTTGTTGTGCAATGGAATAATCAAATCAACTCAGAGAAATAAAGTTGAACTTGTCTCTTTACTCCTGTCTCTGGAATGCTTGTATGATATATTTTTCGTGCATGTGATTGATGTAATATGAAGAAAATAATATCCAGTCTTTTTTCCAGATATTTATTTTGGAACTGAGGCTGGACAGAAAATCTGTCTGAAGAGGAATCATTTCATTCTGATGACCCTGCAGTGTAACAAAGCTGGTTTAAGGCTACACTTAAACATTAACATTGCAACTATGTTTAACTGTGATAAAGTTATAGTGCTGCCACTGAGTTCGTTAGACAAAGTGCCAGTGTAAACGCGGAGCTGGCACACAGTCATATACTGATGATACTGTGTGACCAGAGAGCAAGCTCATCTTTTTATCACATTCCCAAACCTGTCTCTTCACAATGTTGACATTCTATTTCACAAAACTCCCTCTTATTACTGATTATTATACATTTTGTATTCAACAAAAACTTATCAGTCTCTTTATAAAATAATATTTTTGTCCAAGTGGACACAGCTTATGTGCAGCAGCAGCTTTTGACAACAGCTCCATCTAGTGTCATTTCTATGAACACACACACGTCTCTCCATTCGAAATAAAAAAGCAGACACTACATATATGAAACAAACGATCATTTGTGACCTTTGAACTGTAACAGACAAACTGTTTGTTTTAATGGGGATTTTATGGGAATTTTCCATTTTTGTGAGATGGTAAATATCAGGTTGTGTTGAAATGAGAGAAGACCAGTGAGTTATTTCAGCAGTGGCCCTGATTGACTTTCATCCATCGTTAGTGTTGTCTTGTTGCTTCAAAAGTTACAATACACCATCTACAGTATGTTTGGTCCCAGAAGCCTGAAATAGATGATCTGTGAATCTGAGTGGAACTTTTACCACATGTCCCATCTGGGATCAGCTCCTCACGTTTTCTGTCAGTCTTTCATCCCCGTCTTATTTCAGCCTCTCCTCTTTATTTCTCTCGTTCAAGTTTCAAAAAGAAACAAGATCTAAAAGCTTCTGCGCTCCCCATATCATTTACTCAAAATCGGTCGGAATTTTGACAAAACAATTTCAAAAGGAATAAGAAATGACTTCCTTGATGAGGCATCCAATTTCATATCTAAATAGCCCTGGCACGCCAGCACATCACTAGTGCAATGCAGGCAGTCATGCAGCATTAATCTCTTTCACTGGGTAAACCAGACGGTGGCAGATGCCCAAAAACTAGGGCAGAAGAAGCAGCAAAGAAACACCAATCAACACTGCCACATTTCTCAGCAAAGTTCACAAAGGTCACAGAGACCAAGGCCCAAATCCACATGGCAGAAGAAGAAAACACAAAGAAAAAGGAGGAAGCTTCCAGAAGGGACAGCATTTACCAGAGGGAACGATGACACTGGGCCAAAAAAAAAAAAAAAAGGTTTCTCGAACAAAGCAAGGGCTCTGAAACGGCTGCGGAGAACAGAGTGGAAGTAGTGAAGCAGAAAACACTGACGATTGGTCTCAGTGTGATGCCACTGCCACAGCCCTGTTTCTGTTACACAGAGAAATAGCAAGTTTTGTTGCTAGGTGAAAAATGCCCCAAGGACAAATGAGGAGGAAACCAAAAGAATCACAGACACACTATGTGAGATGAAGCCAGACACAGTAGCTGTATCCCTCATCAGTGCAGTACATGTTAGATCTATGTGATACAATGAGAGACGTCTGGTGAGGTCCAGTCACAATGTCTTCACCTCCCAGTCCGAACGATGGATCAGTCCAGACATCAGCAGCCAGCAGGGCCTCTGGTCTCCTCCCTCTCTGTGTCGCTGGGAAATAAAGAAGACAGCTGAGTGTCCACAGTGACACAGTGACAGGTCTGGTCCTGAGCCCACTTCCCCAGGCTGCGTCCATGAAGTCTGGGTTGGTGGTCTTCTAACACCATGTGCAGACTCTTTCAACTTCAAAGTGGTTTTGATGAATGTTCTCGGAAATATTTCATCAGCGCTGATACTTTCAGCATATATATCCCATAATATTCACCCCCGGCTGAAACCTCTCTCTTCTCCACTCACCTGTCAGCGCTCGCGGCTTTGAACGTTGTCCCTGGTTTCTGGGTGTTTGTGTCAGACGTTTGAAGCCTGTGTGTGTGTTTGAGGTGAGAGCGGGGTTGGTGGGATTCCTGGTGGGATCATGCACGTGCATGTGTCTGTCTGGTGTTTTCAGCTCTTCCCATTGGCCTGGTCACAGCTGTGGGAGGTGTGGTCTGGATGAGGGACAAACCCTGCACTTGCTTATCAAATCACAAGCTGCTGAGAGACCGTGGTGATCCACACAAACATTATGGACTTTCTCCTGGTTAAGAACTAAATGGCGCTTTGCTTTGGAGAGGAACGCGTCTCCAGGTGTTTGGCCACTTGAATCCAGAGGATTTGAAAACGACGGCTGTGCAACTTGAACCCCGGCTGAAGTTGAGGGAAGAGGAGGAGAGGAGGAGGAAGAGAGGAGGAGAGGAGGAGAGGAGGAGGAGAGGAGCCCCGCTGGAGCAGTGAGGGGACCGGGATTTGGTCGGACCAGAGGAAAAACCCCGCGAGATGGCAGCGCGTCCTGCGCGCGCGCTGCTGGACACCGTGCGCTCCTCGCCCTGCGCGTAAAGCCGCTGTGTGTGTGTGGGTGCGCACATTATGAGCCGCCATGGCCTGGTGTGACCGAGGGGTTCAGACTCTGCTGGCCATCGCGGGGGCCTTTGTCGCCTTCAGCCTCATGACCATCGCCATCGGCACCGACTACTGGCTCTACTCCCGCGCGCACATCTGCAACGCCACCAACGTCACCGCGGATGAGAGCCAGATGCAAACCAAGAAAGTGAAAGGCGACCTGACGCACTCTGGACTGTGGAGGATCTGCTGCATTGAAGGTAACGTCAAGTCACTGTTTCCCAAACTTTGTTTTTAATTGTTGTTGTTGTACACAAAGCACTAACGAGGGTTTTGTGTAACAATCTCGTTTGGATTGTTTGGGTTTAAGTGCAAAAGTGGTGCTATAGATGAGATTCACGCGATCTCACTGGTTAGATATAAAATACATAGAGATTTTCTCAGCTGGGAGCGGTTTCCCTCTGTTTGGACAGAGAGATACGTCCCTGTCTCCTGACACCATCCTCTGCTGTGACACATAAATATAGACCCCCCCCGCCCCCCCCTACAGGTTTCATATAGTAAACAACATTTGTGTTGTTACCTGCATTGTATGTTTTAACATTTCAAACATTTCTCCTTCTTCTAGTAGAGTAACTTGATATCTTATCCACTTATTGATGAAGGGTCACGCTCATTTGTTTTCTCTGCTCTGCTGCGTGGTCATCATCTCCAACCATCATCATCTCCAACCATCATCATCTCCAGCCACCATCATCAACCATCATCTCTAACCATTGTTTGGAAGCTACCAGCTGCACAATTGTGCGCAATTGCAACACAATGAGTCAAAATCAATGAAACCGATAAGGTGATGAGCGGAAGTGGTGACAGATGACGTTTTCCATCAGCCCCGCGTGACGCGGCGCTGTCCGCTGCTACTGGTGCTGAAACCTACACTTTTAATGATGTTAGTCTCCTTCAACCACTCACTTGACTAAATGATGACAAATCCCTACACTGGCCTGACGGGCTCCAGCAGATGTTAGAGAGGTACAGTATATAATCTGTGGAGCTGGAGACAGTCAGTTGGTGATTTCAAAGTCTATGTTTCACAACCACAGAGATTATGAAATCATATTTCTGAATAAAGTACAACAATTGTTTGTCATGTAAAATACCATCACTGTCAGAAATGACAGGAAATTGCTAAATGGGGCTTTATATTGACGTCTTTAATTTTTTTCCTGACTGAGACTGTGTTGGGTGGGGGTCGTTGGGGGGGTGAAGGGAACAACACATGCTCAGAGGTGCTTTTCTATGTGGTGTAGCTCTGTGCTGTTACCACCTTTTTTTAGATTGAACAAGCTTATTGCTGTTCATGAATTTCCTGTAACGTTGCTTGAAAGACACAGTCTCTCTCTCTCTCTCTGGCTTCAGTCTCTTGAGAGTATCATCAGTAGAAGCACTGTTCAGTAGGGCTTCACCATCCTCTCCCATCTCTGCTCATAGCTTGTTGCATACTGAGCTGAAACTGAAGGCAACACAGCTTCTCCACCAGCTCTTTCATATTCCTCACATACACACACACACATACACACAAATCAAGTGTGTCGAGTGTAACTGGCCCTTAGCAAACCTGCATCTGCAGTGGCAGCGACACCCATATCACAGTCAACCACAGTGCTGTCAACCAGGCTACTGGATGCACATTCGAAACATGAGTTACTCCTTTCTTTCCTTGAACCTTGATTTAATGTTCGTTCTACCGCTTTGTGCCTGGTCTGAAGAAGAAATAATAATAATAAAGTATTAACTTTGATTAGTTTTTTTTAATGAATGCCTTAATGCTCAACACATTGTAATTCTCGGTTGAGAGATAAGCCCTCCTAATAATGGAGAGGAGGGTGAATTATTACAGGTCTCATTAGGTCATATACAGCGGTAGAAAGAATTTGTAAGCACTGGGGCTCTTTGGCCAACATCGTAGAGGAAATTCCACTCGTCTCCACGTGCCAGGCGCACATCTGTATGAGTGTCGTGTCCTGTGAAACACACAGGAGGCTCACTGAAGGTGACGCACAAATCAGCTCTTGAATGGAAACAAAGTGACGTGTTGTTCTGCAGTCGCTGAAAAACAACAAGAACTCGCTCTCAAACTTAAAGATATGATGTGTTTCTGACTTTGGCACATTCAGACCTGTCAGTAGACTCTATACCACACTTTGAATATATGAGTTAGTATTGTAACTCATATATGCTTTCTGGTTTTGTGGCTATTTGTGTGTGTGTGTGTGTGTGTGTGTGTGTGTGTGTGTGTGTTTAAGCCTGCTGAATGCATTAGTAAGATGTCAAAGGCGTCCTCTGAGAAGCGGAGCTAGAAATGTGATTCTGGGTTGCCGGGGGGAGGTTGCCATGGTGAAGCTATGCTGAGTAATAAAAGATGGGCTCCGGTCTCTCAGACAGATGGGCTCTGGGGAGATACCTCCCCTACTGAGCTCACTCTCCTTCTCTCGCATCCCTCTATCTTCCTCGACACTCCTTAGATTATTAACTCACTGACCCACTGTGTATTATTTATTGGTGTAGTAATTTAACGTGGACATCTTCACTTGTGTTTGAGCTTAAGAATTAAACTTTTTTTCCCCCATATCTTGATTATTTTTCTTTTATTCTTTACCCTGCACTTGTCGCTTCTTCTTCCAATATCTTTTTGCAGCCATGGTGATGAAAAAAAACCCCATTGATCTTAGAAATCTAAAATACATGTGAGACACACACACACACAAACACACACACACCTAGTGCACTGAATATATTACACAGTGATTGTGCTTCTTTATTGATCCAGGGAGGCTGCTTGGTGCATAAAAAATTCAAAGGAAACTGAGAGAGGGCTGAGGAGTAGCACAATTTACAACAGGAGATGGAGGAGAGGAGAGTAATTGAGACATGACAGTGGTAAGAGCGCGCTGAGAAAGGTTTGGAACAGGTAGTCAGTGAAACTGAGTCTGGGCTACGTATTAATATATATATATATATATCTGTGTGTGTGTGTGTGTGTGTGTGTGTATGTATATCTATATCTTATCTATCAGGCAATTACCAGACTGAAATCTTAATCTCTGTAAACACATGTTATACGTATCCTTACATCCTGTAAAATTACAATGCACCTCTTACCTCATCACAAGTTTTCACCCTAAAAGACCAAGCGACCACAACATCCAGTGCAGCCAGTCTGAGTCTTATGTTAACCTGGATGCCTAAAACCAGTCTGTTCACTTCATCGCTGGCTGCATCCACATCGCAGGAAAACCATTTCATAATATTTATAACAGCAGGTGGCGATCAACAATGAGCCACAGCCACAGGCTGTTATCCACAGCACAGTGGCCAACCAGGCAAACAAGTTTGTGTTTACATCCAGCTTTCACACCAGAACACATGATATGCATCCTTAAAACACATGAAGTAAAGGCAAAGTAAAGTTTAGTTTGGTGCACAATTTGCACCAAATGTCAGTTTCGGCCCCACTGCACAAAACCTGCAGTAGGGTCATGCACTGTACTGTGCCACGCACAACCAAACACAATGGGAACACGTTTATAGCAACATTTCTAGTGCTAACACTCATCAAAAACTCCTCAGGGCGTCTTAACATCAGAGAAACCTGCACAGTGGTGAGTCCTGATGCCGTTAAAGCAATAAAACATTATTTATAAGGACCTGTTCAACAGTGGGGGGCAGGTTTTCAATTGAATAATATGTTTCTCATGAGGGTGAAGTAAAGGCAAAGTAAAGTTTAGTTTGGTGCACAATTTGCACCAAATGTCAGTTTCAGCCCTACTGCACAAAACCTGCAGTAGGGTCATGCACTGTACTGTGCCACACACAACCAAACACAATGGGAACACGTTTATAGCAACATTTCTAGTGCTAACACTCATCAAAAACACCTCAGGGCGTCTTAACATCAGAGAAACCTGCACAGTGGTGAGTCCTGATGCCGTTAAAGCAATAAAACATTATTTATAAGGACCTGTTCAACAGTGGGAGGCAGGTTTTCAATTGAATAATATGTTTCTCATGAGGGTTGCATGAGAATGAGAAACTCAAATCCAAACTCGGATCTTTGATCTTTGATCTGCCCAATGCTGAAGCTACAAACGTTGAAAATGCAACAGCATTATACTGAGACTCTTTTCCTCAGATCTCGTATCTTACATTGTTGTTTTACTTTTCTGGGGCAACATGGTATTAATTTCCACAAAATAGCCCTCATGTCCGGTGATACAGCCACAAATGAAGTGTGGTACAGTAACAGAGCAACTAGGACAATAACAAAGACAGAGATGACAAGAGGTGGCATCAAACTCCTCATTCAAAGTCAAATCGCTTAATATTCATGAGATCCTGATGTTTTATTCTCTTAAAGTGGAGGGAAGATTTTCTCTCTTTGAATAGAAGATGCCTGGAGGCTTGAGAACTCCAGAAAACTCTCATCCACAGCAGCACAGGCCAAAAATGGCACCTGACACCTGGTTTGAGGGGAAAACAGCAGAATTCTGCATTCAGCGTTAGTTTACCAACAACAAGAGCCCAGTTTTCCTCAAGTTATTTATCTCTGGCTCGTGAAAGTTGCATGTTGATATGGTGGATGGATAAAAACTATCTTCTCTCCCGCTATCAGTCTGACTGGGATCTTTTCGTTTCATGAACTCGTGCCATTTCTGTCTTTGCCATCAGTAACACTCTTCTGCTTTTGGCTTCCACGCAGGAATCAATAAAGGAAGCTGTTTTCGGATCAATCACTTTCCAGAGGATAATGACTACGACACAGACAGCTCCGAGTACATCCTCCGTAAGTCACTGCAACATCCTCCTCTTCACATCCTGCTCTTAATCAGCTCTCGCTCCTTATTTTCTTTCTTCTTTTATCGCTGAGCGGTGACGGAGTTAGCACAAGGGTACTTAATGTGTCCTGACATTTCCATCCCTCTCCCATAAACGCCTGATGTCATGACAGTAATTGGAGCCATGGAAATGATGAAGTGCGTCGGTGAGCAGATGAGTAATGGGGCTCGTCTAAAACGTGACTTAACGCAGAGTCAGAGCACAGCTCATGTCGGACGAGGTGGGTCTCTTAACGAAGGCGTCGGTAAAGACGTCACTCTGAACACTGTCTAATCTCTGTATTCGCTCCGGCTCACTACAGCTCAGCTCAGACGTCTATTTTTGCTTGAGTGTTCTAATAAGCTCCACTCGGCGCATCACATTTGGTTTCCAGTTTCAGGCCCCCACGCAGAAAACTCTGCTATAAAACTCTGAAACTCGTCGATATCGATTCACGTCTGTGAGCTCATGGAAATGAAACCCTGGACTCACTTTGTTGTTGTGGTGGAAAAGCAGGAGGGTCGGCCGCAGGGACAGTGAGCGTCTGTAGAGGCATTGATCTGTTGATCCTGAGGCACTGGCAGACATGACTGTTTCAGGGCCACTCAGAAGTGACTCAGAAATAGGGATGTCATTTTTTTTAAAAACCACAACATCAGGTTTCTTCAACTTTTATGAAACCTCGACTTACGAACGCCTATACTTGCGAACTTTTCGAGATACGAACCGGAGATTCAAGATTTTTTTGCTTCCTCTTACGAACCAAATTCGACTTCCGAACCTGAGCATGGAAAAATTAAAAACATTTACCCAGCCGCCGCCATTACGTGTGACCCGTGTGTGAGTCTCAGAGCGTGTCAGGTGACTGACCCTAACCCCTATATAGTCCACTACATTAATTTCCCTATGTAGGGAGTAGGGAACAGGGATCGAAAAAAATCGCTTCGATTTACGAACGTTTCAACCTACGAACCCGATCACGGAACAAATTAAGTTCGTAAGTCGAGGTTTCACTGTAATAATATATTTACATCAGTTAATTTGTGGTAAGGATCCTTTAATTTCATGACAAAAGTTGTGAAAAGACATGTATTTCACTAAAATAAATAAACTTGTCAGTGCTCTTGGAAAACATACACAGTAAAATAACAGCACTGTTTTTCCTGCCTTTGACATTTCAACAGTTGCAGTGTATCTTGGTAGTAGCCAACATGTACTCTCTCATTTGCACTGATGCAATAAGACCACACTCCCACCCGCTGTCTGTTATGAACAGGTATAGTGCGAGCGTCGAGCCTCTTCCCCATCCTCAGCACCATCCTGCTGATGCTGGGCGGCCTGTGTGTCGGCGTCGGACGCATCTACAGCAGCAGGAACAACATCCTGCTCAGTGCTGGCATCCTGTTCGTGGCTGCAGGTGGGACGGCACTGACATCGCACCACACAGACAGAACGACACAATAACACAGGCTTCTCACTGTTGTGTCAGCGTCACAAATCAAGCTTTGTGTCTTCAATTCAAAGTCACTGTGCAGCTCAGCCAAAGAACACAAAATGATTTTCACAATGTATTTGACCTCCATGTGTTGTGCTCTGACTCCCTAACATCCCTCCCTCCCTCTCTCTCTCCCTCCCTCCCTCCATCCTCATCCTCATCCTCATCCTCAGGCCTGAGCAACATCATCGGCATCATCGTCTACATCTCCAGCAACGCCGGTGACCCCAGTGACAAGAAGGACGAGGACAAGAAGAACCAGTACAACTACGGCTGGTCCTTCTACTTCGGCGCCCTCTCCTTCATCGTGGCCGAGTCGGTGGGCGTCCTCGCCGTCAACATATACATCGAGAAGAACAAAGAGACGCGCTGCCGGGCCAGGAGCAACTTCATCAAAACCGTACCCTCCTCCTCGCCGTACTCTCGCATCTCCAGTTACCGCCGCAGACGGAGGCGCTCGCGCTCCAGCTCCAGGTCCACTGAGCCGTCCCGCGAGCCCTCTCCAGTCGGGATGAAGATCGGTGGTGGTGGTGGTGGTGGAGGAGGGGGGCTGGGAATGGGGTTGCCCATGGGGGATATATCCATGTATGCCCTCAGCAGGGACCCCCTGAAGGGCGGAAGCGGGACCGCAGGGCCCTACAGTCCTGAGAGGGACTCTGGGTTTTTACAAGTCCACAACTGCTTCCAGAAGGATCTGAAAGATGGCGTGAACAGGAGGACCACACCAGTATGAGCCCTGGAGCGCGTCGCTGTGTAAAACAACAAGCTTGATGGAGCGCATTAGATTCTGTCCTGTCCCGCTGATGAGAAGGGACAATGTCTCCCCCCGGGGCTGTTCAGACAGCCGCCATGCTGAAAGGTCAGAGGTCACGACTGTTTTCCTTGTGTCTCTGTCTGTGTGACAGCAAAGCAACCAGTCAGAGGAGAACTGATCGAAACAACCGTTTACGATGGGACCCGCTATCTTTCTTTAGCAATATTCCAAGAGTTGAATTTCCTAAATGTAAAACCCACTATTTGTGACTCTTGCTGATTGGATGTTGTCCTGGTACAGTCAACGTGAGATGAGAGCATTCAACGTTTTGCGAAGCCGATGCTCAGTAGAAACAAAGAGTTTGACGACACAGCGTCAGGTAATGAAGTGTTTTCCCTCTGAAGTCGTCGTGTGAAGTGGAAAACCAACGTATTCCTTCTCAGACAGACAGAAAAGATGTTTGTGTTAGCGTATTGTGTTTGTTCGTAACTTAACACAACTGGTGCTAACTCAACCTGCGCACTATTGATCGTCTTAAACCTCCCTGACTTTCTCAGTATGTCGGTGTCCTCCCTGAGGCTTGTGCGTGAGTTGTGTGATAAATATGTGTTACGGCTCTGAAAACACTGCCACATTATGAGACATCCTTTGTATATGGATATGTGTATACACACACACACATATATTAACAACATACCATAATGCCAGTACATTCCAGTATGCTGTGTGATGTATCAGTGTAAACATTACTCCTGTACAGACTGTGTGTGAAGTTTGTTCTCATCCCCTCAGGGACGATGAATTTGATACCTAAGTCAGACTGTTACAGTGCGTGTGTGTGTGTGTGTGTGTGTGTGTGTGTGTGTGTGCGTGTGTGTGTGTGTGTGATATCACGCTGTATGTGTTGCTGTTGATAATATGACTCTTTCTTTCTGCATTGACTCTGTTCAGGTTCATTTTCCTGTCTGTTTCTATTGTTTAACGCCAAACAAGAACATGTGTGTACATTTGATGCCTAACACATTGAACACATTTCGGGACTCCTCCTAAACCACATACGTTTGTGCCATGTTGTAGTTATATAGTTTAGTAGTTTTCTCTTGCTGACTCTGAAACCACTGCATGCACCACTGCATCTGTACGCAGCTCCAGTTACTGTGTGGATTGGTTTGAGAAGACGTTTGAAAGTTACATCTCTTATGGGAATTAAAGACCAGCGATCATTGAACTCTGCCACAATGAATTTGACTTGGCTCATGGTTTGATGTGAAATATGAGCTTTTCCCTCACTCACATACACAGAGTTCAGTTAATGATGCAGGGTCGATGGACTCTGTGCTATGAACGTACGCGGCAGACAGTCGGACAACCACACGGTGTTACAGCAGATCTGCATCAGCCAGCTTCATGCTCCACTGAACTAACAGGCTCCCAGATGCTCGCCCAGGCTCCGGATAACTCGTCTCCGACCAGAGCTGGAGCAAAGTAGATGTTGGATATGTGTGTGTGTGTGTGTGGAGGGTTAGTGGAGCTCAGATTACTCATTCTTCCTACACTACGCGCTTGACTGGCTCCCATCAGCATCATCGTCTGTTTCCCAGTCCAATATTTTTAGCTGTAGCATTTCAGAACAATGGTTGAATCCCAGTCTGGGTTCTGGAAACATGGAGCCCGATGAGAGGGAATGAAGACGGTGCAAAGTCTCTGCTCTCCCGGGTTCCAGTTGTCACTGAGGGAGAGAGAGAGAGAGAGAGAGAGAGAGAGAGAGAGAGCGAGAGATAGCCTTCAATTAGTGTGTGAGGTTTCACTGTTATGCTACAGTGGTCAGATGAGCTTGTTTCCTCTTCTCCACCCGGCTCCTCCGTGCATCAGCTGATCCAGACTGTTAAGTCCTGTGGTTTTATTAAAGGCCTGTGACCTTCACAGATATATTTCATCCACAACACACAACCCCCCCGAATCCCCCACCCCAACACACACACACACACAGACTCCAGCTCCTCCACCCTCCTGTTGTGCCCTGATGAAATATCTCCTCCAGTAAGTGAGAGGAAAATGGCAGGGACTCACACTGAACATCTCACAGCCCCGACGATTCAGACTTTATAAACCTGGTTTGACAAACACTGCTGTTCAGATCTTCTTATTTTATCCTAAACCTGATGAACAAAGATACATAAACGAAAACATCTACTCTTAATATTTTCTTGTAAATCTTCCTCTTGTCTATAAATAAGGCCTCTTCAAGATATTTTCGATGAAGCAATAACGACTGAGGATCATGCAATAGTGATTTGATTAAATAGATGAAATCAACAATTTGCATGAATCAGATGTGTCAGGTGACACTGAGTTTGACTGAAACCTGATCACACACACACACGCTGTTGAAAACATGACCCCTCTGCTGATATCTGTTATTATGAACTGATCCGTTGTGAGAGTGACATCACTCTTTCATCAGCCGTAACACTAGTTCAATGTTATGCCAGCTTACAGAGCGATGGTGAAAGCCAGATGCTTTCAAGTTGTTGTTTTTGTTTTTTTTTTTTAAAGTGGCTGACATTTCTCGCAGCGGGGGGCTCAGTTCCTCATTCCCTGTTGATATCGGTGCCATATACTGTCGATCCACAGGCCTCCATTAGGATGACACCTGTCACTGTGCTAAGACTGGATTTAGCCTGCAGCAGTTGCAGCCTGAGCCTTTTCATGTGTTGCCACACAGGAGAAACACAAGCCTTTTGTGGCGTTGTCCAATTTATCCAATTGTTTTATGCTGTCCGCTGATATGCATCATGTCTGATACGCAAAGACAGAACGGGGAAATTCACAAACAACGCAGTCTTGCTTTCATTGGACTATAAATTGCCATGTTTTGCGATGTAGTTCATCAAAATAATCACAACGCAAATTGCGTCTTCATAGAATGATTACACAACGGTTGATTCCATGTTTCCAAATTATCATTCCACGTTGGTGCACACATGGTTTAACAGGCATGTGTTCATCAATGAGATCTCACTGGTATCGACCAGACCTGGCCGGGTCAAAGCCTTTCAACCCTGCAAAGACAAAACACAGATGAGGTCAGCTGAGACCAAAGAGGACCGCACTGTGATTTCAAATACAAATGAACGTTGGCAGTGATCAATATCTCCTCTGATTGTAGCAATAATGTTTCATCCCTGCAGCTGAGGAGCAGTCGTGATCAGCCAGAATCAATGTGACCTGTGTCCTGTGTGATTACACTCAATAGGTTTTAGTGGCTTAGGTTGTGTCCACACCATTAATCCACAGGAGGAGGTTATTTGCCCAGGAAGGTCTGTGAAGAGCCAGAGCTCTCCCCGAGGACTCGGGCCTACACTCACAGCATGTTTGGCTGAAACAAAGGTCAAAGGTTACTGAGCCAGCCTAGCCGGTGTGATCAGGGGTTAATGCCCTTATTAAAGTCGTTATGTCAACTTGACTGATTCTGAGTAACCTGGCAATTGGTTGTAAGTCATTTAGACTCTCTCTCTCTCTCTCACTCTCTCACACACACACACACACACACACACAATTTAAAATTCTGATGTTCATATTTTTGGTTTGATGTAAAAACAAAAACAAAAAATCTAGTCTTACATCACTGTGTCTGTAATCTCTCTGGAATGTGTGTAATCAAACTAATGATGTATATCCGTAGTTACAGTTGAAGAATAATCAATAAAATATTGACAAATCAGAGTTGATCAGTTTAGGATGAAATCGGTCATCAGAATAATGGTAATAAAATCTGACAGACAATTTTCTCACACACCAGATGGGACCACAAGTACTTTTTAATGACAGTACGCTAATTGTAAATATAAAAAGAATTCATGGGAAGGAAGGAATCATTCCGGCCTGGTAATAAGATGTTTTCACATATAGCACAGACTAACTCCATCGCTCTCCAGTCAAAAAAAGCATCTTAAACAGGAGCAGCCACACTGTTTCAAAACTTTTCCACTTAAATCCCCTTAAACTAAAAGTAGGAAGTGGAGAAATGATCAGCCACATTCAAACACAGGCAGATTTGGACTCTTGCTGTCTGGTTGGATGGCTGTGGATGATTAGGACACACAGCCAGTGTGCATTCATTCAGCTTCACATACAGCTCATGCTCCCTCCCTGACCGCTCCTATTTATAATGTGCTGTGGAGTTAGTATAAATGAAGCTGGAGCTCATCCATTGCCATTCCTGAGTGGGTAACGCGCCAAGTGAAATTGTATAATTGCCCACAGTAACAGTAGCCAAAGCTATAAAAATGAGGGGCAGGTTTAAAAAAAAACAACAATTTGCACAATGGCATGAGGGGAAAAATTGAATTCAAGTTGTTGATGAGGACTTGATTGTGAATCTGTGCAGGAAAAGTACTACCTTTTTAATATTTTGTATTATCTAATGCAACATTATCTCTTTATAAACCCGTGTGCTGTGATAAAATACCTTAACAGGACTATTTTCTTAGACAAACGAATGGAATGAACAGCTGAGCATCTCAGGCACAGTGGTGAGCGCGGGGCGTCCTGACTGCAGGGAACTAACAGCAGCATTGTTTCATCAGGGAACCTCCTGTTTCCTGACAGCTGGAGCCTCGCTGTGGCTCTTTACAAATACATCCACTCTCTCCTTATAAATAGTTTACAGCGGCCAGGCAGAGAATGTAAGCACGGCCGCTGCAGATGGATGGAAGCTGGGAGTGTGGAACGGCCTCCCTGCCGTGCATTCTGAAAGTTGCTGTGTAAATATGGATTGGAGGAGACTGTTCGTGTGCGTTCACCCTGATATAGCACGTTACACATTTCCACCCACTGGCCCACTGTAACCGGATAAGCGGGCAGCCTGACACCCTGACTCATCTGTCACTTTTATAGCATCCAACTGTCCCACCCAACCCCAAGCACCACCACTTAGCAACACATGCAACAGCCCGCTGCTCCACCGCGGCACACAGTTGATTTGGTCATCAACTTTCCTGACCTGCCCCAACAGCTGAAAGTCTAAACTTGTAGTCACTCAGCCGTGCGGCATCTCATAGTTAGCAGGGAAAAGGGGGCTTTAAACTAGGACAGGATCAGTCTGGCCCCTTTCCCGTCCAGCCAGAGGCACAGATTTGCGACAGCGGGAGAAGTCAGTGGTCTGAGGCAGCGAGGAGAGGAGGCTTTCTGTGAAGCTTCGCTGCAGCCGCTGAGGAAAGACGCCCCTGGGACGCCGAGCAGTGACATTACAGAGAATCCAATTTTATAGATTTTTAAAAAAATTCTATCAAGGGAAGAACATCGACTGAAGAGGAATCTCGCCGCCTGGAAACATGCACAAGCGTACAAAGATAAAGATTGCCATCTTCGTGCTGCTGGTGGGCATGGCCTGCGAGTTCGCAGCCGTGGTAACGGACCACTGGGCAGTTCTCAGCCCGCGGGTGGAGCGGGTCAATGAGACGTGCGAGGCGGCTCACTTTGGCCTGTGGAGACTGTGCAAAAAGTACATTTACATGAGCTCGGAAAACTTTGTGGAGGGGAAAGGCTGCGGACCCCTCAGCCTGTCGGGAGGTAAGACCTCACCTCACCTCACCTCACCTCAGCATGAAGCCTCTGTTACTGACACAGACAACTCACTTCACTTTTTGTTCTTGCACCTGAAGTTGTGGTCTTGTATTGCACGAATAGTGTTTGTCTGGGACTTTGATGTGTCTCTATGCAATCCACCCCAGTGCTCATGGGTTGCCAAGCTACTAAGAATAGAGGTCCTGATGAAAGATCACTCTCCTCGTGCCATATGACATTATGCCGCTCTGCACGAAACAGATGAGAGATCCAGCATTAAGTCACTTTGCCTTTCATATTTTACAACCTAATGGTAATGACACCACCTGAGGGCTTTTTGATTAGACCTGGGAAATGCACGTTAAAAAAAAAAGTAAATTGTTAAAATGGTTTATAATTAAGTCATTGAAATGCTTCAGTGTAACAAAGATAGTAAAAGTCCAGTGTCCTCAGTCATCTGGGTGATGGTCCACACCGACCCACAGCTGAGACCAGGCCTTGGAGGTTTTCACTCCTCCAGATATTAGCAGCCACAGCAGCTGATTCCACAGGTGGTTCCTCTTACTGAGTGATAAAGATGTGGAGTCAGGTCAAGCATCCTCAGTGAAGTGATACTTCATTACAGTGATTACTGACAGCACCGTACTTGATCTGATGGTTCCAGTGGTAATGAAGGTCGTTTAATTTCCTTAATCTTTTCTTAGTCCTAAATGGCCTTGCTCCCAAACTCATAGAAAAAACATTACGCCACTGCTGCTACATTCACCATCGCTGACATGTTTGTCACATGGGACAACAGTTTATAAACCCTGATGCAGTTTTATTGGTTTGTCAAAACGAATGCCGTGGTATATAAAGGTGTTAAAACTGAGTCTTTCCCTCACTCACTCAGGTAACTACACTATAAAAACACTGCTTACCATAATGAAACAGACTTATTGTGTATGTGGCTGTGCAGCTACTGTATATGATAACAGATGCTCTTAATGTTGCTTGAATTAAAAAAAAAAACAGAGAATAAAGAGAATAAAAAAAGATGTAAACACAGCGTTGAGCAGGTGCTGACAGGCCGTGACTCACATCTCACAGGGATGTGAGACGAGAGTCGCTCACCGGTCGAACCAGAAAAGTTGTGCTCGTCTGCTGATCTGTTGTCTGACACGCCAGCATCCGACTAATGATGTCTGATCCTGCACGCCACTTCACCAAACGAAGCTGGAATTTACACCCACATTTTATTTTCGAACTGAGGGGGACGGCAGGAACATGTCCCAACTGATGGTGCCGGCTCGCCTTGCAGGAATCCCAGGCAGTGTCTGCATCGTAGCACAGCTGTAGAGCAGATGAAATGCCTGAGGCAGGGTTATTTGTGCAGGCATGGCAGGCATGTGCTGAATATACTGCACCCAGACATGCAGGGAATTCTCCATTCTCTGTGGCAAGTGGCAAATACTTGCTGTATTCTAATTAAGGAGCATTTATCTGCACTTTTATTTATGAGCCAATTATATTATATTATATTATATTATATTATATTATATTATATTATATTATATTATATTATATTATATTATATTGACTGTTACATGTAGTACATCTACTGTAGTAGACTGTGGGAGTTTCTCGCCGCCCAGTAACTGTATTTGGAGAGGAACATTATTGTTTATCGTAGCTTCCCCTTCTTCAGAGAGGTGTCAACCTCTGATCCAAAGCAGGACTTGCACAGTGCATGAGTGGCGTCCTGCTAGCTGGAAAATACGAGCTGACTTGGCCTGATATGGGCTGAACGCAGCCTTCATGATGCAGACTTGGATTATAAGATTATAATAGTTGTATTACTTTTATTAAGATACAGGTCTGTTGTTCTGGCTTCCTTATTTGGGATCTCCTCTTATATCGGCCACTGATCTGCTGTAAACTATTATGTTAGCAAACATTATATCATCATCAAAATATACATCCTCCTTAAACCTATCAGATTATAAGAGGGCTTCTCCATATACCTCACCTCGTGCTTAATTTTCAGAGAAAATGCAAACCCTTTGAACTTTGCGCTCTAACGGGCTAAATATTGTCCAAACTGCTCAGCAAGCAGTCGTTAGAGTTATAAATACAGGCCGTGTAAATACTCAGCTGTCCTGGGTGGAATCTACGAGGGTCAAGTGTCCAAGAGATGACCAGCGGTCCTCTGAGTGATGGGGCCGTCTGGAGGCGTAAGACAGAACTCTGAAGCCTCCTGCTCCTCAAAACTGTTCCCACGAGACACTGCGGCTCACATTGCTGCTCACATTACTGTGCACGCCCCAGAGACGGGCTGCACGGTCCAGAAAGTAAGTGAACACCACTGGTATTTGCCTTTATCGGCACTTAAGTGACATAGCAACCCGGGGATAGGCATCGCACATTGGGCCGGGGGAATTTCCAGTAATGTGTTTACACGCTCTTATATCAGCATGTGTTTACTGTTATTGTGGGGAGCGCAGTTTGCTTATTTGGAGTGCGAGGGTTTCAAGTGAGAGCTAATCCAGTGTGCTTACCTGATCTTTAGGAAGGTCAGAGATTGTGCCATCAGGAACAAAAGAGGCTTTACAGGGCTTGAGCGTGTCAGCACAGCTTTAAAGAAGAAGAAGAAGCAACAATGAGGCGTGTGTGTGTGTGTGTGTGTGTGTGCGTGTGTGTGGGTCAACATGCTATTTGATGGATACCAGCATGTCCTCATACGTTTGCTGAGGCTTTGCATGTGGAGATAGATGGAGACACTCACACGTGGGAATAAAGAGCCTGAGACGTCCAATCAGCTCGGAATGCTGAGTGGCTCCAGTTAAACCCACGGAACAAGCCAGATATGCATTTAGTAAGTGAGCGGCCATTTGGGCTAATAGGACTTTTCAATCCGGGACCCGGGTCTCCTGCTGTGGAAGGAGTTGCCTTACGTTACAGCACAGGGGTAAAGCAGACTGAGAGGAGGATGAGCTTCCATACAAATACATGAATATTCCCGGGTTTGGAGAAACGAGTGAGGTTCAAAGATATGTCCAAAGCCCCCCCTCCCCCCACCCTCCCCCTTAGGAACGCACAACTCCATCACACCCTCATACTGTACACGCCTTCTACTGGGAAAAACACAGCAGCTTGTTGCTTAGTAACAACATCTGTGTTTCCTCTCCCTTTTTGATCGCTGGTCCCTGTCCTCATTCATAAAAACATCTTTACACAACATGGCAGCCAGCAATAAAAGCTGGAAACATCAAAGGTTGCTGTGAACTTATATGTAAAAATACATTTCAGAGTAATTATTTGCATGTGTTTTATCAAATTACTGTCTGTGTGTGTGTGTGTGTGTTATCTTCTGAACAGCCCTGTAGCTTATTCTCATGGTTCCCGGGGTCTGATGGAAGATGATCCTCCTTGTTCAGCTCTAACTGTGATATGACACATATGACACCGCGCAGTGCGACATACTTCCACACGGAGCCATATCTTTGACATCCCATGACGGGGGAGTACGGAAAAGGGGATTAGGAGCAGACATGCAATGGAGACATCCCAGCGTAACCTGGATCACTGGCATGTGCACTGACTTTGCGTGGGACTGAGTGACACAGTGGTCTGGTGCTATATGCAGGAATATTCTCAACCCTCTGCAAACACAACCGTCCAAACCCACATGTTATTTCTTTTTAATGTAAGAACACTTCGTTATGTGTCCAGTGTGCGCTTCTGTGTGTTAACTACGAATACACGTTAAAACCCCCCCGGTGGCCACCATGTTGCATGAAAGACAAATGACAGTGATCCAAGCCTGCTTCTACTCTGGATTCCACAGGGTTTAATATATATATATATATATATATATATATATATATAACTCAGGGCAGCATCAAAGAGAATAATTCTGTCTCAACCACCATCTGATCACGCACATTAAACAGTCCGCCTTTAAACGCCCAAATGCCGAAGGTTTAACTGCTTGTTTACTCGATAACATTGAGGAACATCACGAAACTGGATTAGTGGTAATATTATCTCATGGGTGTCAGTCTGTGAGACACTATGAGAAAAACAGCAGGATCATATTGACATAGAGCAGCAAAGCGGGCTGAGTACACTCATTATTGCATAGCCAGACTATGTGAGGCCTCAGCAAAGGGAAAAAATATAAAGATTATATCCAGAAATAAACAAATTGCAGCTATACAGTAACTAAGATTAAAATAATAATAATCATAATATATATTTATTATGATTATTAGCTATAAGATTAAAATAATAATAATCATAATATTAAAGAGTATTGTTATTTTTTTTATTATTCTTAGTTATAGCTGCAAAGATTATATTCTGAAATAGAAGCACTGCAGCTATAACTAACATTAAAACAGAGTTGACATCAGATGGGTTTCTTTTTTTTTCTAGCTTATTGTGCAAAAGGGCAAACTTTGAACTAAATCCTGGTTTCCTGTTGTTGTTTTTTTTCCACAGTGGAAAACTGCACTTACTTCGGACACTTCACTCCGGGACAGGATTCTGAGATCTTCGAATACAAAACACAAAAAGGTAGGTTTCTGAAAACTGGGCCCTCGTGTTTTGAAAAGGGGGAAAAAATAGGGGGGAGATTAATTATGAATGAATTTTGTAAATATGTTCTTAGGAACAGCAGGGCGTCTCACTCTGTGTAAAGGTCAACATCAAAAACAGCTGCCCCCCAGTTTCCCAGCTGACCTCACCTGCTGCTGCTGCTGCAGCTCTCTGAGCAGCTCTCTGTGGACTCACTGCTTCATTCATGTTTCCCTTCTGACCGCAGCACAGTCGGCGCCGTCACAGCAGGAGTTTTCCACCGTCTGCCACTAACAACACCTGCTATCTGACATCAACTCCCCCAACGCTGACACTTTACACTGCGGCTTCAAGTCACTGCACTGATACATACATCAATAACGTTCATGTCCACTGATACACTTCACTTCACTTCATGTCCCACACCGTCTCCTCCTTACACAAAAAACTGTCTTATATAATGGTAATGAACCGTGTTTCCAATAAATGTGTTGTTTTAAAGCAAAAATATAAATGCATTTGGAAAACGTAAGGATTCCCCTATGGTGGTTGCCAGGTGGAGGTGGGTGGGTGGGGGGGTGGGGTCAGAGCTTTGTGTGACACAAAGCTGTGTGTTACACATTACTGTGCCTTAGGACCAGTGCAGGAAAAGCTCTGTACATCCAGTCGTCAGTGACCCTGTCATAACCGTGGCCCCACTGAGTCCAGCCAGCGCACACCGTATGACAGCCCCCCCCCCCCACATCCCCTCGTAATGTGCGTCAGGGGCCCGAGCACATGTGGAGCCCTGTCAGACCCAATTACTGGGGTGTAAATGTGAACAGGCTAATACATGAATTCTTACACACACACACACACACCCTAAACTCTGATGCTAATGCAAGCATCCATGGAAACCCCTGCCCCCATACTCCAACACACACACACACACACATAAACACACAGACACATAAACACACACACACATAAACACACACACACACACATAAACACACACACACACATAAACACACAGACACATACAGCCACTGCTGATAGCTAGTCCTTAAGGGACACACACAGCAAGTTTAGTGGAATGATTGTCAGACTGACCTCACATCCCGGTGGAGTTATTCACTCTTGACTGAGCCATTTGGCTAAACTATAATGGTACACGAGGCTGAATGAGCAAAGTAGATGCATGTCACCACAGGCAGATCCATATTCTTACACACCATCTTCTGTTTTCCATTTCAACAAGGCTGGCAAACCCTTCGTGGGTGCATTACTGCCATGTACACATGTTACAGCACATCGCAATACATCACTTTACATTGGCCTACAACATATCATATCATATCACATCACATCACGTCACATTTATATTTCATCACAACACACCCACGCTCAGCCCCATTTGTCGCCTCTTACGATCAGCAAGGGGGGGTGCTAGGGACCTATTCTACCCCGGGTCCCCACGGGGATACAAGGTGCAAAGGAAAAATGTATATATATTTTTTAAATCTTCCAAATCTTGAGTATTCCGGATAATTTTTACGGATGGATGTGTCTCTTCATACATTTAATGTGTATTTAATATCTGCATTAACCAATATAGACTGATCTGTGGCAACATTAAATAGCTGTTATCTTTTAGCTGATTGGTGTATATGCCATTTAAGATGGATGGATGGATGGATGGATGGATGGATGGATGGATGGATGGATGGATGGATGGATGGATGGAGCTTTGTGATGTTAATCGTCTCAGGCTGAGTTAGCCAACAGGCTCCACAGACAGTCAGTCAGTCAGAGATCACAGAGTGTTGGCGGTGCAGCCGGCCCTCCCCTGTCAGCAGAAGATGAAAGCTCTCTACCCCAGAGGAGTGTCTCTCCGCTGGGCCTGACTCCCAGGCGATGGGGCGGCCGATCAAAGGCCTCACATCCTATCCACCTCTACGCTCTGCAAAACAAGCCAGCTGCTCCACCTGTCACACAGACGCTGTGTCTCTGTCAACACAGAGGGCAGAGGTCATTCACACAGCGTATTTGTGTGTCTGAGGTGACTGGCTCGATGGTATAATGTGTTAAATCATGCAAATCAAGTGACAGTTTATATTTTTCTCACAAGTTCCAGAAAGCCGGAACGGAACAGCAGGATGTTTTCAGGAATGATTTGTCTATGAAGAAGCACAGAGAGGGAAGGAGTGAAACCTATTTAGACAACAAACGGCTTGCGGCTAAATGTAGAAACATCAGACAGCATTCAGACACAAATGAGACATTCCTAGTTTTGGTCTTGTCATGGGATTTGTTAAAAAAGAAAGAAAGGAAAAAAAAAAAGTTCCATCTGCAAAACCAGCCATGTTGAAAAAGGATCCAGTTTCTATAACAGCCCGGCCTGGAAAACAGAATGTGAGACGGAATAAGGAAACATCTGTGACAGTTCAGCCTGAAAGCTGTTAATTAACAGGCGTGATGTTGTTACTGACACACAGTTATTTCACTTACCATTTAAATGATTTCAACTGATTATGAAGAACAATTACATCATATGATGTCAACGGGGAGGTCACATGTTAGAATGTCATAACAACAACAACACCACCACTCTCTCTTACTCCAGAGTACAACATCTCCGCCGCAGCCGTCTCCATCTTCGGCCTGGCCTTCATGATACTGGGTTCTCTGTGTTTGCTGGGCTCATGCACCGGTAAAGGCAAAGGAAGAGACTACCTGCTCAAGCCCGCCGGCATGTTCTTTGCATTCGCAGGTGGGTTCAGCTCACAAAGATCTCATTTTCCTCCATTGTGGTTTTTTTTGGCTGTTCTCACTCCTGTCTCCTTCACAGGCGTCTGTTCCTTCATCTCGCTGGAGGTGATGCGACAGTCAGTCAAACGGATGATTGAGAGCGAGGATACGATCTGGATCGAATATTACTACGGCTGGTCCTTTGCCTGTGCCTGCTCTGGCTTCGTCCTCCTCTTCCTCACCGGCATCGCCCTCCTGCTCCTTTCCATGCCCCAGATGCCCAAGAATCCATGGGAGACTTGCATGGACGCTGAGCCAGAGCCAGTAGAGTGACAGCCGCGCAGACGGGTGAACGCAGGACGAGAGTGACTGTATCTCTTTTTTTTTTTTTTAATTTGAATACAGATGTTAGATTCATTTCAAGAAGAAGAGCTGGCTGTCATGACGCCATAATAACAGGGAGTGGCGCCGGTGGGGAAGGACAATAGCGATGATGGGGATTTACCTCCATACAATTACACCGAAACCTAAACATGGGCCTTTTGTTGGCGTTCTGATTGCTTGCCTTAACCTGCGTGTCCTCCCACAGTGTCAAATACACACGTCCTGTGTCCAACACCTGTTGTCTCATGTCATAAACAAAATCCCATCATACTCCTCAATGAGCCTGGGCCAAAGGGCAAATATGTGAAAGCACTTTTATTAGGCCCACTTTGGCCCCTCACAAAAACCAGGTCATCCTGTGCCACCTGCAAAGATAAAAATGTCAGTGTTGTGTTGCAGTGGTCTTGCTTGGTCTCTCAGCTGCCATCAACATGCACGACTTGGTTAAACATACATGAGGACAACAACATCTCGAGAACATTGTAAATGACATCTTTAGCCCGACAACATGGTTACTTGACTTTACATGCATTACATTACATTACATTATGTATGATATGTTGTATATATATGTAACGGTCTGCTGCTGATTTCCTGTGTAGCATCACTCACTGAACCACTCGCAATAAGTAGGACAGGTGAAAATAATATGGGATATGTCCAGTTGGATATAGAAAATGTCACATTGAAATGAAAACTGTGTGGGTAAACAAATGACGTTAAAGCACAGTGGTCACACAGAGCAAACCTGTGTGTGTGTGTACACATGTGGCAGGCTGAATGTTAAACACCCACTCAGTCACAGCACAGCACTGATTATGCTGGCGGACGTTCAGTTCTAGCAGGTGCACATATCAGGCCTTTTACTGTTTTTGGTGACAGCTGATACAAAATTTTTTTTGCGTTAATAGAACTTAAAAACCCCACACAGGGTCGTGATCTGTTATTAAAAGGCTTAAACTGTGTGCAGATAGATCGCGATGTGCAGAAAGTCAAAGCACCGTCTCAAAAAAAAAAAAGGAAAAACATGAAAAAAATAAAAACACATGAAAACTGCTTCGTTTTTAGAAAATGCTGCAGTTAGCCAGACACATAAACACAGACATCATCACACATCACACTGACATACAGCTGCAAATAGCCGAGACTAACTCAAGGTGGTGGAGATGGAGGTTTTCAAACCAATGCTGCACCATCAGGTGGATTATACTACTGAAACCCGTCATTTCGATTTGCAGCACAGAACTTAATTTGCATGCAACTGTAAATACTGTCATCCACAGCATGAAAGACAGTGCTGGTGAGTTCCAGTTCTGAAAACGTGGACCAGAGCTGCGAGGCAAAGTTCAAATCCATTCGGTCTGGTTGTGTTTGAACAGCAGAACAACTGCTGGACATGCAGGGTGATGGACTCTTACCACAGTGCCGACTGCACAACTTTACCAAAGTATCACAACATCACATCACAACACAGCAACAAGAGTAGCATGATCCAGTCATCTGGGTGGAATAACCCAAAGGATTATAACAGCTAAGGGTCATAAGAGTCATATTTGCAAATGCAGATAAATTAAATATTAGATCATTTCATGCACCATGTGTTTATTTATAATCCCTGTGCGACCTTGTAGTCATCCCTGAACCACACCATTTGTTTTTCACTTTGCCTGGCATCACACCCGACATAACTGCTTCTATGTATATGTAGTAGGTGAGGAAGCCTAGGAGTTAAAGTATTTGACCTTTCTGTGCTAACGCTGCGGCAGCGTCAGATGGATTCACACTGCTGTCAGTGGTGCAGCTGTTACTGAGCGCTTCAGGCTTCCACAGGGCTACAGCCCAGTGTGCGTTATTTCTACACATGTTTCCTTTGTTCTTCTTTAGACTCTAACTGTTACAATATATCGTCAGACAATAATAATAATTATAATGATAATAATAATAATGAATAAGAATAATAATAATAGGGCAGGGTGAGTAAAAGTAGTGGCAAACGCGACAACATGAGCTTTCTATACTCTTTCTCTTTTGTATGTTTTTGACTTTTCTTTAACACAGCATGCAATCAGACAAGACTTAGAGTGAAGTAGATTCAGTGTGAGTGTTTCATGAAAAATTAAAAGCTGATTTTGAAAACCTCTACCTGTCTCTTGACATCACTATGTGTTCAGCTCTCCTGAGGAAAACACGTGATCCCTGCGGCGTCTTTGTCTGAGGAGAGAGAGAGACAGTGTTGTTAGGTTAGCAGAATTATACAAGTACATACAGTACAGTAAATTGGTGTTAATTACTATAATAGCTGTAATGGTGTGTTGAATGAAGTGTTGAATCCAAGTCCCGCAACTTCAGAGCATAGTCCACAATCAGCTGCCACCACAGTCGATGGTCCAGGAAGTGGCTGCACCTGGTTCTGCAACGATGGAGCACATGGACTCTGGAGAAGAGGTTGAGTTAGTAATGAGCATTGATGAGAAATGGAGGTGATGAAGACAGAAAGAAGACAGAAGAACAACGTGTCCCCCGATAATCTAGGCCTATGGCAGCATAACTAAGAGCTGATCAAAGAAGGACCTCGACCAACTCTAACTATAAGCTTTGTCATAAAACACAGAGAGGGTGTCCGCCTGCAAGTAACAAAGTCTTCAACTAATTTTTCAGCATCTCTTAAAGATAAGATATGAAATGAAAAACTGAATTGATCTCATTTATAAGTAGACAAAGTCAAATACAAACAAGGAAACTTTGATTCAAAAATTCTATAAAGTCGAGGCCCTTTCATCCACATTAGTTTAAGTCTACCATCACCTGCATAATATAAACAATACAATACAATATACACACCACAATTACATGTAAATGATCTATCATTCAGATAACAAGGGTGAAAAAAGACGTAGAACTCAGAAAGTTTCAATAAAAACACTTTAATAGAGAAACAAATAAAAAAGAAAATAAAACTTTGAAACACAGTCTAAATCCTTTATTATAACCACCACCGATTGAAATGTAGAAGAGTAAAACATATCTATTCATTATTTTGTACCCACGAGGGAGGAACCAGTGGGAGTGGGGGGCTGGGGGAACAGGTGTGCCATTGATTCACTGCAGCGAGGGGAGAACAGAGGACAGCAAACAGAGACCAGGAAGAGATGTGGCGTTTACCGACGGCTGAACACAGTGCTCTCTACTGGCTGGGCAAAAGGTTGCTCCCTTTCCATGTGCCACATAGTTACACAAGTCGTTTTGATTTTTGCTTTCTTTAAAAGGCAGCACAGAATATGTTCAGGAAAATAACAGCTTCAAATGTGGATACATGATGCAACATTTCACATCCAACTTCACTTGAGAGTCAATAGCCTTCATTTCCTTCCAGAAGCTCACTTTATTGAGATATAAAGATGTTTGATAGGGCAAAAACGAAGCCTTAAAAAACAAATCAGAAAAAACAAATTGCAAATGAAATCCCTTTAAAATGTCTTTGGCTCAATCTCCTCTGCTTCAAAAATAAATAAGAGTTTAGCTGACGAAGCGGTGACTTATTAGTATTGCACAACTTCAGAGACTAGCCAACGACTGCTTTGTGGAAAAGTCCCTCAACAACCTGAACGTCTGAAGATTCTTCAGTTCAACACAGCCCAGGGAGCAACCTCAGCTTTAGCCCTGATAAGTAGCTGCAGAAAATAAAAGAACTTACGGTACATGACCAGTACATATTTGATTGACATGTTAGTAAAATATTAGAATAGTCTGGTTGATAATGTCACAAGTTATTGTACACATCAAATAATATACCAAAATTTTGACTCTGAAAGGCTGAACAAAAGCTTTTTTTTCTCTTTCTTTTTTTTTTTTTAAACCACAAATCAATACAAACTGATAAAAACAGGGATAAAAACCAGGCAGGTCATCTCGACATGCATAAGAAGAAAAAGAAAAAAAAACAAACAGTCATCACATTGAAAGAAAAAAAAAAGAAATCCATGTTGATTGTAGTACAGCTGTAAAGTGGTCAGAAAGAGGAACAGGACAAATCCAGCGACATATACTTAAAAACATGTATTGTACAGTGAAATCATCATCATCTCTGAACAGCTGCAACATAAATTCTCTTCGTCACATCAGTCAGACACCGTTTTTTAAAAAAACTTAAAACATTACAACAACATGTTGCAACCGCCAACTGGGTCGTTGTTGTCCATTTCTATAATTATCATTATTTTTTGTGAATTTGCATAATTAAAAAGGGGCATACCTCTTGTTCAAACAGCTTCTACAAAACTGAGGCGCTCCCAAAGTTCTTTTTTGTAAATATCTAGAAAATGCATATTTACAAGTATGTGTTGTTCTCGGCTACGTCAACAAAAAACAAAGAACCAAACCTTGGAATTATAACATCAGCACAGAAATAAAAACCCACGGCTTGTCTGAAGCTTTCTGCTGACTGTTCGAGACAGATCTACGTCGATAGCTGCTGGGCTCTGTCGGGAAGTGACATTTATTTAATAGAGACCGCTGCCACTGAAAGCCATGACACATTACATATCAGACCAATCTGGAAACAGCGCAGTGGTGCTGCGCAGAGTAAATTAATTACATGTGACAGGATCAAGAGCTCGACAACAGTTTCCAGTACTATTTCTGTCATCAACTTAAAACTGATTCTTCATGTTTATATTTTACCTGCGCAGGTTTCAGGGTTTCAGCAGGAAAATTCATGTGCATTGAAGTGCCCACAGTCAAATATGGGCATTCAAATACTATATGTTTCTGTGTTGTGTCTGTGCTAAAAAAATAAAAAAAAAATAGTGTGGGCATTGTCAGCACTTTTTCATATAGTGCAAGATCCAATGTTGTTGTATCGATCAGACCCAACCAACATAAAATCAGAACAAATTTCCTTCTTTAAATGACCAGGAACAACCTTGACAACATTACCAAATCATTCTTATTGTCCGCAGCCTAAAAACAGACACACTGAGTCAGACCTTTTTGAACAGCTTCTTTTAAAGATACTTTTGTTGTTTTGGTTACTTCTTAAGCTGAGTGTTGACAGGAGTGGGAAAACCTTATTTTTATTGCCCCGCAATTAGAAAGTATGATTAAGAATGAGAATATGATTTGGACTTTGAATTTTATGGGAAATGATCTATATATTTGGTGGAACTGGGAGCAAACAGCTCAGGTATTTATTGTTCACTGTAAAGTTCATATTATTCAGGGATTCAAATACTGTCATATAGAGAAAATGGAAACCAATACCTGGTCAATCCATCCTGCAATTGGCATCGAAGGACATCTGTCATTGTAAGACATCTGTGAGAACTGTACCATCATCTGTCATAATTGTACACAGTGTGCTGTTTGCACCAGCATGTCAACGAGCTAGACCATTTCCAATAAAATAAAAAAGACAGAAAACATTTCACACCCTAAATATTTTTATATATACATTTTCAACTTACAGGGTATATATATTCAACAGTTAATATATTTGCTAAAATTTGTGTGTTCAAAAATGTTTGACTGGCAGTGTTGATCACGCCCTCATTTTCAACTTACTAATCATGACAAGTATTCTGGCCTCACCACTCCATCTGACGTTCACAAAACTTTCAAAACAAACCAAAAAATTACCTAAAACAATAAAACAAACCAAAAAAAATACAACAACCCCAAAACGTCCAAATTTAACATCGCCAGCAGTTACTTTTATAATTTCCCTGCTGAAGATTTTGCTGACATCCCATCTGACACAGGATGAGCTGTAACTTTTCTACAATGCAATGACCGTCTCAACGAATTCAAATGAAACAAAAGGAAGACAAAAATAAAATAAATGAATAATCACGGAGAGTTATGTGTGGTGTTCTCTGATCCTAAGAGCAAACCAAAAGAGGAATGACATGGTGCTGCCATTTTGACATTTTTACACTGTATTTACCTTTGCTGATGAGGCATTGGTGAAAAGTAAAATATGCAAATATCAGTATTTGTATTATTATATTTCTGTAAATAATCACAATCCCTAAAATCACTGAGAATGATTCTCAGGTAAAGATGTCTAAGAGTTAAGGACCAGAAGCCAACAAACAGAAGAGAGTTCATAATGCAAACAATAACATGATACAGGAATTTAAGGACAGGTCTGTGGCATACAATTCAGTCTTTTAGTTTCTTTATATGTACAGGTTAAAGGAAAATTATCTACTTCTATACACTGCACCTGTAGGTTTTTTTTTGTCAGTTGACCACTTAGATTTTGTCCATTAACACAGCTACAGTAGTCTAAAAATCAAGATGTCCACTTAAAATTGGAAAAATACAAAATGCAAAATCTTCAACGCACTTTATGCAGTAACCGAAACAGAAAAAAAACGACAAACGTAAGCAGGCAGCTAAGTGGTCAACTGAGTCTCGCCTTTTTTATTAATTTTTTATAACTTTTTTAGCAGTAGGTACATATACAAGTGTAGATAATATAAGTATATATTCATATATACATAATGATTATGTATATATACCAGTAATGCATTCTTTATATATACTTATTTTCTTCACAGATATGTAAAACAGGAGAGAGAAAAGATGTCTTAAAAAATTAAAGGCTAAAATTAAGCAAAATGCATAAAACAAACCTACTGATAGAAACAATTTCTAAATGCACTTTGCACTATTTTTTGTTTGTTTTTCAAGAATTTTGCTTTTTTTCTTATGTTTTATTTTGTTGTTTTATTCAATATTATGTAGGAGAGGGGACACTCATTTAAAGTAGGAGTAGTACCCATTGCTACCATTTGAACTTCCTATACTCAGCTCTTGAAGGAGAGAGAGAGGGTCGCTGTTCTTTTTGGCCTGTTCGGGGCGAACAGCACGGGGCTTTGGTGGAGCACGTAGTGCGCTCGCATAGGACATGGTGGGTGGTTTGTTTAAATTTGAAGTAGCCTGGCTGGGCTCTGTTGGAGCCTGCGGTGGCTGCTGCTGCTTGTTATTGGGCATGAGAGGTGGAAACTGTCCAAGGTGCTGAAGAGAGTTGAGGGAGTGTGGGTGTGCCTGCTGTGCTGCTGTGGCTTCAGCCTTCACCTGTTCCTCCGTCTGACGAAGAGCCTTGGAAGCTGCATGTGGAAAAGTGCCCCAAAAAAAACAAGACAGGTAAATGTGACTAGAACTGAATATTACGTTTACACAATATACAGCTATTAATTAAAATTGACAAAAAGACTGAAACTGTCATAGTGCATAACATCAGTTCATTGATTCCTACCCATAATTTCCCGGTGCTGAGCGAGTGTGCCGGCTCCGTTACATGGAATGTTCTGAAACGGACCGGGACCCCCACCATTACTTGGCCAGGAATCATGTGAGGGATAGACATAGTGGGCATGTGGGTGTTGATGTATGTGTGGATGGGGGTGGTCCTGGGGGTCTGATGTACAAGGCTGGGGCTGTTGAGACAGGGCATTGTGGGTATTGGCTGGAGATGGTTCATCTGGGTAGCTAGAAGAGATGCGGCGCTGATACAGAGGCCGCCCCGGCCCCCTGGGTTCATACTGTACAGACAGTAAAGAAGCATTTAATCAGATAGGACATTTTTATCTTTTTGTCCACATTATTAGCATTAATTATTTTTATTTATGCTTCATACGATATTGGGAACTCTATATTTGAAAAAGGGAAATACTTTAGGAGGTAAGAAAATGCAGAAAATAGTGATTTCTGAAGTATTTCAAGATTTTAAGGTTCTTTGCTAATTTTCGTGATTTAATTATTAGCAGGCAAAAAGCCACACAGACGAATAATCCTTGCCTCATCTACGTTGTGAAGAGCTGTGGCTGCTGATGTTCTGGGGGACAGTGGGTGGTAGGTCTCCTGCTCTGGACCTTGACTTTGCTGTTGCTGCTGCTGTTGTTGCTGCTGCTGCTGCTGCTGCTGGTGCTGATGGTGAAGCTGCATCAGGTGGACTTGCTCCTGCCTGCTGGGGTGAGCCATGATGGGAAGTCCAAAAGGAAGACCATGGGCCTGGTTTGCTAACAGGTGGTTTTGTTGTGGGGGGCTCACTGATGTAGCTCCACCATGTGACCACTGGGCCTCTTGTAGAAGGTATTTGACCTGGGAGGGAGGGGGGCTGGCAGAGTGAGCTGTTGGCTGATGTGGGTAGCTACCAGTATTGTATATGGGGTTTCCAGGGTGCTGCTGCAGAGCTGTGTTGGTGAGAAGGTTGTCATTAAGGAGGTCACGACCGGTGTCATGGGAATAAGGTCCGGATGGGAAAGGGCCAGCGTGATTGGAGTTGGTGACCAAGGAGGATGTAAGGTCACCTGAGGCTCGGGACTGGGACTGCCGATACTGGAGGAGACGAGACTGGGGTGGTGGCTGCATCTCCGCTGCTTCCCTGGGATCAGGCTGCTCCTGTGGGGGCATCTCTCTCAAGAGACCTGGGTACCTAGGAAATTAAAATATACTATTTTACACTGAAACTTGGTATCCTAATTTAAAGCAACAACAAGGAAGACCATCACCATCTCAACTGTTTGATATATAAACTGTAATATCTGTGATGTTACCAGACCTGGCAAAAGATGGTCCAGTGGAGACTGGAGCAACTGCATCATCCTCCAAATTGGCACTCAGGCCCCAACTAGCTGCCCGGAGCAGTTGATGGGGGATACGAGCCATGTTAGGTTGAGCAAGGTGGGCAAGCTGCTGGGGCAAAGGAAAGGCGACGCTGCCCTGAAGAAAAGGGCCTCCTGCCTCCCCCCACTGGCCCAGCCTCGCTGCCTGCTGCTGCTGGCTAAGGGCCTCAAGAGCCAATGGTCCCTGGAGGTCTGAAAGGGCAACCACGTGATTAATTCTAAAGACCGCTGTTGTCCTTCTGATTCTAGGGGCATGAATTAATGTACCAAGATTAAATTTAAGGTACCAAAATGCATCTTTTTCCCTGTAATCATTATTTTTATGCGTATGCTAATCAAGAAAGAAAACCATCACAACGTTGTACATGTTTTTGAGGAAAACCTCCACTGAATAAACCCTGCAGAGCAAAACAGGTTTTAACAGTTTTCTGTGAGCAATTTGGAGGGTGCTGAGCAGCGACATAGGTAAGACATGGAATCTGAGTAAGAAAGGGAAAGGAAACAGCATACAAAACAGACTGCTTTCTAAGCAAACTCTCGCTTTGCATGCAATCAAGCGGTGGTGGTTGCAATGCAGAGGAGGGTAAGGCTGCATCTGTACTGATAACAGTCGAGAGCTACAGTGGATTCATCAGAATATGCATTTAGACTCATTCAAAGAAGCTGTGAGCACAAGCGACTGAAAGTTCCCTGAACAGATCAAGCGTTATTACATCATATATTCTATCTGTGCAGCCAGCATTCCTGCTGAGTTTGTAAAATGTCAGTATATTTTCTTTTGAAGAACAGCCAAAAGCAGGACCAACATACAGAGACAAATAACCATTTATGATAACTAACCCCAGTCGGCATATCTGCATATATCTGACTATAAGAGGAAGCTGGAGCACACAGAGAAAAGCCAAACATATTAAGGAGAACGTGCAAACTCCATCATCACATTTATAATCCATTGGAGAGAAAGAAACATCAAAGTATCTGAAAAATATCTTTCCAAGGCACAGAGCTGTTATAGGAAAGATACACATTAGAAAAAACAAATAATGGAGAATTAAAAATTTCATATATAATAAGTCAAAGAAAAAACATGTATATATACAGTGCATCTGATAAAACATCCAGTGTGAAATCCTTTGAAACTTTCTCCTCTGCGCTCTTTCCTAAACAGATTTGATGCAGCAATGTTTCCCAAGTTGAATTTAGTAGCTGATAAAAAATAAATGAGTCAATAATACTTTTGTTAACCATTAAAAAATCAGCCCACAAATGAATTGTGTTGCACTCACCAAGACCATCTCCCATGCTTCCATCCTGTCCGTCTTCCCCAAAGCTATTGACCCTGTTATGCTGTGACAGGCCTGGGTGGTGGCCTCCTGTGTGGCCCATTGGAGTCCTAATGGAACTACCCATCTCCTCCACTCCTCCAGACTCTGCGCTGTCCAAGGTGGGAGACTGGACAGCCCTGTGATGGGGTATGGGGCCACTGAAGAAGGAAGCATTGTGGCTACCACCAGTGTAGGCAGGACTGAGCTGTGGCTGCTGCTGCTGACTCTGTTGAGCCATGCCTGGGTGCTGAGACTGGCTGACCCGAAAAGGAAGCCTGGAGACTGGATACTGTTGGGGAAAGGGTCTTCCACTGGCTGGATGCGGTGGGAAGGCTGCATTGGGTGGTGCCAGGTGGTAGTTGAGTGGTCTCTGGGCAGTTGAAGGGTCTTTTCTATGGAGGAGAGCATTGGGAAATCCCAGACCGTCGATCTGCGAATCCAGACTTCGACCCTGGCCTGTGTCTAAATCAGCCTGAAACATAAACAACACCCCAAACATTACAACTGGCCAATTATTAGAACTCACAAAAGTCAAAAAGCTATTCTTAATTTCAGCTGTGGTAATGTGTGTCAACATAGAAGAGATGAAAATAAAAAATACAGTTTGCCAATGACTTGCCTGTTTTTCCTTCATGTCCGAGGACTTCCTCTCGGGTGTTAGAAGCCGGTTCTGTTCTGACTTTGGACAAGCTTCTAATTTACCTAAGATGACGTCAAAACCAAAAAAGAAACTTTAAATCTATTGGTTACAGTTATTTTATTTATATTTGATGGGATACAACTACAGTAATGTGCTTTGCTTTGATGTAGTAATTAAAATCAAGGCACACCATTTCTTATTGGGTCTGTCTGTAGGTCTTTGTCAGGGCTAGGTTGGCCCATGCCCAGAGAGGAGGGGTGGGCCACCCCACTGTAAGGAATGGGGGAGCCTCGATTCTGGGCCTGCAGCAGGTTGAAGTTGTAGGCCATGGCTGCAGGGTGGCTCATGATGCGTGGGTCAACAGCGAAGCGATTCTGGTATCCTGGCCAAGGCAACTAAAGAAAAAAAAAAGCAGATTATTGATCAGTGTACAGTGACCAAGACAGGAAGGTAAACAATATGGATGAGTTAATTTGGGCATTTCAAATTATTATTACCTTAATATCAAGGAAACAGAAGCAGAAAAACTTACAGGCAGGGGCATGGACATGACCATGTTTCCACCATACACTGCAGGAACGTAGAGGATACTGGCGCCTGTATGAGGATCTATCCTCTGCACAGGACTGGGTGACTTGCCCATGCCAGCTGGTGTACCACCCAAGGGTGGTGTGAATGCCCGAATAGGGTTTCCCATCAGCACGGCTGGGTTGGGTTGGACTGCAATGAGAGAAGTTGATGAGGTAACACAAGTGTATGCATATAGGATTTAACATGAATGTATTGACACAGTAAGAGTAGGCAAGACACATGTTCAAGGCAAGTCATGTTCAAAACAATTCAGAGAACAGGGAATGTTAGACAATACACCGTGATTTAAGAGGACACCTATATTACTTAACTCATCATCAAAAAGAAGCAATTTCCACAGACATCGTTTGATTTTCAATTTTTCTTTTAACTTTATGTGCTGCCGTTTGACACAATGGCAAACTGTTGAAGCAAACGGAACTGTCTTTCCCTTGTGAACATCCTATTAAATGCTTGCTGTGTTGCTTCAGGCCTTCATGTATCCATATGGGCTGCTGCATTAGTGTTGCTCAAATCAAACTGTCAAAACACTTGTTTGTATGTGTGTGCAGAGAGAGAGGAAAAGATACAATAGAAGCACTTGCTGTTTTGTCCATAATATACAAAGCTTCTTATTCATGTTCTCTGTGCAATGCAGTTGTTTTTCTGTCATCTTAAGGTTTGTTGAAGCTAACAACACAGAGGGCTAAGGCTTTGTGACAGTGCTGCTTCATACTGGAATGGAATTTCTGCACACTACTTTTTTCTATTTTTTTCTACTAGGTTTTTCTATTTAGATGAAGCCCTGTGCAGCCTGTTTAGAAAGCTGTGTTACTCTCTCGCTTCGTCATCTTCACTGACATTGAGGGATATGAACATTTCTTGAAAATAAGTCAAATATAACATAAAAAACCTTGAACATCCCATGAAATTGTTTGATTTTCAGTTTTCTGGACATACTGCAGAGTGTGTTACCAACAGAAACAAAACAAGGCAGGCAAAGCAGGAAAATGGTTGGAACTTAGACAAAATCAAGAAACCTTTTCGCATATAACAGCAGATAAGAGAAAAATGTTACCAGGTTATAGAGGTAATAATATAAAAAACTACACTGTGACACATTATTATACCTTTTAGTGTTTCAACATGGGTAAATATCGGTAGTTTGTTATACTCACCATATCCGTCAGATGGCAGGTGCTCTGTGTGGTTTGCATGTTTCCCCTGTCAGACAAAAGAGTCGTCAGTAGGTTATTAAAAAAAGATGACTCCATATAAAAAGAGTAACGGCGAGTAGTAATAGCAAGTAGCTTATACACGGTGACAGTTCATTTGCAACCACAGACGTTATTAATATTAGAAAAGTACATAAATGGAAGAGCCACAAGTACAGACTTTCTTCACCTCTACAGACTAAAACCATTAGAACATTTCTCTCCACAGGGCATAACAATAGTATTTCAACATGAGGTTGAAGCAGTATTGAGAAATGATCAAAGCACAACAATAAAAACAAACAACGAGTAGTTGAACGCAAAGGCAATGGTCATTTGTTGAGCAAAATGAAGACTTGTGCACATCAGACATTCAGAGATAAGGTTGCATGGAATGTTGGAATCACGATTTAAAAAATAGCCTTAATGCTGGCATCACTTTGTGGCAGAGCTTAGGCTCCGTAGACAAATTAAATTCTCCCGTGAGGTATCGCATGATAATGGTCATCAGAAACAAGTGAAAATGTTATATTCACGTAATCACAGTCAACAAATGCAAAATGCATACTGGCAGCACATTGTGCGTTCTGTTTTACTTGTACAACCCTGAAGAATGTAAGAGGAAGACTGTTTATGTGGCGTATGCACTGTATGTATGTGTGTGTGTGTATGTATGTGTGTGTAAAGTCTGCAGTTGCTGCGGAGCTGTGGCTCATTAGGCCCAGTAGGTGATGGCAGCGGGTTGGCAGCTGTGGTGATTTCGTTAACCTTTACCTCAGGGCAGGAGGCAGGCCAGACTCACAAAGACATTTCAGTCTAAGCTAAACAATCAAGCAATACGTCTTTCCTCTAACCTACAAACCCAACTTCCTATTCATGTTGTTCATCTGGGGATAAATGAACAAAAAAGGAATAAACTAATTTCCTTTGGTAAAAATTGAACTGATTTATTTTATTTCGATGTGCGTTTTGTGCCTGCTTGAGCAAAGCTTTTTATTATTTTTCCCTCTCTAAATGCGGGAGTCTATTTATTCCTGATAATTTATTTGCCATTTCAAAACAGTCTTTCCCATAGCTTTTTTAAATTTCTTTTCAGCCTCCCCACTGTCTTCAATCTTTTTAGAAAACTAGTTTATTAAATCTAGACGTAGCAGAAGTAGCTCCAGCAAAGTCAAAGTCAAACCTTAATTGCATCTGTTTGATAAATACATGTTTTCTTGCAGAAACTGAAAATGTCCATAAAAACATACAGACATATAGACAGTTTGCACATTTCTCTCCCTCATTTAAAACCCATTACCTTAGGAGGCGACTGCTGCTGTTGCTGTTGTTGCTGCTGTGGACCCTGCTTGTTGGATGCAGGCTGGACATGATGAGGATGTGGATGATGGTGGGGATGTAGAGTCTGTGAAGAAGAGTGGTGCCCTTGCAGAGGTCTGAGTGCTCGTGGGATGAACTCTGGGGCGAGTGGATTCAGGACATAGGTCTTCTTGAGTTCCAGGGCCTCGAGCTGAGCCTTGATCTGCTCAAAGGTAATGCCATGGAGGCTTGAGTTGTCGTGGCAGATGGAGATAAAGTGCTCCCAGAATTTTCTAGAAAAGATTTTAAAGGGGGAGAGAACAGTTGGAGAGTAGATTTACTTATATTCTCCTTCATCTCTCCTTGTTTGACTGAGTGCTTCATGGATCATCTTGTTGACTATTTCCTGCTGGCAGTGTAACTGATTACTCTTGGGTGTTGCATATAAAAGCATGTATAAAGACACAAGAGAGAAAATGAGGAAAGGGATAATCAGCAAAAAGATGAAGTATGCTAAAGGGAAATATAATTAAAGCCAGGGGGCAAAAGTGCCTACTAGAGTTGCAGGTACGCTCAGGATGAACAAAGAGCACAGCAGCTATCTCTCAGCAAACCATTCAAAAATAAGCAGTCAGCTTTTATGGATACAATAATGATTAAAATCTAATAAACCTCTCAAAGTCAGAGGTAAAAAAGGATAAAGATTTAAACACCTGAACCTACATTAACCTGTGTTACTCCCTTCTGTCTGCATCTTAACACTTCTTTTTGCTGCTTTTCTGACCAAGACCTTTAACGACTGGAAGACAATGCAACATTGGACAAACAATGTGTCTGTTTTTGACACACCAAATTAATTGCTCTGTCTCGTTGCAGCCTGACATTTTCAACCACAACAGCATAGAACCTGGCATGTTGGGCTGACTGGTGCAAACAAAACAGCCCGTTGCTATAGAGACAGAAGGTGTGGAGATGAGGCTAAGATTCAAATGGAGAAAAAGATTCAGTGGTGACTCATAACTATCAAGAACTTTATGACTGCAACCAAAATTTCAGGACAAGAAGGAAAAATAAATAGATGTGCTTGTATAGTAAGAGCCCATCAGTGCAAGACATTACAACATTTGTTAAATATAACTCTATCATCCCTGTGGGGAGTAGAATAGGAACCTGGCACCGCTTTGCTGAGTATGGATGGCGACAAACGGTGCAAAATATAACATGTTGTGATGTAATGTAATTTATTGTAATGTTGTTATGTAATATATTTGTTGTAATGTGGTGTTCTTGGTGGTAGTGCAGCTATTAAATGTTTTCCGGCCACCACTAAATAAAAAAAACAGGTAATGTAAGGTTACTCCACATAAGTAAATATCTGCTATGTTCTGAGGCTTAGATTAAGTGTGTCTGTTTACCTGCAGCGCCCAACAGAACACAGTGCTATGGGGTCTCCCACAACTGCAACCAGGGACTGGGCTCTGGTGATGGCTGTGTTGAGTAGCTTGTAATTGGAGAGAAAACCATAATCAAGGTCTTCAGTTGAGTCCTCAACCAGTTGTTCTTTACGCTTGATAGCTGTCTGCTTGTGCTTGCAGGTATGCCGCGTCCGCACAGTGCTGAGGAAAAGGACCCGGAACTGTTTGCCTGCAAACAATTTTATTACAACCTCTGTAAGTACCCTGAGAACAGATCACAATGTTTTATTCATCTTTTCTAGTACAACTGACCTCTAATATCAGTGGCAATTGAAACCACATCTGATACTTGGTGTGTTAATGTTTTTCAAATCACTACCAAATTGAATAAATAGATGAATACAACAGATTGTTATAGCTTCAGAGACTGATAAAATCAAGAAACAATGATTAAATAGTTTAAATTAGTCACCATCTAAACAGCACGTTTTCTGTGTGTGTGTTCATGTGTTCTAATGACTTGTGCAAAGCAGCTGGGTGTAAATGGCAGGGGTTTGGTCCCACAGAAGCTCTGTTTATACTGGGATTAAATGATCTGAAGGCCAACATGAACACTGCAGAGTGCAGTGGAAAAGCAAAGAGCTCATCTCACTCAAATTGTATAAGGCAATTTTCAATAGGGAATATATGCGAGACCTTTGGGAATATAACTTTGGGATTTTATTGTAACTTTTTATGATTGACCATTCATGCTGTTCTTCAGTTTTCTTTCTTTGAATTAATATTGAAAATACTATCAACTTAAAAATAAAGATCTACTGTAAATCCTTAAACCAAAATGTGTTTAATCAATAGACAACAATTTAGATTTCACAATATTACAAATGAAACTTTTTAAAATATGTTATCATTTCTGTTTTAGTACATATATGAAGCCAAAAGGGCTAATGCCATTTCTCACCTTGGACGTTGAGTACTCTTTCAACGCTGACCTCATGCATCCTCTTCTTTCGGAGTTCAGCACGAATGCGGAACACCTGGTCAGCATATGGTGTCACCACTCCAATACTGCCCTCGTCCAACTTTCCCCAGGCTACAGGCCACTTCTTGCGTAGCTCCTCCACTCGCTCCACTATTTCGAATACCTGAGGGGATGGGAGGGGATAATATATTACAATCATAATGAGAAAAAAAAGCATCACTTAATCCTGACAAGCTCATATACCGGTAGTTAAGAATCAAAAAGAAGAGAGTTTTGAACTCACACATTAAGCATATCAGGAATAACTGATCATTTGAATCTTCACTGTATTTTGTCATAAATGAGTTATGGGTTTCATGTTCAAAGCTTTGACACTTTAGGATTAGCCCATCAGAGACACTTGTAAACAGACACACGCCTGTCAAAGCATCGTAATTCTGCAAGATTATAATGACACTTGTATTAGTCTGATATGGGTATCAGAGAGATGGTTGGTAATTCAGCTGACATTGCTGACAGTTTGGGAGCAAAACCAAGAAACATCCATAGTTTAATTGGTTAAAAATGTCAACAAATGGTCAGAGTTCAGACACTGCATATGACCAGTCTGCAGGCGGACCAATCAACTGCAGCGACTGTCAATGAGTCATGCATCACAAGTATTAAATTAAGCAGTTGGTTGGCCTCCTAATTAACTTTATGGCCTTCATCTTTAATTATGATTTTAGGATAGCAGGCACTGTAATTACAGTGCGGACTAGAAATAAACAATGCAGTCAGTTTCAGATGACCATTGTGCATGGGATGAGCCAACCAAATTCAGTTCTATAATCTAATTATATAGAATTTCTCTTGCTGATGGGTCAGGTGTGCATGCAAGAAAAACATGACGGCATATTTTTATAGAGCCAACTACTGCTTGCTGTGGTGGTTCACACAAAACCTTGAATTTTATGTACAGCTTTGCCAGTGTAAGTTTGTGATATTCTTTAACTCCATACCTCAGCGTTGTTGTAATAGGCAGTGCTGTTCTTCTCCTGAACATCTTCTCCTCTGGCTGTGAAGAAGGTCAGAGGGTAGAAGTCCTTATGAGATGGCTGCTTTCCGCTTGCCATTAACTTCCCATCATAAAATAACTCTGATGTGTAGCTGCAGGAAGGTGAGAAGAGGAAGAGAAAAGAAATGTCATTTTACATTAACAAATTTATACACAATTATCTGTATCAAAGCAAGTCACAGTTGAGATTTTCAGAATCCTGACCAACGTCTGGAGGGGGGTTCTGTAGAAATGTCTAGTATTTGATCAAAAACCCTGTGATAGCGATAAACCTGTCAAAAACTGAAGGTCTGAAAAAACAATTTACTGCATCCCTCGGGAGAACGATCATGATTAACATGATTGATTTGAATCATTATGGATGTGTGCTACTTCGTTCTGAGTATCACTCTTCCTTTGGGAAATAACTTCATTTCATCTTCTCAACAGTATGTGTAGCACCAGGCCAACTCTTCTTTATAGCATATTGTCTTTACTTCACCTTTTCAGGAATAGTTTCAACACATGGTAGTGTTGAAGGCTCACACCTACTTGATGATTGCTTCATGGGAGCGGTAGTTCTCGCACAGAAGGATGCGACAGGGGAATTCCCGAGGGTAATGCTCATACAGTCGGTCCAGCAGTGACACATGCAGGTTGCGCTCCCGTGCAAACTCACTGTACACAAATGGACTTAGCTGCAAACCGAGGAACAGATGATTAAGAGAGACAGGAAGGAAGAAGTTTTTATTTTGGTTTATTTTAGGATACAAAATAAAGTCCCTTAACATCTGAGACAGTGAACCTAAGACTGAATGTCTTACCTGCATGTGGTCCCCAGCCAGCACGATGCGGGTGGTCTTGCTAGCTAGAGCAAAAGGCATGATGGTTTCACACTCCATCGCCTGGGCCGCTTCATCCAGTAGGATATGACTGAACAACCCTGCCAAAAACACCAATATTACATCATCAGCACCACCAACAACAACAACAACAGTTCTTTATACCTGAAATTATACTGTATAAAATCTCAAACTCTAGGACAATACAGGTCTAAATAATGTCTCAATAAAAAAAGTGTGAGGCTTTAATAGCTTCTTTTTTATATAAATCAAGCGGCTATCCTTCTATGAGATACGACTTTTGTTGTTTACAATAAAGCCCCAAAGTATCATGACTTTCCAACATAGCTTTTTGTTGAATTGAGAGCCCTACTTTTATTCAATAGTGTGCAAGTTTTATAGAAAAAAAAATTGTATTGAATAATAATTTTTTGCATTTAATAAAGACAAAGAATTTTAAAAGCTGTGTCACCGGTAACCTGTGCCATTCACTTAAGGCAGTGATACAGACCACTAAAAATCATTTGACAAGATACCGCTTACACTGATACCACTGCTGCTGTTTCAAAATTACAAATTTAAACTGAAAGCCCAGTAGTAACTAGACCCTGTATACAAACATTTAATTACTGGTACATTGGTAGATTAATGAAGGATAATTTGTTCAACAAAAAAAATCTAAAACCCAGTATTTGTCACAAATGCACCAAAATATCACTTTCTGTAATCTCTCTTTTATTTAGCCCTGCAACTTAAAGCTTTGAGGTTTTTTTGGTTTTTTTTTAAAGGATGGAACAGTAGTCTAAACCTGATTTAAAACGCTCAAATGGTGCTTGGCACTATGAGGGGAGGAATGAAACGGCATTGCAAATGAGTGCTGGGGGCAGGAAGCAGGGAAAGGAGAGGCTGAATAACAACCAGAAAAACAGCCTCTGAAGTCTGCACACCATTTTACACAGGAAAATGTATGCAGATATAAAATGTGATGGTTTGAAATAACAAAATAAACTCTGACTGTCAAAAGGTTACCAACAGAAACGTGCTGGCAAATAAAAAAATAAATCTGCATAGCAATCTGAGGGAACATTTACTTCTTAGTATGTACCTTTGAACAAATGTAAAAATGTATTAAATACTTCTCAGCAAAATATAAAGCCTCAAATTAGTGTCTTAGTGCTTACATTTCACAGGCTTGTACAAATTGTTGTGCAATGTGTGTAAAGTGAGATAATCTACTGGAACGAATGAAGTGAGTAATGCTTCATCGTGAGTAATCATCTAAAGCATAAATGTACGCATGGCAGAAAATCGTCTTTGGGATATCTTGAAACAGACTGAATATGGTTAGACTGCAGCCTATGTTTCAGTTATGTAATTATGTGTATATCTGCTATAATGAGTTGTTAGATAGTAAAGACGGTCTCGATGCCACTGAGGTCACTTGCTGCAAACATGGTCTAATACGCATACAATGATGCATGAGTAAAATGTGGATAATAGGCAGAAACTTCATACACTTGAGTAATCTCTCAGCATTCTGTGTAAATGAATGAACAGGCATGTAGCGCAGTGGTTTACTGTGTTGAGGGCAATGAAATGCTGACGAGAGCATCATATCAGACAGTGCTATTAAAGCCTGCTTTGAGCTCTTCATTATTTCCCAGTCTTGCTCAACAATGCAGCCAAAGGGACGTCATGCAAATGTGCTACCCCTTTTTTCACACTGTACATTACTGAGGCCAGGTTCGTTTGTTGACCCCTTCCATAAATTGCAGTCAACGGCAGCCCAGCTGCATCCTGCCTACTTGTGTTTTTAATTTGATCCACGTGAACAAATAAGAACCAAATAACACTCACAAATGATGTACACAGGTCATTACAAATGGGAATGTTTCCCCAGGCAGGGATGTAGAGATTAGGAGGGAGACTAGAGGGAGGCGAACATGGTCTTTATGAGCACAGAGAAGACAAAGAGGCAGACATGAAGGGAAACGGGGCTTAATGTTTCACCTGGGATACAGTTGGCAGCCTCGGGAAACCTCTCTCTAAACAAGAGACCTAAATTACATTTCTGCAGCTGCTATCTGTCACCAGACTAATAATGATGTTTGAATTTGGACACAGTAGTACGAGGCAGAGGTGAAAGAGATCAGAGGAACAGTGTTACAGAGGTGACTTGAGAGAAAGATGACTGTTGCCAATAAATGATGACTCCCTGGACTCACACAGCCTGTTTCTCCATAACTGTCTCTTTCTACCCTTTCCACAGTATAAAAATAACAATGTGTGAAATGGTCTTTGCGGGTCACTGTATCCTATACCCCAAACTGTTCAAAGATAAGGGTTGAAAGTTTTATCAAACTAATGACCTAACCATAAAACTAAATACAATATACACATAGCTATTACCTGCCATTGCTGATATGCAACACGGTAGCGGACAATAAAATGAAAGTAAATATGGAACGATGTGCTTTCTGGAAGAACATACCCACTTATTTATTTGACCTTTGTTATTTACATCTTGACATCTTGTATAATCGTTGCGTTGCCATAAATTCTAATATTAATATAAAAAAACAGACTTCTGTTCAACATAATCAGCATAGCAATGTCACATTAGCAGTGCAACTATAGAAGCTCATAGACAAACCAGGGCTTAATTGTGAATGATGGTGGGTGATGTGCATAATGACCTGGCATTGACTCACTGCGGAGGTATAAATTAGACGTTGCAGGAAAAAAAACTTCGAATACTCGACCTGTATTCACAACAAGTCACTGTGCTCCAAAAAGCAGCAGAGATAAAACAGACCGCATCTTAACCATCTTTTTTTGGAGCACCTGTGTGTTTGAGGTGGGAGATTTGTTATTGCTACTTAGTAGACTCACTGGCTCCCAAATGCCTCATTTCCTGGCAATTTTCATCACTGTTGAACACCGGGAGAACAGAAGAGATGAAATGTTGGCAGTAGGGCTAATGATGTAAAGTACATTAGAAGCAGATGGTGTTCCCAAGCAACTGACAAAGCCCCCTCCGCTGACACATTAGAGATGTTATTAGCATACACTGACAAATAGTGTCTTTTAGCCAGCTTATATGTGTTTCATTCCTCTCTAAATGGAGAGCCCCTGCCAGGAGCTGATACAAGAGTCACTGGGGATGACCAAAGAACAGGAAACTGAATGCTCCAAGCTGCGTCAAACATAATTATGAGCCTCAAATTTGTTTGAAATTAGATTACTATATATTGTTATAGATCTATAGTAAACACTATCTTTATTTAATTAAAATATCTTCTTGACCTCAGCTGCATGTATACAAATTACATCAAATACAAGAATTGAGTTGAATTGACCTACTTGAAAATTGCCATTGAAGATCACAATTTTTATTATTAGAAAATATTTGAATGGACTTTGAAACTGTGTTTTACATGGATTCGTCTGGCTAAATATCTATTCATATGACTCACCAGGTTCCAAGTCAAGCTGGCAGAGGTACTGGGAGGTGCTGAGGGTGACCACCACCACACGGTGCCTGAGGATGTCCTCCCTTGTGGGCATCTGAAAAGTGACATGTGTGCTGGAGATGAGACAGTACTGCTGGACCACTGGGTGGACCGTCTTCACCCAGCGGTTCCTGAAGTATACCCTGGAGAGGGAAAAATAATTACAGTCAGGAGAGGACAAGAGCAATTACTTTCATATTTGTATCAATTTCAAGCCATTTTTGGGTATCATCACAACTATCAGGTCTATGCTAGTTTTGATTCACACCTATTAATAAATTTATTCCATCACATTACTGGATCAAAATGACTCGAAATGACTGGACCACAAAAGCGACCCGACCATCAATGACAGCGAGGAAGACCTTACAGATCATCTCCTTAATATATTCATTAGTCCGTTTCCACAACTGTTTTTTATTCAGACTGGTTCTTACTGTTGAGTGGAACCAGTCATCCGTAAAGAAACAAGGGGACAAAGAGGAGTTTGGAGTGCTGCAGTGATTACAGAGGAATTCACTGGAACACACAGAAATCAGCATGCCCACTCATTTGAAACAAGCCATTTGATTGCCCATATGGTCCCTAGGCTTGTGTGTGCAGACAAACACGCAGCTGTCATGTTAGGGTCTAACCATTCAGACAGGCATGGCTTTACTGTCCACAGTGACTTCTCGGTTTGCTGAATTGTGACTGAAAGCAACTGGTGCGGCATAAGAAATCTGTTGCATCTGTAAGTGTATGCTTACTGTATCCAGGTGTATTCTTAAAGTGTTAAGTCAATGATAGTCTTTGCTTTGTGTATATCACGGCGGTTTAACTGAGTCTTCATCAAGTCTTTTTTGACAATTGCGTTTCTTTACCTGAGAGGTCTGGCATGTGGATTGCCTGCTTCAACGTAAGGATGAAGATAGTCCTTAATGTAAAGGTCAGCCGCACTGTTGGAGTGGGTGCAGATCAAGACCCTGTGGGGAAAAAAAATAAACAAATGATGTCAAGGGTTAAGCATAATACACATATGCTATAAATACTCATTTCCAGAATCAAAACCATGGGACATAAACCAAACAAAAGAGCTTGAATAGAAGTGTTAACCCTCCTTAGTGGAGATCCCTTTCATTTCTGACGAAAATACAAAAGGTTTGTTTAATTATCAAGAAATACTCCAGGGCTTTTATTTTTATTAACTGAGAATGTATCTTCATCTTCTTGCATGTTTTGACAGTAACTCCAAAATGTTGTTCCAAAATGCACAACATATAATATTACCAGGAAATAAAATCAACTTATTTAATCTAAATTAGATTTTCAGCAATGATTTTTGAGAGCCTGACAACATTTGCAATATTAGAAAGACTGGAATGCCACCTGTGTTCACTTAGTAAAACATTTCATTTGGTGAAACACTTCAGCTACAGTCTTAAAAAGCTTTGAGCACCAGACTTGCATAGTAACACATACTGGCTGCAAAGGTCCATGGGCTATCTCCTCCACATCGCCTCCATTTTATCAGTCTGATGCATATGCAACACAAGTCCAGAGGGGTCACTCCTCCTTGTCCTAGCTTTTAAAATATCTATAATTCATCCTAAACATTGAATATTAAATGTATCCTGAGTGAGATGAGCAATGAATATTACATTGATACACATTTTCGGAGGCCATTTTACTTTGCATATATACATATATATAACAAAATGTTAGCTTCTGTTCAGGGGACACTGTCCAAGGTACTGCATTCATTTTTCATGAAGACCAGGGAAACATTTATGTGTTTGTGCAACATTGCTTTGCTTTTAACAAAAAAATGCATAATTTCCTTTGGGTATCTACACACAGGCAGGGAGCTCGATGATGATGAAAAATACCAGTGAAAGAAAATCTAGCAATCTTTTTTGTTTCACAATACTGAGGTCTACTCCAGTAACAGAACTTTATTGTTCAGATTATGGTTTGCATGAGTATCCATCCAGGCCCAGGAACTGTGTTGATATTCAAATTATCCTTGTGCTCTGACCACAAATGACACAAATTCATCTAAATTTGCATTCTCTCACACACACATACACACAGTGCCTTAAATTAAAATGTCAAATCCAAGGCTGTTACTGGCCTTGGGCAAAAACTGAGGTGACCGGACATCCAAACACCCCAATTACACCCTCAGATTGACCTCCCTTGACATCTGGAGCTTTTGAGAACAATTCCAACCTGTTACATGCACATTAAATTATAAACACGACATCTCCAAATGCTCGAAATCTTTTTAGAATTCCTGGCTATTGTTCTTTTAAAATGAACTGATAATTCTAACAGGCTCTAATATCAAAACCATTCAGTGTTAAATCAAGCTACATTTTAAGAAAGTCCTAGCCAACAGTACTGCCTTGTGAGCAAGGCAAGGACACTTTGTAACCCAAGTTATGCAAGATGACAGACACACAACATTTAACAGTTTTAGACGTTGCATGAAGGTGTTGTATGTGGAAACATAAAAGTTCAAATAAATGTAAGTGCTTAATTGGATGTTTATTTTTTTTTTAAATGTTTATGAGTGATTAATAATAATCACTCACGCTCAAAAAACAGAGAACAATCAGGTCAGATTATTATTATTATTATTATTATTATTATTAAGACAGCACAAGATGATAAAGAAATGCTGTGATGCGACACGAAATTACAAGTTTTTAGCCTGATGTGACAACAGACGATAACACCGCCCAACTCGACAATTCAGAAGGATAGAATTTCTGGGAAACATTGTCAGAACCATGAATATGGTGTGTGTGTGTGTGTGTGTGTGTGTGTGTATATATATATATATATATATAAAATAAAAAAATAGAATGTTGATGTTAGCAGTTAGTTTTTGATAGTTAATGCTGCACATACAGTAAATAAGTGGAACGATCATTAACGGATTGTGTTGAAGAGTAAAAACTGTAGTTACACAGGAAACAGTATGACCTGGTCAAGAATGACCAGAAACCAGCTAAGTAGTGTTATCACCAGTTCCACCTGACATTTCTCACTGAAGAGAAGCAGTTCTTATCCATTGCATTAAAGAGGTTAGTGCGATATATGTGTGCAATAATCAGTATGCCCCTGGAGGGATGTTAGAGAAATTGAAATGGCCCTTAATAGAACAAAGGTTCCCCACCCAGCTTTAAGAAAAGCATAAACAACAGCCTCCAAAAGGCCATAAACTTGAATCATTAGCTCTCCAAATCAACAGGAACTGTTATAACCTTCAAAAAGGCAGGGTTTTCTACATCAAGCTGCACTGATACAACCTGACAGTGGCATGACAGTACACTGCTTCGCACTACATTATTTAAAGAAATTAATGAGCCAAAAAACAAATGACTACTTCACGACACCACCACAGGATTTTTAAGACTGGTTAAGATTTTATTTGTGTCAATTTTACTACAGGTTGCCAGCAGAGGCCAAAATTAATAAATACATTTTGTGACAAAAAAGTGATAGTTGTATGTATATAAGCATAAAGAAAATACATTAAAAAAAATTGAACTGACCTGCTGTGTTCCTGGCGGAGGATGTGTTTGACAGCCTGTGCCAAGGTGAACGTCTTGCCGGTGCCATAGGGCCCGATGATGAGGACTGGGGGTAGGGGAATAGAGATGGGTGTGGTGATGGCCAATATGGCCTCTTTTTGTTTGGCATTCAGACGCGGGTCCAGCTGCTCATCCCATTGCCTGAGGGATAACAGAGGATAGAGTAAAATTATTAGGGGAATTAATAAATCAAGTTTTAATGAACTTGCAGAATTAATTTAACATTTGTAAGCAATTTCATAAAATATTGCCTAGAACGTTTGAACACAAAAGATACAGCGAAACCTTTTGCTAACTGAATTCACCTAACATTTACAAGCACTGACATGAAATATTGCCCAATAATGTGTGAACACAAAAGAGACAGAGAAATCTTTTGATAACTGAATTCATTTAACATTTGTAAGCACTCACATAAAATATTGCCTAATAATGTTTGAACACAAAAGAGACCGAGAAACCTTTTGCTAATTGAATTCATTTAAGCGGGAAAGAGATAAAGTGAGAGGACAAGTTCTTGCGCAGAATGATGTGGAGAGGTGTCACAAGTGAGGTGGTGGGGAGCAAACTGGGAGTGGATGAAAAAAGCTCTCATTGTTCATAGCAGGTTTTCATGTCAGGGTAATTTCTTCCTCTTCCTCTTCCATTCTATTAGATGTACTGTCATAAATACACTGTTTTATGCAGTTGACTAACATGTACAATTGACAAACACAGTAATAAAGTAAGACATTAAGTTAAGTTTGACATTGACAGTGAGAGGAAAAAGCATGTGAGCCTTTTGGAACTGCATTTATGCACAAATATGCATTCAAACATGATCAGTGTATCAATAAACTATGTTACTAAAACACGAATACGCTGCGAGTTAAACAACACAGAAGGGAATGTGTATGAGTACACATATGTGAATTTATACACAATTCACACTGTGTGAGCTATCATGGATAAGTGTGTGTTTGTCTCTAAGCATCGCTGCCCTCATTATAAAAAGTGCATCCTCTAAAGCTGTGAGCCCACCAGCAACAATTGATTGAGCTCCAACTGAGACATAGTTGGGGGGCTGAGATACTGCACTACTGGTGTGTTTGTGCGTGTCTGCGTGTGTGGTGTTTATGATGGACTAATAGGATCAAAAAGTGATGAAAATTTTCAACTTTCTCTGCAAAACCCACTGTCCTTATTCCTGAAAAGCAATCAAGAGAGAGGCAAAGTAGCTCATTTATCACAGTGTAATAACCACTGCTCGTAAAAGGCTTTTCATTCAAAAACTAAAAAACTCTATTATAAGAATTTAATTGCACTATGGTACAATGTAAAGTGGGCAAAAGGATCTTCCATCTGTTGGGCTTTTTGTTTATTTCACGGCATCAAGAAAAAAGAAACACAGATGTGGGGCTCTAAACCACAAATTATACTTATAAATGGTGTGAATTAATAAGAAAACCTTTTCTGTGATAGTTCCATGGCACCACCATTGGAGGAATCTTAACTCACATAAACTTTAGTTTCATTCACTCATTAGCCCAAATGAAATACACCTACTTATCCAACTTCCAATTAAAACAAGAGTATACATCAATCACAGTCTGGAGCAGAGATAAAGCAGCAGTCTGGAAAATCACAGGGGATTATATTTGACTTTGACTTTAGTCAATAAAGATTACTGCCTTGCTCCCCTTACCTGTCCAACATCAGAGAGATATCCTAAACTGTGAGCAGCTGCCAGCGTTTGAGAATGACTGCCAAGTCAGCAAGGCAAAGGATATTCAGTCAGCTCTCAAATTGGTGTGGTGCCCTTTCTGTTGAGGTAGTTGTCAGGCTTATGTGATGTGCGAGTATTAAAAGAGTTTTTGTATAATAAATGTCTTTACAATGAGCAGCATTTTGTGTGCATGCTGTAGGTACCTCACTTTCAAAATGAATTGCAACTGCCTGACACCAAAAGGGGTGCAAACCATGTTATTGTGTTAATAGAGTTATCCTCCAACAAACTGTCAAAAATATATTTTGTAAATGTAAATATATGTATGCGTTGGTCGATTGTGTGTTTGTGCATGATGGTGTAATACACGCCTGTTAGGGCTCCAGGGGATAGTGGGGACGAGGCTAACATCAGGGAAAAGGATGGTGTTATCCTTGATGCGATCCAGGGCATAGTGCATCTCACAGAGTGGTAGTCTGTTTAGCTGGAACTGGAGCTCGACCTGACACAGAGGACACAACAGCGACAAATGTTATGAAAAATTATGGATGTGAGGAATATTGTAAGAACCCCAAGAAATTGAAATTATAGCACACACACACACACAGGAGCAGCAAGAGGAGTGCATGCCCTCTGTGGTGGGATGAGGGAAACCTGTTTGCTTCATTTCATAAAGGGCATTTTTTTAGAACCAGAGAACCTGAGGCAAAACACTGCAGTTGTTGCACTCACACAGGTACAACTTGTGTTATTAGAAAGACTGCCATCACCTGTCCTATTACTTTTTATTAAAAACACAACACATTTTTATTGTGGCCTTTTATCCACATCCATGTTGTGACATCAGAGTATTAATGATCATGAGCTAGATGCTTTTTGATGTCAATCAATAATTCTTGTGCATTTAATAGCTGGTGGTGACATAAGGACAAAGACACCACATGCTTAAGCACAGAAGAGTCTCCATCTGTGGTGAAGCCAATACCTGTATTTCTCTGTCAGGCTGTAGGCCCAGCTCGTCACAGCAGTCTTTGCAGATCCTTAGGAAGATGTAGTCCTTTGTCTTCTCCTCAATCACAGCTTCATAAACACGTTCCTTGACCCCAGGAGGTGGCTGGCTGATGACACCCTCGCGGCCCAGGGGCAGCATTAGGACCGAATGAACCTTGGTCATCACTAGCCGCCCAGCAAGTGTGTCCTAGAGTGGGAAAAATAAAACAAAACGCTCAGACAAACTAGCTAGCTAGCTGTTGCCATCAAGAGATAGATACAGTATTTACGAGACCAGAGTGACAAGTGCTTACTAAAAATGCCAATGCAACTACTCCCGTTACCTCAGAAAGTGTTTCAGTGAGTTTGAAGCGTGCAAAGAGCTGTCCATTCTGGGCATACTTAGCTCCAACTGAAATGCCAGTCAGCATAAAACTGGTAACCAGCTGGAGGTTCACCTTGATGTTAAACCTGGGACGACAATCACAGAGTTTTGGTTATATCTTAAATGATCTCCATTGTAATCTTAACATTGCAAGATATTATAACAATTAATTTATAATTAAGTTCCAAACTGAATCATGAGAAAAATACGCTAATCTGCATTATAGTGTAGAAGCCTTAAAAATTTTCGAAATTTAAGGAAAATTACATACAACATTATGTGAGAAACCCTAAACACATTATTTTTGGTGGTAAAACAAACAACTGAAACAAAGTATCTTCCGATCTTCTCCATATGAAATTATGAATCAGGAAGCAATACTGGCGATGATCTCTGATGGATTACTGACGTATGCAGACAAGTTACCACATTCTCTTTTTACTTGAGAATCAGTGGTGTTTTATAACCAAAGGCAATCTTGAGGTTTCTTGACAGCAAGGCACTGTTGTCTCAGTAACTCAGTAACTGACTTCATGCTCACTTCAGATAATTTAACCTAATGGTTCTTGACTGGCGAAACAGATGATACTTTTAAGGAATGAGAGATAAATCAAGACTAAGCTTATTAAGAGAATTATTTGAAGAGAAAAGGGTTAATGTTATGGGTTCAGTTATAAATTGCATTTAAATGATTGGAGTAAGCTCCATCTCTCGCTTTCTCTCTCTCAGGAATCTTCTCTTCTGAGAGATTATTCATATCCGCTGAAGATTAAAGGAACATTTCATAATGCAAGTAAGAACAGAGAGAGGGGCATTATTTTATTCCTTATCAAGTTAAATGACACTGTGAGTCAGAAGAAGGGATAGAATAAAAAGCAAAAAAGGAAGACTGAGACATTCAAAGTGGTAGGGGATTGAGATACACTACTTCAATTACTGAATGTGGGATTGACATGTTTTTGTCTTTTCACTTGCAATCAGTACCAAATTTGGTTAAACCAGTAGATAAGAAGGTAAGTCATTTTAAAATTCAACACATTATTTCCCCTTTCCTACCTGGAAGGAATTAAGTTTGACACAAATGCCACTGGCACTGTGAGTCAAGCTGTGTGCCAGATTAACTTCACATTGCACATTGCAAATTCACAGCGTAGGTCGAGTCTGACACCTTGTGGTGTTGACTTGTTGTAACAAGAAATCTATATCAATACACCAGTGTATCATAACAATGATTCTTTATTCAATAGACAACTGCATCAAAACATCCAGCTTCAACTTAGTATGTCAACTTTGTTTAAAATCTATTCTTCCGAGCAAAGTTAATTTTTTGGGCTAAATTACTGAAAGCCCTTTTTATTTTGTTTGTGGATTATTGTTTGTGGATCTGGACTGATTGTGATTAATAGGTTACTATAATATTTTTTCTTGATTTTTCACTTTAAAAAAATGTTTCAGGGTCTTTGTAACACAAAAGCATTAAACATTTGTACTCACTTGCTGACTTCCTTGTATTGTGCAATCTCCTCTATGTAGAGCAGGTCATGCAGTCGGGCCTGGTAGTTGTCTTTGGTCAGAGTCTTGTCCAGGACTGACTGGGTGAAAAGCTGGTCAGCTGATAGGGGGATCTGATAGCGGGAAAGGAGGCTGCGCTCAAGCTCAGCCATCGTCTCATTCGGAGTGAACAGTACAATGGTCTTACAGGAAGAGTCCCAGCGCTTTGCAGTCATCAATAGCTGCTGCCTAGCTGCCATCAGATGTTCTAGGTCTGGAGACCAAGGGACAATTGGACAAATACATTATTTGCTGTAAGTCTCTATTTTAACACTTTTCATCAACATTTAAAATATTCCAATAACAAACATGTTCAATAAACAGTTTATACCTTGACACCAATTAGATACATAATATGATGGAAGTCTGAGAAGTGGTTTTTTTTAGTGGTTTTTTTTATAGACATTAAAAGAAGTGTTGTGGCCTTCAGATGAGATTCTTGTTTGAATATACCTTCGATAGAGGCAGCGTCCACCATGATCCGCTGCATCAGCACAGGTTCTGAGCCAAAGTCAAAAACAACTGTCTGCCGGAAGGTACCAAAGATCTCTGTGCTGAAGCTCACTGCTACCTTGTAGATGCAGTTGTCCAGGCCATTGTCTGCTGCCACTGTCAGAACAGCAAAGCTTAGTTTAAACATGCAATCAACTGCAGAGACAAGACAGATGTAACTTCTACATTAGTGCAAATGATAACCAGATCAACACTCTCTGCAAATTACACGTCTGCGACTGTTACGACTTTAAAATTAAAAACCAATGGCCAGCATATCACTACAAAATGCAACCTGTACGAAGTCATAGTCTGTAGATTAAAGGTTTATGTAACCTGGGCATATTATTACCATGTTTTTATATATATATATATATATATATATATATATATATATTGCATAATAGGTCATATTTAACAACCTTGATTGAGACCTGGATCTAGACTTAATAAAATAAAATATGCTAATGAGAGAACAAGTCTGTGCAGAACAAACGTAAGAGCCTAACACTGTATTTCTTAACACATTCAGGTCATCCAGTTCTAAAAACTCAACATGCAAGGAATGAGAGAAAAAAGTGAGGAAAAAAAACCTCATTGCTGGTTACAAATATACTTAGACATACATGGTGTTTGCTCTCCTGGAGTCCACTCTTGGCAGCCTTTGGGGACAGCTTGGAGCCACTCCCCAGCTGACACACTTGTGATGAAGAAATGTGGTCGATGGGCATCATAGAGCAGGGCGATGCGATGCAGTTTTCTAGCCGGCTATTAGAAGAGAGAGATTAAGAACATTCACATAATTAAGGGATTTGATATGTATGTTCAGTTTCATGACCCAACTAACAATAAGAAAATATTTTCTCAAATTTTCATGTCATTGTCATACTGACACAAGACCTGGTAAAAGGTGAACACACTTCAACATACCTTGCACAACAAGGTGAAGGTCCAGGAGTGGGAGGATTTTTTGGTGGTGACAGTAACAGAGAGGCTGGAGCTGGTTTCTACATTTACTCCTTCTAAATAGTCACTTAGCTTATGGAGAGAAAAAAACAGACAGGGCATTAACATGTACTCGTCTCGTCTCGTCTCGTCTTCCTCCGCTTATCCGGGTCCGGGTCGCGGGGGCAGCAGCTTCAGCAGGGACCCCCAGACACTCCTCACCCCCGCCACCTCTGCCAGCTCCTCTGGGGGGACCCCTAGGCGCTCCCAAGCCAGCTGGAAGATGTAATCACGCCAGCGTGTCCTAGGCCTACCCCGGGGCCTCCTCCCAGTGGGACATGCCCAGTACATCTCCCGAGGGAGACGTCCAGGAGGCATCCTGACCAGATGCCCGAACCACCTCAACTGGCTCCTCTCGATGCGGAGGAGCAGTGGCTCTACTCTGAGTCCCTCCCGGATGTCCGAGCTTCTCACCCTATCCCTAAGGCTGAGCCCAGACACCCTGCGGAGGAAGCTCATTTCCGCCGCTTGTATTCGCGATCTCGTTCTTTCGGTCATTACCCAAAGATTAACATGTACATCACAGAAATAAGGCTTATTTTTTAATACATCTCCATCAGTAATACTCAAAGGAAACTAAATAATTCTTGCCACTTTATAAGTGCCCAGACAGAGATAAACTCCAGAGAATCAATTTAAGCTATTCACGAAATCAACAAATCTAAATAATGGGGATCACGTGCGTGTGCTTAGCTTGCATGCACCACTAAACTGCTCACCACTTTCTCTGGAGAAAGGGAGTTCATCCATTTCTCTATCAGGGTCTCCATGTAGTTTTCAGTGAAGTGTTTGCTCTCCTGCTGCTGTTTGAGGCGGATGAGGCGTGAAGCATAGCGTTTCTGCCACTCCATCAGCTCCTCCTGCGAGTGGGCTGATGTACACTGGGCTCCATACCGACACAGACCCTGTTCCAAGTACCTTCAGAAAAGGAAACAGCGTTATGAAGTGGTTTTAAGACATGTAGCCAATTTATCAGTTATTTAACTAATTAAAAATTCTAACTTCCTGACAATGAGCATGGTTCTCTGTATCAATGAATCCTAATTTTACAGCATCTAGTGTATCTGAAACATTATTGCACTCTTGCACCGATTACTATTTTGCTGTGAGATATTTTGAATTCCCTGTGCTGTTTATCCTCATTCATCACTCTTATTGCTCTTTACAGTGTCAATGGTATTCTTTATTACTACTGTAAAACCGCTAATTTCCATACTGTCAGAAATATCTTATCTAATCTTATCTCCTTATTGTACTCACGTCTCTGCATTCTGAATTACCTTTTACAGAGTGTATACTCCTCACTGCTGGTGACTCCTCTGGGAGGTGGTCGGAACTGCCAGCCATCTTGAACCTCTGTCGGTACAAATAGTCAAATAGTTAAGAGGACAAAAAAACAAAGGCTCTGACAACATCACGATAGAGGGTTCTGCCAGCTCTTAATCTGTTTTACAATGTGCTCAAGCTGCAAAATATCAGCGTTAAGACTTTCTACAGGTCAGTAAAACCTACTGTGCTTCTATTTTTTGTTGAAATCAACTCTTGCTGTAGATTTGCTCACCTTCCTCCTGGTCATCTGTGTATTCAGGTGCCATGTCCCTATTTATAGCCTGACAAACACAGAAACAGAGTGAGTACATATTTATTATTATTACCACCATTATTTTTACCACTGACGTAATGCATGCAAATGAGCAATAAATCCACAATTGTTAAAAGATAGCTAGGGGAGTACAAAATACTTGTGTTAGTCATGTTCAGTCATTTTTATGACTCTCAGCTGGAATCATTAAACCACCAACAGGCAGAAGCAATGTGGAACAGGAAACAACAGTATAGTGTACAGCCCCACAACCAGAGACACTTACCTCTATTTCTGAAAGGAGCATTTTTAATCTGGTCTGGTCTTTTGTAACAATGCCATTCTGCAGAAGAAGAAGAAAAAAAGATCTTTATTTCAACAAAATAATGCAATACTTTGAGTTCATGTTTATGATCACTTCAAAACACAATCCTAAATACTGGCAGATTTCTCTCTGAACAATATAATTATATTTTAAAAGAAATTTAAAAAAAGGACTGTCCTCACTTGCATAAAATGTTGCATGACCTTGGACCAAACTCTGAATACACACCCAGCAAAAACAACAGAGCAGCTCAGCAAATGGCTCTCTTAACTAGGGATGTCTTGATCCGGTTATTAAGATGGGTATTGGGGGCCAATCAAGGCATTTTTTAATCTTGGCTTTATTCATAAGCAACTGCCGCCTGATCCTTTGTTTTACATCAACTGTCACAAGGGTGTTGTAAACACAGCATAATTTGTTTCTGGTTCTTGGAAGCACGGCCTGTTCTGCACATGCACACATTACATGCAGAGATGTTAGCATGCGCAGCACAAACCACGCTTCTGTGACACTTCTCAAAATGTCTGCATTTTGTCTGAATTGCACGGCTATTTAGTTGTTAAGCACATACAATGGATTTATTTAAATAACTTATATGTACTTCTTCCTACATAGGAAAATGTGAGCAGGACATCCACACTGTATTCAAACTATCCTCTGACCTGCTGAAGCTGATATCTGAATGATACACCGGTGTATGCAGACATGTCAACTTTTTAAGTCATAGGAAAAATATATGATTGCACACATATTCAGGAAATGACTTTTGCAATGTATAGACCTATTTGATACTACTGATAGAGCATTTATGATATACTGTCCATTAATCATACCATTTGCTCTCCATACAAGGCTTTAGAGAGAATGCTGGCCACCTCCTGCAAGCTGCCATCCAACAGCATGGAGCGAAAGCTGACCTGTAGAGCACTGTCTCCCCTGGCAATCTCTTCTACCAGGACTGGGGCAAGACAAAAAACATTTGGGGGGGACTCAGAATATTGTAGGACAACACATTCAGGTATCCAGTTTACAACCTGTTACATCAGGCTTACCACATTTTGCTAAGTATGTCAATGAGGCATAATATTTGGCCTTGACATTTCTCATCTTCTGAACAAAAACTAAGCTAAACTTCTTTTAGCTCTGACTTGCAGCAATGACAGTAATCAAACACATACAAACCTAACTGCTTGAATTCCAAAAAGCAAGAGTACAAACGTAAGATTTCCTCTGATACACAGATCAGAGAACATTAAATCTCCCTCCTTCCCGCACATAGTCCGAACAAAAAGCAAACTGTACAGTACCACCGGATGGTTCCAATTCAAATTACTACTCACCATGTTTGCAGTCTTCATCTGCTTCATCATACTTCTTCTGTTGGCAGAAGTACAAAACATTAGAGGGGTGGCAGCCATAACAAAACTTCAAGGGTCAAGGGTCAATGCTTCACATGAGCACCAGGAATAGCTATCTTTTCCTTGCGATAGAAATCATTAGAGGACCTAAGGAGTTTCCATAATCTTAGGGCTTAAGTAAATGATGTAATTTTAGTGCAGTGAGATGATAACAGAACTGTACCACAGAGGAGAAGAGGATTTATTGTTCAAAATGCCAACATTTCTCTTCATATTAATCTACCCACTCATCAGACATACCATACTAAATTTAAGGTAAGGCAATGTAAGGCATTCATCATTTTGGGATCCAAGAACATTTTCTATTTTATAATAGCTATGTGACAGTGCAGTGTTTGCTCTCAATTAGGGCTGCAACTAATGATTATTTTTGTAGTCGACTAATCTATAATCTAATTTTTCGATTAGTCAACGATTATCGATTATTTATTTGCTACGTTTCCCGTTTTGAACAAAGTTGGGTATTAATTGGATTTCATTGAAAAGCAGTGTATCTTTCGACGTCGTCGACGACGGCGACTAATCGTTGCAGCCCTACTCTCAATACTATATCATTTTTGACTACTGTCTCTAACCACTCCCATCAAAACAAGAACAAACAATTATCTATTCTGCACACTGGTCTGAATGTGATTGCCTTGTGAAATGGAATATTAAAAAACAAACAGCTAGAAAGTAAGAGTAGAGAAAGAAGGAAGGAAGGAAGGAAGGAAGGAAGGAAGGGTATGTGTTTTTGCGTGTGTGTTTCATTGCAGTGAAGAGTGTTTATAGTCTATACACAACAATGAAGATGGATTGACCATTCAGAAACAAAGCAAAGTGTGTGTGTGTGTGTGTATTCAGCTGATGAACTGATTAACAGCTGAATGTTGACACTAATTATGTTCATGGTATAAGTCCAGAGTTAATATACCTCTATGTATATGGATCTACATGAAGATTTTACAGAGTGTGACAAAGACTGTCATTAAGCGTATGGTCTAAGTGAAAACAGTTTAGGTTTCCTGACGTTTTGCAGTATTTGGTCATGTCAGTGGGCAGTGAAGCCTTAAGCGATATTTTAACCCCTGAAGTAAAGTTGAAGTAAAATTTCACTCTAGGGCAATAAAGAGGTCAAATCTCAAGACACTGTCTAGTTAGTAAACCCATGTTTGCTACCACAGCTGTTCTTACCAGCTGCAAGAAGGCAGCAATTCGATAGAGCAGGGCACGGCTGCGGAGGGGTCCAGTGGCAACACTGGATGGAGGGCTAGGCGGGACAGGGGCACCAGAGGATGGGGCTTGAGGTACAAGGACCACAAGGGCATCCGTGCTGTGGCTGACTGCCGCCTCGTACTCCCGCCTGACTAACGATCTGCTGGCTTCTTCACATGACTTCTCCGCTCTCCTGTCCGCCATGACTCAGGGACGAGACGTCTGGAAGCACAAAATGACAAGAAGAAACAGTCTAAACATCGTTTCTTTATCATGGTTGGGCAATAGAAGGCTTTAATCACCTGGCCTCTGCCACAAAAACTTAAAACGCAAAATATGGCAAGCAATGTATTGGACGAGGTAAGGGGTGCTTGTAATGTCTATAAAGGCGGTGTATAGCGCTAGATTACAAATCAAAATTAAACCTGAAGTGGTCATCAATTATTAAGACACTGTGAAAAAATACCAACATAAAATATGCAAACATCTTTGTTTAGTATTGTAAATTATACATCTATGGGCTTTAGACTGTCAGTCTAAAGCGGAAAACAATCTATTTCAGGAATTTATTTTGGACTTTTATGTTCACTAAAGGGTGTTTTATGAATGATCTGCTCTCCAAGAATCATGTCTTCATTTAGTCAATCTGAGTTACAAATGCACAGAAAGAGAAGATGAGGGTGATAAAGGTGATTCTCTGCTACTTTACTTTCAGTTCCTCTGCTCACAAACTGTACATTTAAATACTGCAACTGGTTGGAAACACAGTAGACATTCAGGCAGCCTTCAGCATTATGTGAGACACTTTTTTTTAATCATCTTAAGATATAAAGTCAACAACAGTAGAGTCAATTGTCTGTTGTCATCTGACTGCTAAGACTAAGACTAACAGTAACATAGTTGATAGTGAAGAGTATAAGAGCTTTATTGAGACTTGAGCTGTTGAATAAGTAAGTGGCATCACAGCAAGAGACTTCTGATGTACTCATGCATCGTGTGAAGCAACTGATCTTTACAAACACATTGAGCCCCTTTAAATTCAGATAGGTCGATACATTTACGTTTTTTTCTGATATCTTATCATAGGATCATGGGCAGTTACAGACGTAGTAAGCTCATATAAGTAACACTTCACTAGCTACTAAACTCTCTCTGCCACATTTTGGCAGATATGTGAATAGTGTACACAGGACAACAGAGCCGAGTTAGAGACATGTTTACACATCTTTCAGCTACAGGTCTTCACCTTGAGAGTATCTACCAGAGCGATTCACTTACACCGTACATCAGCAGAATCAGGAAAGATTCTTGTTGTTGTCAAGCTCATTGCCAGGAAGGCTGTACAAACGTGGAGATTGTAATTGTTGGAAAAATAAAATTGGATTGAACAAACGTTGCTGCTACAAACAGTACGAATGCAGTGAAAGAGACTGAAAAATAGCTCATAAGACTGCAAATCCTTGTGGTGGAACCCACAATTTTAAGATGAGATTTTGGACTTGAAGGCTACAGTCATCGTTTATTTTCAGATTCCATGAATTGGTGTACAGAGTAACAAAACAGCGATCGATGCAGAAATATGGATGACCAATCTGTTACTGTGCACTACCTGTCAGTATGTCCTTTAATGTATTTAACTCAACAAAATGTCTATGTCCCCTAACTACTGCCAGCACTTTGGCTGCAACAAGCTCGATTCTAATCAAGATTTATTTTTTGTACAACGACGTTAACTCAATCTCACCTTAAACACAGGTCTACAGCTGTAAATGCAACATATACATTACAGTGTTTCCCCCAGAAAACCTCTAGAACACTTCACTGTGCTTCACAGATGAGCTTGTATGTGCTGGATTATGAAGAGATTCTTTCTCTTCTCCACACTTTGGCTTTTCCATCACTTTAGTGGAGGTTAATTTTGGTCTCATCGGTCCATTAAACTCTGTTCCAGAAGTTTTGTGGCTCACAACTCTGTATTTCTTTGCAAATTCCAATCGGGCCTTCTTATTGCTGCTGAGTGGTTTGCATCTTGTGGTATGGCCTCTACACCAATCAGCCACAATATTAAGACTGTTGACTGGTTATAATGTTTTGGAAGATCAGTGTTTTTATTTTGTCAAGCAATAAAGGCATGGAAACAAAGAGAAACTACAATGTGTTTAAAATCACATTCCTGGTAGTTATGATTGAAAGATGCCACATAATCAGAGATCTGCCATTAAACATTAAAACAAGTTCACGGCCTTAATGTTGTGTCTGACTGGTGTATATAGTTCATCTCTCAAAGTCAGTTCGATAGATAGGGACATCTTCACCTTCTTTTCCTGTGTAGATTGTGGTGATGCCACTGGCTTTTGGTTTTGTTTTTTCTTCAGAGCTCTCTCAGTGTTTCTGTGTTCCACTGCTGATGTTGTCCTTGGCCGATTTGTTTCTGTATAGCTCATTGCACCACTAGTTCCATTCTTAGTCAGAACATTACAACATTTTGTATTGGCTATACCCAATGTTTGTGCAATGACTGAATGATTTTGCCTCTTTTCTCTGCTTGTTTTTTCCACAAACAGCTCTCTAGTATTTATGTTGGTTAATATTCTAAAAATTAAAAATACATACAAAATTATAAATGTGGAAAAACTCAGTGACTGAAGCTTTAACAGTACATCTACATTCAATTTTCTTAGCCCCAACCTCCCAAGATTTTAAGCAATGAGCATCCCATAAATTTTAATCTGAACACACACTCACAGGGTTCATAGGGTTTTACCAATAAAGTTCCATGACTTTGTGGTTATAACTTTTTTGGTCATATTTCCTCTTAAAAGTCTGTGTATAAGTGCAGCGTTTGCTGTTAATTAACAAAACTGTGGCGGCCTGCCGTTGTCTAATTTGTGGCACTACAGTTTCAAAATAATCAGCTAAAAAGTCACACTTCTCACTATAACATAAGATCTCAAACTTCGTGTTTTGTTTTGTTGCTTCATTGTACAGCTGCACGCTCACCCTCTCTAGCTTCCTCACACTATCATTTGATCAGCCTCCCTGTTGTTGGCAGCACCAGGAGAAAAATCCAGTCTGTGGGCGACATCTTTTAGTTCTTTTAGTCTTTACGGTCCTCACGGACGACAAGACCTCATCACAGCAACTGCAGCTGTTTGTGTACCTGTGAGTGTCATGCAGTTCTCTCGTACCCTGTTGTCTGTGTAAGTGTAGAGCTGTCTTGCTCAAGACTGTACTGTGAGTTCAAGTGTGTGGCACCCCCCCAAAAAAATTCAGACAAAACCTTTTTTTAGCCACCTGCTAGGATAAGCTCAGCTTGCTTTTGGCTATCTACCCCTGCCTCCCCCAGGTTATAAATATGGAGCTGCATCTCAGATCTGAGTTTGATGTTTACCTCACTCAGAGAGCACAACACTGTTTTGTGACCACGGAAATTTTAATCTGCTTTTTCCTCACTCAGAAACATGTATCATAGTCTCTCTTAAAGCTATGGAAGAATCAGATTTCACTTTTCAAATTATTGTTTTTCCACATCTTTTCAGGTCTGGAAATTATGTCAGAGTTTATAATTATTTATAACTATTATATATAACTATTTAACTAGACCATGGCCATCAAATCATGTGTAACAAAAATCTAAATAAACCAGTAGACAGTAAGAGTCATGTAGCCTACTAAGCATTACACTTCTTTAGCTCAACATTTACTCCAGAAACCTGTGCTCAGCATTACATACCAAAGCCAAGCAACATACAAAGCCTGGACAGATAATTCTTCCTGACAGAAAACAAGTTTATATCAGGTCACTGCTTTGGCCTGATAGTGGGATGCTTTTTTGTCCTTAATCCTGTGCCTGAAAATGAAAGCTAGGGCTGATTAAAACTGAATTTGCTGTATAATGCCCAGCTAGTCTCAATGGCCTGAGCAACATTTTAATTTATGCCTTGACAAAGAACAAGAAGGCAGCAGGGTGGCAGCAGGAGAATGTAAACCTCAGTCTGGGATTACAAGAAGGAGTGTGCCCTCCTTCACACAACCCAGCACAAATCAGGATAGAGAAGGTACACTGTGACCTGATGGTGAACACCAGGGCTACAAATGCTCCAACCTTGGCCAATAGCTGAGTAACTTTTGGTCTAATTCCCACTCTCCGATTTCACCTTTATCTGCTTACTGCTTATCTTAGAGAGGCAAAGACAGCAATGTTATCCCAGAAATGCTGCCCCAATACTGGCATTTCAAGACAGTACATTAACTAGGCAGTTTGTAACTGGGGAGGGTATGTTGACAAAAATTGTAATAAAATACAAATTAACCTTGCAATAAGTGTTTCAGTTACTTACTGCATACCCAGCAACAGGCAACTACAATGGTAACAGCTGCTCTCGCCCAACTGGCACTGCCTGCGAGTCAGTCTGTTCTTGTGTCTTAGGACTATAACATACAAATTCTTCAGCTAATGTGCAAATTGACACAGACTTTGACTTCACCCAGAATTTCCAGAAATTAAATTCCATATCATATTTACATCACATGCAGCATTTCTTCCCGAATATCAAGTTGCTGAAGACGGCACACCCAACTCCAGTTTCATTCGTCAGACCATATACACTGTTTGAATAGACTGTAAATGGTGCAGGATATACATACTGCATATTCTGCAAAATAACACAGCTATGTTGTTCTCCATAATCACACATTTGCCATGTGAAATAAGTGAAAAGTTGCAGATTTCACTTCCTTCAATAATTCAAACTTTCTAATGTCCTCATTGTCATAGGGGCAAATCACACACCAAGAGGTAGCATAAAATCATCACAACTAATCTATGGTATGTTAGACATGAACAATGAGAGGTGGAAGTTCAGGGTAACAGAAAACAGTTATCATCGATAACACACAACACAGAGCTGAGCTTAAGCCAGCATTTACCTCGACTGACAGAGATCACTTCAAAACATATGCAGCAATTTACTGTCCTATCTGCCAGGCCTATGACAACTGCTGTTACCTAATGTCAGCGTTGGCAAGCCAGCCACTTCATGGGAACATCAACTAATAGTTGGGAGGGACACAGTGGGTGGACACCAGCCCTGTTTTCGGTCCGGTCGTGGCATCCTACTTCAGTGACTACAGCTACGTCTGCAGCTCACTGGAGGAGACATAACGTTATTTGGCTCCACGATGTCGTTGGCAGCGATGTGCAAGAAAACGCGGCTAAAATTATGACTTCCTCTAAGCTAATTGAGCAGATGTCAACAAAGTATAGGGTAGTTTACACAAACGCCGAGGACAACTTGTTCCGTCTTTCTGCTGTTTGTCTGCTAAACTTGTCATGACTGTTGCAAGTCAGAGCGATGACGGCAGCGCTACAAAGCCCTGGAAAAAAATGTCCCCTCAGTGTAGGTTGACTCACTGTTCGCGTTTGCAAAGGGTAAACAGTGTTGCCACACTAACCAGGGTATGCTAGGCTAAAAGTTATCCTTCTCGCCAGAACGAGGCCTTCCGTGGCACCAAACTGGCAAGCTCTCAACAAGAATAGCTGGCTGGTTTGTTAACGTTAGCGAGCGAGCTAGCTTGGTTCGCCGAAACAAAACGGTTCGGGCCTGCACATTTGCCACGGTGTTTATGCGCATATAATGGATATGACATCGTGTTGTTATCTGTGCATTTACTCGAAGCCTCCTGCATTATCACGGCGATTTGTGAGGGGGATTCGTGTCAGTGGCTTTGCGATGAAAAACGCAACTGGAAGGGCTGAAAATGGGAAGTCAACACTTACCTAGCTTTACTTTCTACGCCATCTTGGATCCACTTGTCAGACCATCGCAAAGCATAGTGGGATGTACTGATCTGAAGGTTGAGGGGACTGGTGTGTGTGTGTGCGCGCGCGCGTGCATTTCTCTATGGTTGTACAGTATTACTCTCGTCCTCTTCAAAAAAAAAAAAACATTTAATTTGTATATTATTAGCTGATTGTAAATCTGTGAGAGGTGTCTGGGTGCAGAAATGTATCAATGACCAAAATATATGAATAGTAACAAGTAAAATGGCAAGAAAAAATAAGAAAATTAGAAACATGACGAGTTACACCAAAATAACGGAATAAAGGTGAGTACGACAGGTAAGGTATATGTATGCAATAAATAACCCGTACTGTTTGGATTTGAAAAGGGAAGAAAAAATCATTGCATATTTTATATATATTTTTTTTTTCATTACTGTCCAGCCATGCTTAAAGATTAGGTGAAATGCTGCATGACATAAGCTTTTATTTATATATTTCTACCAGACAACTTTTTCATCAAAGTGATGGTTCGAAAGGTCAAATTAACGATGTTATTTCCTGCCTGGTCGCAATTTGTGTATGACTTCCTCTCCCACTCTTGAGTTGACACAGCTCCAATGTGACTTGAAAAAACATTTATAGGTCTGTAAAAAAAAAACCTTGACAAATTAATGACTAGTTTTCTGATGTGAAATGTTAACTTTTTATAGGTGCTTCACTTAAAAATTGAAAAATATCTGATAATCTGAAAGAGGCCATGCCTAATCTGATTTTCTGTCACAAGGATGTGTGATACATTGAATGCTTTTAAGAACATCCAAGTTTCTTTTCGTTATCACCCAAAACATGACTGTGACAAGGAGAAGGGGTAACATTAAATCCTGAACCATAATAGCAGATAAAAAGGGTTTTGTATTTTGCTCCAACAAACAGGAACAGTCAGGAACATTTTGCATGGAATCATGCAAAAAAACAGTCAATTGCCCGATGTTAACAGGTAAACACTTACCTCTGTACAATATGCAAGGCCACATGCAATAGTTCCTCAAATGAAAGGAGTTTGTTTAGGTTAAGAATACATTTAAAAAAAAGGATTTTGTTTGCTAACACTGACAAAATGACACAAAGAGGCGAGGTGCTCATGTGTTTATTGATGATGTTTTACCACAGAGTAAAAATGAACAAAGTCAGGATGCTGTGCATGCACTGCAGATTCTTCTCCAATTACATAATGGAATAACACTGCATTTACTATCCACCAATATATTGTATATGTAAAAATGGTTGCACAAAGGGAAAAAACAAATATGAACAAATAAGAACCAAACAAAACATAACATATTATTCAGTTTTCACTGTAGGTTATGGATCATCTCCTCCTTGGCAATGAGATGGGTGGTCTTGGTAACCAGAGACATGAGAGAGTTGAGTTTGTGCGACCAGTCGTTGAGCAGGTCGTTGGGGTCTTTTGGCCTCTGAAAGTTGATGATGCCAGCCAGCCGGTCAACCTTAGCGTAGATTGTCTTGTTTACAACTAGGCTGGAGAGGAACTCCTCAGATTCCTGATAAAATATTTGAGTAGAGAGACATAAGGTTAGTGGCTTTCAATAATGATATCGGCTAAGATATATATAAAAAAGAAAAAATAAATAAATACTCTATTTTATTCATCATATCAAACTATATCACCACTTATTTTATGATATACCTTTTTGGAATTCAAATTTAGTACATTTTTCTTTCAGTACGCACATGCACCATGAAAGCATACATGTTTTCTCTGTGTTATTATTGGGAGCATCAGATCTCATGAGTGAAATTGTAAAACTGTTGCTTACATCAATGGAGAGGTCGAGAAGTCCAGCCATTCTCTTCATTGTGATTCTGGTGTAATATTTTGCCATTATTCTAATGTTCTGCATAAACAGGGAAACTGTTATTAACATACAAATATGCACAATATTACGCTTCATTATTAAAGGCTTTTGTGGATGAACTAGCCATACAGCAGAAAACCATCAACCATCAGAGGGTATTCTCTACCATTACAGGCACTTGGTCTCTGTGTTTTTGTGCTCTGCCAAGTCTGTGAACTTTGCCCTGACAGGATACAATTTCTCATATGTCCATTTTACCATTAATTCAAAAATGAATACTGTATTCCATAACATCTAGTACAGATAGCATGAACAACATTTGTCATCTGATTGGCTTGAATATCAAAAAGAGAGTTGAGCCATTTCATCAGTTAGACCTCTGATCACCAAATTAGAGGAAGAGACTTACATGCTCCACCACTCTATTCTTCAGGTCCTTCCACCTTTTCTCTCCCTCCTCTGTACAAGAGAAGACCTCTGTGGCGGGGCTGTCAGGTGAGCCTTCTCTCAACTCCTTCCCATAATCCTCCACCAGAGTAGCCCAGCGCATCAGCTCCATAGTGGTAAACTGCTTCAGAAGGTCCCTGAAACGTGAGGAAAGAATAAAGGTATATTGAAATCACTGGTTTTCTCACCTTTGTGAAAAGTCTATGGTTCATTTAGTAGAATATAGGTGGTCCAGAATCACAAATATCTTACTTGTATTTAGGGATTTCCTCCAGTTTCTTGTCTGCACTAATTCTGTGCACAAGGTCTGACTGCTCATTATCATAGGGGGAAAGAATCACGTACAACACCACACTCTTCAGGGCCTGAAACACAGAGGTATTATTTGTTTTTTCCAAGCAATATTCAATGCACATAAAGCAAAACTAAGAAAAGGGTATAAAGATGTTTTTATTGTTGCGCTATGAGATACTGTCATTCCAAATATAATGTTATAATGTGTCCTCTATAGATATTGTATTGTAAACAAACAAGTGCACAGTAATAATTACTTGACAATGTACCTGTTGCCACTTGCTGCTGTCCTCCAAGATGCAAGGTGTGTCATAAATGGCCATATAGTGTTTGCAGATGGAAAGATAGGAGCCTTCATGCTGGTCCACTTGAATCATCAAGTTGTAATACTTGAGTTTCAACTCCTAAAATGTGCCAAGAGACAAAAGGAAAGTGTTAGGTAACACAAATGTACTTACCTCAGATCATATAAAGACCCAAACTTCTCCTAAAACACCTTTGTAAACGTAAACATGCAGATGAGTCACCAAAAGTTTGCCAAGGGGTTTAGTCAACATGTGGGAACACAAAAATATTTTATTGAAGCTCAGTTCATGGCCTCTTTTTACCTCTGTTCCTTCGTCTTTGAAAAATTTAGTGTTAATCTTCTTGCTGATGATCTGGGTGCGAATGTAATCCTTGACAGCAATGCAAAGCCTCATTTGTTCCAAGATAAACTCTGCCTTCTCCTTTTTCTCCATGGAGCCATATGTCTCCACCTGTGCCAGGAAAAAATCTTTTAAACCTTGCAAGACCTTTGCAGGATTTTCTGCATTTTAAAAACAGAGAGGATTCACTTCGTCTCATACCTGCAGTTCCTGGAGAATGGAAGCAGCCTCTTTCACTTCACCATTCTGCTCCTTGATACCGGCCAGGGTCTTTGTCAGTCTAGCACGTTCAATCTCTACATAGATCTGTGGGGATGATATGACTAGTATATTAGTGAGGTGGAGGTGTTGAGCAGAATGGTCAGCTTTTCTTTGGCAGAAATTTCCACAAATACATCTGCCTTAAATTGCAGCTGTCCAACAGAGGAAGATAGTTTTATAGATAAATTAGCAAAACCTAAATGTACCAACAACCAATACAACCCTACAGATTGTTGACGATTTTCTTAGCCTTCTGCCTTTACTGTTATTCTGCTATTTTTAAGCCTGCCCACTTTGTCATAGTAGTGTGCAGTATTCCATTTGAGCATTTTAAATACGGTAGTTTACAACTGTTTCAACACAACAACAACATATTTCAGACCTTGCCAGCAGTCACGGTGCGAAGTGTGTCGATAAGTCGCAGCTTGATGGTCAAATCAGTCATAGAGTCCACATATTTGTAACATTCTTGTACCATTTTGGCAACAGCCTAATGAGACAGAGAGCACAATATATTTAAGATTTGAGTCTTGGGAATAAGAGGTGAAAAAAATTAAGGTCCAAAATCTCTTGTTATAGTAACTCTTCAAAGTTTGAAAAAAATTCTGCTTACAATTTTGCTATACAATTTGAATCCAATTAGCTTTTTTTCCTCACTGTGGGACTGAGAACATGTGTATACTCAACTCAGAAAAGCAAGACGTATCTGACCTGTTTGAGCTGACTCCTCCTTTTGGACAGCAACATTATGTTTTCATTCAGGGCATCCCAGTCCTTGGCCTCATAACACATCTGAACCACAGCCACAAGTATTCTGGAGGTGGAAATCATGTCTGATGCCTGAGTTAGAATTGAGGGCAGAGAAGTAAAAACAGAGACTACAATATACACAAATATTACATTTCACTATGATGATTTCTTTAGATGAAATGACTGGAATATGGGTCTGTCCTGTACAATTTAAATGCAAGAATCAACCAAGTAACTTTTTTTTTACCAGACAGCTCATTTTACAATGCATTGTGCCAAAACAACTAATGCCAATGTAACACATTTTAACAAACTGTAATAACGGTAAAACAAACAAAAAAACAAGTATAAATAAACGGACTTACGGTTCTAGTTTGCTTCTCCAAGGACAACAGACTCTCAATGGCCTCCTGCAGCTTTCCCTCCTGAAGCAAAAGAATATGAAGTCTGGATGAATTATGCTCGTTACTACGTATATAACTAATACTGTCTTAAAATACAAGTAACACTCGGTATTAAAATACAATTCGCGTGGCTAGCAAGTTAGCTATGTTGCCCATTGACAGGCGTGCTATGGCTACTAGCATGCTAGCGAAGCAAAGGCAAACATGTGTGTATGCATGAGGGCACAACACAAATGCGTTACAATTACAATATTTACTTCAGATTGATTGTATTAAGTTTACAGTTGGTGCTAAAGCAAAACGGTGTTAGCTTAAGGCTAGCCGTGATACACCATGACTCAGCCGGCCTCTTTCACTCTCTGCTTACTTTAGCCATTTTCTCGCACTCCGGGAGGCGCTGGTCTACAGTTGAACTGTAGTCGACCTCCATCTTCACCATTTTGCCATCGGACCTTTCAGCTCGTTCATCGGACATGTTTACGGTGTGGGAACCAGGATAAAGCACAGAGTTATTTTACGCACGGAGAGTTTCAGCCAAGAAATATTTTGCTTGTCAAATGAACGGAACAGATGAGGTGACCAATCAGAGGAGAGAAACGAACAGCTGCCCGTAGCGCCTGAAGGACCGAGTGAGGACCACAACTTTATTAATCCATATACGCAAGCCTGCAAATTACAATAAACACAATATAACCGTAAAAAAGGATCAGTAGTACGCTTAGAAAATAACTGAATGCAAATATACAGGTTTCGTACAGAAATTGAGTGATTTTTCCAAAAAAAGAATAAATAAATAAAATATATCACCCATAAAAGTGTTACCCATTAAAGCATTATTAATGCCACATTACAGGTACATTATCATCTTCAAAGGAAACCTATAGACTTGCCCAATATGACTCCTACAATCACTGCTCAGCAGCAACTTCGTACAAAGTACTCGTCTCTTACAGGATTCAATTTAGCCTCAGCCGTATTGAGAGTAAAATAAGTTCCTGAGCCCTAAGGGCCAAACTTAGTGGATAGCAATTAAAGTAAACAAATGGGTCACTGCAATAACGCAAAACACTAAAAGAGCAAACCGTGCTGGGTGGATTATTAAAGAAAGAAAGAAGAATTTAGTGAATGGACCTAAGCGTATGAACACGGAGTGCAACGTCTCAAGTCCACCAGTAGATGTCCCTTTAACGTCTGTCTTTTGCACTCGTGTCTTCACATGGGTTCACTGCTTTGTTAGGCTCCAGTGCCCCCATTAAGTCTCTAAGGTCTATGCTGAGCCTGCATGGGGCTCCAACTGATTTAGGCTAAGGGCTTAAGGTCTTTCTCTGCTATGAGCTGGAAAACCACTGACCTACATTAACTTTATTAATAAAGTGAACATCCACTCAGAGGACGATCAAATATGGAACAAGAACTCTACAGGCACTGAAATCATTGTGCCCTTTCCTGACTTCAAAAACATCAGAAAGTCAGTTGGAGAACTAATCATGTGTATCATCAGATAAAATTCAAACTTTTTTCTTATAGACGATTGACCAATCTGGCAAGAATATTCTCTATTTCCTGGTGGAAGTGATGTATGCTTGCTGACAGCGGCAAATATTGTTTGTCAGCATCAAATAGTGTGAATAGTGTGAGTGAATTTTGCAGAGTAAGCTTATATAATTCAAAGGTGTCACAGAAGCCAACAGTAGAACCTTAATCAACAGTGGTTGTTTACTGACTTTTCCACATTGTTCTCTCTATTTTTGTCAGGGCCCAAAATGATGAAATGTCAAATGTGCAAGTAGAGGAAAGATCTCAGACTATTGCATTTTCATTTTCCCCTATTTTGTTGATATTATGTCAACTTGATCTGTGCAAAATGCGGAACAGCAGTATAAAACAGTTCATTCGTCCTGCTGACTCTAATCTAAAGCTCACACGGTAACTGTGAGACCAAAGTGTACATTCACATAGACAAACATGCCATTTTAACTTATCTAATATACTGTCTGAAATACTAAGTCTCTGAACAACAATCAGAGGTCATCATGTTAGCAAATGTAGTCACTGAGGTGACCTAGCAGATGCAGATGCTGCTGAGAAGGATTTCTCTGAAAGGGTTTCTTCAAACCTTTCTCATCTAGTCAGATGTTCTGCATGTTAAGTAGTATTCTCTATTTCCTGGTGGAAGTGATGTATGCTTGCTGACAGTGGCAAATATTGTTTGTCAGCATCAAATAGTGTGAATAGTGTGAGTGAATTTTGCAGAGTAAGCTTATATAATTCAAAGGTGTCACAGAAGCCAACAGTAGAACCTTAATCAACAGTGGTTGTTTACTGACTTTTCCACATTGTTCTCTCTATTTTTGTCAGGGCCCAAAATGATGAAATGTCAAATGTGCAAGTAGAGGAAAGATCTCAGACTATTGCATTTTCATTTTCCCCTATTTTGTTGATATTATGTCAACTTGATCTGTGCAAAATGCGGAACAGCAGTATAAAACAGTTCATTCGTCCTGCTGACTCTAATCTAAAGCTCACACGGTAACTGTGAGACCAAAGTGTACATTCACATAGACAAACATGCCATTTTAACTTATCTAATATACTGTCTGAAATACTAAGTCTCTGAACAACAATCAGAGGTCATCATGTTAGCAAATGTAGTCACTGAGGTGACCTAGCAGATGCAGATGCTGCTGAGAAGGATTTCTCTGAAAGGGTTTCTTCAAACCTTTCTCATCTAGTCAGATGTTCTGCATGTTAAGTAGCTGAGCTGAGTTTCGGTGGCTGCCTCTGCCTGTCGGACACATTTCACTGTTCATTTCCTGCCACACTTTCCTAAACCTGGGTATGTGTGTGTGTGTGTGTGTGTGTGTGTGTGTGTGTGCGTGCGTGTGTGTGTGTGTGTGTGTGAGACAGATGTGGACTGATGTTTCCTGTGCTGTGGCTGAGTCTCTCTGACACAGAACGGGGGCTGTGGCTGCTGGTAACCGCCTCAATTTTCCGATGCCTCTGCAGGCTGCTGTAGAGCAGAGAGACTCCTCTTCCCCACACTCACAGGAATCATTCATCCCTTTACTCCATAGAAAACAACAACTTTTATTGTGAATAAGCAAAGGCCCCTTTCCTCAACACACATTTTCTTCTGTAATTTAGTCATTTGCTTCCAGCGGTGTGTGTGTAGGCAAAACCACAAAGACAAGTCACATCCGGTCATAAATATTTTTCAAAATTAAATGTCGTAATGAACAACTCTTCGACATTGTACTATTATCCTTTAATCTGGTTTCAACATACTGACACTGTGAACGAAATCATTTTTGCTAGAAATAAACTTTATCTACCCTGTGGTTTTGCCTCCTTGTTGAAACAGGATTTAATAGGATTGCTTTTTTAAAATGGCAATGGCGTGATTTCATTTTATTTTCAGAATTTGTTCCAAATATATAATTAATTATCTGACTCACAGATGGTTAGTCCCAGTGCCAGTTTTATTTGTGTGTATCTAATAGTTCAGTTGGACATGTGTACATGACCATGCTGAACCACACACTCGGTTAACTGAAGCTGGTCCAGTCACAATCATCTAATAAGAGGACAGCGTTGGGTTTTTTTTGTTTTGTTTTTTAAAAAAAGTGATATTCTTCTCGAAAACTACGACAAAAACTGTTTAAAGGGATACGCGACGTGCTCTTATTTTGAAGCAACTAATGCCACGTTTTCCGGTCCCGTTCGGGGCTGTTTCGACGCGACTTGACAACTCGGTGTTATAGGAGGGGACACCACTGAACCGAGATCAGTCCTGCTCTCAAGTCCTCCGCCGGAGAGAGAGAGACACACACACGCTGAGAGAGAGAGAGAGAGAGAGAGTGTGTGTGTTTGTGTGTGTGTGTCCGGTGGTTCCGATGAGAGAAGTCCGCCGGGGTGTGTTCCATTACCCGGACAGACCATCCCGCCACAGGCGCTGACGCGTCTCGTCGGGCGGCACAGGGACAACACGGTGTATTCAGAGCAGACTGTGAGACACAGCGGGGAAGATGTTGATGAAGGAGTACAGGATATGTATGCCCCTCACCGTGGAGGAGGTAAGTTCTCCTCCGATCTCTCCTCCTTCTCTTTGTCCACACGGGACCTGTAAAGGCGCACTTCACCGAAAACTAGCCCGAGCGCAAGTTGTCAGTGTAGTCAGTTACATCACTAAATGCTGCGATCCCACTCTGTCTCGTTGGATTAAAAGTAACCGTTGTCACGTGTGATGAGACAGATGGTAAACAGACTGCAGCTTTACCTGATGCAGCAGGTAAAACATCACCAAAGATCAACAAACCCGGTTCAACACAATGTTTTACAATGTTTTGATGACGTGACAGTGGAAAACACACAACACCACTGTAATGACTGAGTTTATACTCTCTCTCTCTCTCACTCACACACTCACACACTCACATGTTAAGTACCTTACATTAAATGCACATGATAACACTAACACAATGCTGAGTGTGTGTGTGTGTTGGGTGGGGGGGTGGTCTCCACAATCCACACACACTAGTGGTGCTCCAGGCCACTAGTTACACTTGTGTTGCCCTCTGATGATGATCAGAGACAAAGGAGCTTTGTGTGTGTTAAGGCTGTTTCTGTGTTTGGTTTCAGGAATGGGGCTAAAATTAGAAGGTGAAGATGATGGCCGTCTTGTCCTGGCATGTATACTGATACAAGCGCCGCAGCCCCTTTTTCAATTATCACCCGTCTCTTTGTTTTCTGCTCATCTCCATGGCTTGTGTTGTTGGGGTGCGTGGGCGTTGTTGGGCTTCTTATAGCTGAAGGCCGCTAGTGAGGTGGAATAATGGTCTCGCCGCGGCGCAGCGTCTTATCTGACATCTTGTGATGATCAGAGCGGGAAAGCGAGAGATGAGGCCAAAGAGAGAAAAAAAAATCTATTGTTTTCATGCGGTGAAGTGGATCGTGTTTGTGTGCGTGTCACTCGGGGTCAGGTCAAAGGCCTTGAAGGAGCTGGAGAGGTCAACATGAAGAGATGTGAAACTCTGGACGGGAATAGTGTGTTTATTATACTTTCTGGTTTTCACAAGGCTGCCAGTGTTATGTTTTCTCCCCACACGCGGTGAAAATGTCAATACGCCGCTGACTCATGCAGATAGCTGTGGTCAAAAGGGAAATACTAACCTCTAACACAAGTGTGCAGTTTTTCCTGCATCTTTCTTTATGGATCCCTTTGCAGAGGGCTTGTGTGACATTGCACGTTTGCGTTACATGGATGTGCAAATTCATACGTGTCTTTTTCTGATCAGTAAATCAGCCTTCATATCTGTTTTTCACAGCCGGAGGAGAAGTGAGAGGTTTCCTATCCCCACTTGTCAGCAGATGTTTACATCTTCTTCTTCCTCTTTTTAATTTAGGGGGGGGGGTGCAAACACTTTATAGGTGCATTACTGCCATGTACACAACATTACATCACAATCAAATTACATCACTTTCAACAACATTACGTTATGTTACATAATAACACATGGTATTCTGCGTACGATCAGCATGAGGTTGTTAGGGACCTGTTCTACCTCGGGGCCCCACAGGGGGACACTCACATTCATATTCTGCTAAAACAAAATGTTTATACTTTTCATGTGCCTGTCAGTCTCTATAATTATATTGTAAATACACCTCAGATCCAGATGTCTATAAAGTAATGGGTTGCACGTTTACCACTGAGACGGGCTCTATCAGCACCTGCTGTTGTAACTTCCTGTTACTATAAATTGCTACAGAAAAACACTTCTTTCAGGCTGCGGTCAGAAGGTTAAAAAAAACAAAAAAAACAAGCTTTCCTTCCTACTTTTCCTCGACCTCGAATGAAAACGTCATTAAGTCAAGGAAAATGTGAAGGGGAGTCAATAGGGATGAAGCAAAAGAGCATAACAGTGCACTCACACGCAGCTTTTCTTTAATCCACTTTACTCGCAGCAGAAGAGGATCTCTGTGTCGCTCACCCACCATTTATGAAATCGCTGACTAAGAATAAGTAGTTGTATGGAGGAATGAAGTGCCCACGTCTGTGCAGTTATAGTAGTACAATCTGATTGTAGAAGGTCAGACGCTGAAAACAAGCACTCAGTATGTGATGATGTAAAAAGCGATGGACGCATTAGTGATACACAATATCAGCAAGCACGAGGGCGAGCAGCCGTCCACTGCTGCGCAAACAGGCCCTGTCAGTTTCCTCCTCTTTGTTTTTACAGCAGTTAACGTCCCATTTGGATGAATCCCAGGAAGCAGGGTGTCGCTGCCTGTTGACCATCCTGACTTTAAAAGAAGTCGTCTCACTGGAGTGGGTGGGGGGAGATGGGGGGACGTCAAGGAGGTGGTGTTTCATCTGGTCTGTTCTTATCATGGCCGCGCACATTGTGCCGCATGTGTCCTTAAGGCTGACTTGATGTTTCCTGCCCGCTCGAAGGGAAGAGGAGGGTCGGAGTGAAGGACGGAGAGGTGGAATTGGTGGAACTGAGTAAGGCTGAAGGCGCGAGGGGCCGAGGCGAGGGACGGAGTAGGAGTAATGTGGGAAGTTCCAGGACATCATGATTATTATTATTTGGTAATTCCCGAGGGTCATGCTCTAATACACAGCACGCGAAGATGTGGAGTCATGGGGACACACAAGGTCACATCTCTCTGTGTACTGTCTCTGGGAAGAGACTCGAGTCTGATGTTGGCTTGCGTTGCGTCATCACAGCCGTACATTACAGCAGATGTTGGACCGACTCTCCGAGCAGTGTTTATACAAGTGTAACAAACACCACACACGCACACTGAAGAAACCGTTTAGCAAGACCAGAAGGTACAAGTTGTTCCGCGAGCCACAGTTCCCTGTCGTCTTAATCATTTCTCGCCGGCTCGTGTGGGCGTGTGAAAGGCATGTGTCCACTGCCCCTCCCCTCCGCTCTACACCTTCCTCACTCTCGCTCATAACGACTCCGATGTAATGACTCTCTCTACTCTCTGTGACTCCGAGTGAGCAGCAGTTGTAAAAGGAATAGCTGAGTATTGCGCAAGACGAGATTTGTTTATAGTGTGTCGTCTTCCAAAAGAAAAAAATAATCAATGTGTAAGAACAAGTTATCCATCATTGGGCTTTTCATTGTGACAATGCCAGATGTGTATTCCAGTCTCCCGGCATATGAAAACATTTGTTCACCAGTATGTTAGTTGCATAATATGTAGGTCGAGGATCTGACTCAGTCTGACTCGCGGCAAATCAAGAAACTCAGGTCTGAACAAAGTTGAACTCTGAACGGGTTCCGTCACAAGACGCCCTCTGTGTTTCAGCACTGCCGGAGACACGGGACCTCCGAAAAGATTTAGATGTAACTGTATCCAGAACCACTTAGCCAAGAAATAATCATTTTCTCGTTTCATCGCCTTGGGGATAACTCGCCTCTGCTCCTCCCCTGCGACCAGAGCCATTCATCAGCCACCGCACCCTTTTTTTCCCCTCCCTTGAAAGGATAAAGAGGTGATGCATCACGGGAGACTCAGATAGATGTGTTCCCTCTCTCCCAATCTGTCCACAGCAACTCTCACTCACACCTCCCTGTCTTTGGCCGATCCTTCCTTTCTCAAGCCCATGTGACAAATGCAGACATCAGCCGACCTCTGCCTGGCCTGAGTCACCTACGGCATCACGCCCACCTCCGGAACCTCGACTCACCCTGACGTGGCTTTGGTTGATGGATGTGAACTTTTCATTGCAGCTTTGACTTCACATTGACTGTTTGCCGTAACCATATTACACCACAGTGCTTTCTAATCACAGGCCTTTTCATTCCCAGCATCAGATACAGTCCCCCCTGCTTCCCCTATGCATATGTATGAGTGTGTGCTTATTTGGTGAATGAATGCTGAACAGGTAGCGTGCGGGAATGCTCAGTAACAAATGAGCAGCTGTCATGACTTTTCAGAAGGGGACGTGTCTTGTTTCGGTGCCGTCGGAGAAAATGGATGGGCTCAGTCGGGGAAGGATGACTATAAATGGAAGCATGTGGGGCAGGCTGCTGGAATGAATGACTGGATGGATGGTTGGCTGGAAAGACACTCGGGTTGTAATTTTCAAGGCATAAACAACGATCTGAATCTCAGTCTGGCCAGAATTCATTAGAGAAAACGAATGTTGCTATAATGCAGAGCGGCTCGCGCTCGCCAGAAAAACCACACTGAATTCATTGACCTGACGGAAGCGTCGAGGTGACATCATGTTGAGCTATGAAAACAACACAACAGGTTGAAGGCTACAGGCACACAGACGCGGCATCGACACCTGATAGTCGTCACGTTGTATTGCAGTGGACCCATCAGGCTCTGTAGTAGGAGGCATGATCAGAAAAAGATTTTCAAAGAACTGATCATGATTCATCAGTTATTGTGATTTATTGTGTTTAAACATGACTCAGGCGTTTCAGTCTTAGGGGGATGAAAATAGATTAACTCTTTACAAAAGGCAAAAGAAGGTGTTGGCTCTAGTCGCGGTTACGATTTTTCACAGAAAGGAAAAAAACAAACAACAAAACAACTTTTCGCCGACTGCTGGTTTGTTAAAACCCCCTTTTAATAAGGGCTCTTTAACGAGATTGGTTGCCATTGTTCACTCCCAGAGCATGTTTCCATGACGCCAGCAGTTAATTTCATGTATCCACAGGCTGGGAGGACGGAAAAGCTCTAAGAACTAACAAGCTCCAGCTCAGCGTGGACACCCAGGCATCTTTCCAGGCAAATCAGACTGTTGTTTTTCAGAGTTCTTGAGTAAGGCAGCGTCCTTGAAGGACTGGGAGTTGCTGCAGTTAAAAGAGGTGATGTCATGAAATGTAGTATAAAGTTCTGTAAAGGGAGACTGCCCTGTAGGGGAGTTGTCAGGGGTTACGGTCAAGTAGATGGACACTTGCCAACACGGGGCCGACTCATTAAAGATATTCTGGACCGCAACTTTTTATTTGCACAAACACTGCTCCTCATCATTATTCAGAATATTGTTTTCTTTTCGGACTGTTTGATCCGCCCTGTCACTCAGGGGGTGTGTCTAGGCAACGGAGCCTGTTGGACGCCGTTTGTTACTTTGGTGTCATGCTAAGGTGCAAGGCCTTTTTTGCCATCTGGTGTACATGACAATGCTGTGATTCAATCAACCTCCCATTTACTGCTATTTGCTCGACTAGAGGAAACCATCATGGGCTGTGATGGACCATTATCCACGGATGAGGCCTATTCTCATTTCCTAGATGGCTGTGGGTGTGTGTGTTTGTGTGTTTGTGCGTATGCGTACTTGTTAGAAAGGCTGTTTCATAACACAAGAGCCACATTAGATCGTCTCGCCTTGCTGACGGTCGCACTCCGGAGTGGGTCTGTTTTACTTATCGGATGAACCAATCCTGTTTGTCGCGCCCCTGTACACACCCACACTGTGAGCTGAAGTGTGTGTTCCTGTGGTTGAACAGCGACAGGCCTGCACACATCACAGGGCACATCATCATCATCATCATCAGCATTGTCTCGAGCCTGAGAGCCGCTCAGCGACCTGCACTCGATTGCAGCATCCACCGCTGCCAGTCGTGTGATGCTCACATGATCTCAGGGGGCTGATGAAATGTAATGCTCGTTCCTAACAAAGCCAGAGAGACTAAAAGCCCAGTGACGGCTTTTTGGAAAATAACTTGGCATGAAATTGAGAACAGATCAGAGTGTTGCTTGATATTCGTTCCCCGGACTGTGCTTCATTTCTGTGCTCAGTAAAACATTGATTTGCTTTCACTGTTTATTTGATCAAATGAGCCATATAAAGCAGAACATTTGGGGAGAAAAATACACTTTTGTTTAAAGCAGTCTATGTTTATGTTTTTGTATGAATCAAACCTGTGTCGCCATGGAGAATATGAGGATTTCTTTTTCCACCTCTCCATTGCTGCACCAAATCACAGGAGGACTATGTTTCTTTCTTTTCTGCCAGCAGCCACAGTCTGGACCTGCTCACTGTTCACGGTGCCTTCACTTACTGCTAGAAATGAAACAACAACAGACATTAGAATGAAATGCTTTGATGTACATCAACACGACTAAGGGACTTGACTGAATGATGTCATGTTTAAACCTTAAGTGAGAATAGACATGTCCATAAAATCACCCAAATATGTGTAAAGTCTAAAGGGTAGATTGGAGAGTGAGTTAATGGAACATGTGTGAGATGAGGCTGCACAGCCTCTTTAAAGCACTTGACATTAGACGCATTCATCTTCTCTGTTTGGACGGTAGTGGCTGCACTGCAGAGGAGTTTGTCGAGATTCAAGCAGGTGAACTGTAAAGTATGATTTTATTAGTGCGTAACTGGATTGAAACTTCTGTTTCGTTCGTTTTTAACTAATTTATCTTTTGATCAGTGTCAGAACATGTTTCCATGGAGCTCGATCTGAGCCGCCAGGAATATGATTATAAACACATTTTGTAGTTTCACTTTGTTTCTGTTGCTTCGTTCACATCATCGCATTCACCCTTGCACCATTCACACTGACGGAGAAGTGAGCCATCAGCTGTTCCGCCCACATCGTGAGTGCATGAGTGCATGCTACAAGCACAATGAATGAATGAATGATTGAAACTGATTGACAGTGGTGTTGCGTTGCTCTCGTTGCACACAAATGCTTTATCTCCGCAGCCATGATTTGGATCCAGGCCTCCCACAGTTACCAGCAACAGCTTTAACTGGCTCGTGCACACTCTGCAGCCCCTTCTGCCATTTGGTTCTCCAATGCAACAAGCAATTCATGTCTTATGAATTATTGAACAGATTCCTACCAAAAGCAAAGGTGGAGGGTTTGGATTGGCCATGGTCAACATTATAAATCCTTCACACATTAGTATGTTGAAAGGATAACGTGTTGGAAATGACAACAAAACAAACTCTGCAGTAAGATAAATGGGGTCCTGTCAGGAACATGTGAGGGAGGACTATGAGCTCTGTTTATATTCGGATGGCGTTTAAGTCTTTCCTGAATGTGTTCTCAGTGGCAGTTGACAATGTGCATTGCAAAGATAAGTAGGACTGTTAGCCGCTGCTTTTCGCTCTTACATTGTTCAATGTCATGAATAGAAATTGCACTCCACCAGCTCACATACATGGGCCTTGTCATTCAACCTACATCTGAACAGTACAGTACATTCAAAATGTTGTTCTTGACAGCTTTATTTTTTTAGATTTTTTCTGTTTCTTTAATGTCCAAACAGAAACAGCAAAAATTGATTTTAAAAGCATTTAATTTAATTTAATTTAATTTAATTTAATTTAATTTAATTTAATTTAATTTAATTTAATTTAATTTAATTTAATTTAATTTAATTTTGCACAAGACACTATTTTCATCCAACATTCCCCATTGGACTGTTAAGTGTGATTGTCTTCTGAAGAGGGACTCATTATCACAGGGGCCACATAAAGACATTGTGGTGCTTGAAGCCTGATTTGGGCCTGTAATATCTCCATTACTTCGGCAAACGTCACGTTGATAGTGCTATCAGCTGAGCGTGAAGCTGGCTTTAAAGTGGCCCTGTGTTTATTTGGCTACGCTATCAGTGGCTGGATATCTACCATGTACTGTGTGCTCTGACACTGATTAGGTCTCTGAGCGTATTGTTTCATGTTTGCCTTTATTTTCTGACCAGCCTTTACCACTGGAGGCTATGAAGCGTGACTCGTCATCTGATCAAATTTAATTCCATGTCATGGTTCTGGTGGTCCTTCCTCTCACTCTCTGCAGTTTGACTTATGCGGTGTGCGTGTGTTGGTGCATGTGCACGTGTTTGCGGGCACGGTGCTGATGTTTTCCTGCAGTGCAGAGTGTCTGCTTTGACTCCATGCAGAGACTCGGAGATGCAGCCGGAGTCAGAGCAGGCAGAGCAGAGCCGAGCAGAGAAAGAGAAAAGAGGAGAAGCCGCTCTTTGTCCTTTCTTGTGCGTCGTTTTACCATTAGACAGTGAAGAGATAAGAGCGAGAGCGACTTACCAGCGATGGAGGGTTGACAGATGGAGAGGCAGTGCTCTGCTTTCAGTCAGGGTACTCGCTGTAAAATAAATGCAAATGGGGGAGAAAGAACAAACGTAAAAAGCATTTGTGGCAAGGATTGAATAGTCAGAGGAAATGTGCAGGAGATGGGAAGAGCTGAAAGGAGGGAAACAATCCACGGTTTAATGCGGGATGTGGTCTCTGAGCAGCTTCTTTTAACAACGTGTTTACAGACACGTTAAAGTCATTAACATATTCCACATGTATGGTGGCCTATTAGATCAAAGCTTAAGTCAGTCGGTGCATCAGTGTCCACATGCGATTCAGAGATGAATTTTGTACACAATGTCAGAAAGTTTTTTTTTTTTTACATACTTTCACTCTCAGGGTGAGAATACATACTGGTCATCATGCTGTTCTGGCTGTTGTGGTATGTCTCCAGCCCACGCACAGGTGCAAAGCATCTTGGAAGAATCAGCCATCAGCTCTGCCCACACACACACACACGCACACACACACACACACACACACACACACACACAAATTAGACAGACTATAGATAGCCATATGCTTACACACTTTGTTATCATCTCCCGTTTCCATGGCAACCGCTGCCATCCATCCCTACCATTACCCCCATAGCAGAGTGGATTATAGTGATTATAGTGTAAAACCAATCCTGGGATAACTGTCAAATAAGAGGCAGATGATGAAGTCTTACCTTCCCTCAAGCCCGGGCTTTTGCACCAATCACATCCATGCAGTGTGTTTCCTATGAGGCGGCTTAGACATACTAACATGAGGGTAAATAAGCGGCGGCTGACATTTCAGGTAAACAAAATAATCTGTTGCTCCTAGGTGGTTGAATGCTGCTCGGAGCTTTTATTTGCAAGGGATTAATTTGGTGTGGCTGTTTATTCTTATTATTATTTATGCATTAAGCTTTAATAATGTGGAAATGCATCATGCTGATGAACGCAGCAGAAATAACTCTCTCTCTCTGACACCGCCGCGTCAGACAGTTTAGGAAGCAAGAAATCAACAACGCCTCTGTGTTCCAGCAGTACGAGGGTTAATGGCAACATGCTAAGGCGTTGATGTTTGGCTGATTCAGTGTTTACATTCCTCACTGCCAGTTTAGCGTCTTAGCATGCTGACGTTTGTTGATGAGCATTAGCACAGAGGGCGTTGTGAACGTTAGTGACGAATCCTGCCCCCAGTCGTCTTACGATACAAATCAAAATCATGGACAGACAATTAAAACCGTCAAGTCCATGCCACAGGCATGAACGCGATGTGGCCATTAAAAGTCACAGTACTGTATGTTTCTCTTATAGGACTCCTGTTGAGATGCGAGGGGAAAGCATGTTTCTTTCTTATCTCTCGCCCACTGGGTTGCGATTAGCCTGAGCAGCGGCTGCTGCGTTCAGGCTTTGAGGTTATTTTAATTTGAAATATTTCCTCAGATACACATCATGTTCTGCTCCAGGGAGATGCCCCAGATGTCGACATTAGATGCATTTGTTGTTTTCATCAAACGAGTGGACATGAAGAATGTGCCATTGCGAAAGGTGCAGTGGATGATAGCTGCAGTCACTCACAAGTGAAGGGCTTTTATTTGGACTTGAAGTAAAAGACCACGCAGGTTTTCTTCCTGCCGACAGCTTTGATATTTCATGTGGTGCATCCTGTGTAGATAAATATAACCACTTTTTCTCCATTCAATTACAAAATCATCTTCCTGAGAGCCGTTCAGGGGGAAGCGGTTCGTTATTAATAAATTGTGCTGTTTGTAGCTCTCTTTGCAGTGAATAGGTTTTCATGGGACGGCCTTGACAAAGACATTAGGTCAGTGGTCCCTCGGTCACTTCCACATGATGATCTGTGATGAAGGAGCAGCGAGATCATCAACTCACTGAATGCCTGCTGAAATGAAGCTAATAAACTCCACGTCTTATCTTAATGGCTTCACAGTAAAGGCTGAGGTTCAGTCATTCTGCCTCTGGCAGGAGAGCGATTGGGAGAAGGAACCTGTGTGTGTGTGTGTGTGCGTGTGTGCGTGTGTATGTGTGCATGCGCAAGAATAGGGTGTACCTCCTTGTACATGCCTGCAAAGTAAAGATAGGTCATGTTCTTAACCTTTCCTCTAAAAAGAAGAGGATTGCTCTTATCCCTAACTGGTGTGTGTGTGTGTGTGTGTGTGTGTGTGTGTGTGTGTGTGTGTGTGTGTGTGTGTGTGTGTTTACCCCTATATTAGTGTCCACTTCAACTGAGTCAGCCCTGACCACAGCTGATTTGTAGTGTGATTTAGAGGATTAGGGACGAAAATGCCTGCTAAGATGTATTGACTGGCGGAGGTGTGTGTGTGTGTGTGTGTGTGTGTGTGCGTGCGTGCGTGCGTGCGTGCGTGTTTGTGTGTGTGCGCATACCGTTCATAGTACACAGGGAAGGGGGTGATAGAGGAATAATGTTTTAAGAGACAGGAAAAAAGATGTCCTAGTTTATTTAATAACAGGAGCATTAATCACATTCCGAGTTTCAGGAAGATTCTACAGTTCTTATTATACAGACTAGTGGAACTGCAATAGTTTTGTCTCTGTTCCACACTGAAGCCTTTCAGATGCATCAAATGAAAAGATGAATGTGAACTAAGGGTTTAGAATTTCACCTTGTGTTTCCTGGTATTTACATATAGTAATTATATTTATCGCATTTAATGATAACACATTGTATTTTTTTCAACCCACCTACATTTGATCAAAAATATAACAACATATGGCTGACAGCTTTTTGACCAGGTGTAGTATTTTACATCAAATGACCTTTCATGTCTAATCTTAGCTTTTGACGAACAACCATAAAAACCAGAGAGGTGTTTCGTGGGAAAAAATATTGTAGTAACCCCCAGTTTCCCCCAAATGTAGCTTTTTGTGTTGTTTTTTTTATAATCAGAATGGTATGGCATGTCAGTGTGTACTGTGCTGATTTAGATCAGATATCATACACAAAAAACTCCTCTTATAAGGGATGTTTTCCCCAGGTCATGATCTTATAGCAGCTTTAGGACAAAGCTACATTGTATTGGCTGAAATCACATGACGAGGATACGTAGCAAGGATTGCACAAGACATTAGGAGCCAGCTGACCCAAACAGAATCCCCGAGCTGGAGGGATTTAACTTCTTATCCTCTGTTACATCTTGCAGTAGGAGGTGATCAGGATTTAAAAAAAGGCCAAAGGATAAAGGGAGAGTCAAATATCTCAGCAATTGAGTGCTGAGTCTTAATGTTTCATGCCAATAAGTTTCAAGCCAGTTAGTTATGTGACTGACTCACCCCAGAGCACAGTATCACACACCTATACATTTGATTCAGGTCCTTATTCGTGTTTATTTGATTAGCAATCAGGAATAATTGTGAATGGGCGGGATTGTTGGTTTGTATTGTTGTCTCTGTCGCTCAAGCATCATGAGTGCAGTCTTAATGGTGCCTGCAGTCTGACTGGGTTTGACAGCACGCTGGAGAAAGTTTTGACTTCTGGCCATCTGTCGACAGTCTGATCGCCCTCAAGCTCTAAACAAAATACAGCTTGATATATGCTGATTATAATGAATTGAATCAATTTTTCCAACTATTGTCGTCGTTTTGTGACCTGAAGGACAGATCTGCTTCGTCCTCCTATTGAAATTGTAAACACTGTCAGTTGCTTTCAGACATCCTGTTTGAGATGTGACTCTCATAGCTTTATATATGTGATGCCAGGTGAGGGAATAAAAATTCAGCAAGTAGCTAAACCTATAAAATACGTGAGCCGACACAGTGATCAGCAATATGATCCAACAAGAATTTTAATCGTCAGTCCCTCGTTAACACCACGCAGCCCCGAACCGCAATGTTCAGCACGGGTTTAATATTCACAAAGTACCAGCAATAGCATACTCTTATTGAAATACAGTGAGCATAAATGCACAGGAATCCTACATGGATCCGACATTAACATCACAACAACTATTGTGACAAACGACTGATAAATATTTAATAGAATATTTTATTATGATTTGTTATTTTTAAGTTTTTCTTGACAGCATTGTACTTTCCAGAGACAGGACCTCAGATTTCAAACAGATGCTTTTCGAGGCCACGCACTCGCAAATTGCAGCATACAGCCTTAAGGTGCTTGCTGGGTATGCATCACACAGTTCATAGAGTTTCCATAACAACAGGGTAATGTTTCTTGATGCCCATCTTAAGTATACCAGCTAGTGGAAAGAGAAAAAAAAAAGAAATATCACTTGAGACTGCTGATTTGTATGCACAGGTCCCAGTCTGTTCATTTGAATGCTGTGGTGCAAACAATCTAAGTGGGCAACTCATAAAGACGATCCCCCCTCTCCGCCATCACGGTTCACCCTCCTTTCACTTTCCAGGTTTTACAGCCCTGGAAAGGCAAACAGGGGGCAGATGTGCCGCCTCTTTAAATAGACCTTAAGAGGTCTTAACAAGCAGTCTGCTCAGCTCCAGTTAATATCCAGCTGCTCCGCGTGGCCCCTTAGAACCTCCCCATATCGCGTACAGTCACTGACTTTTTTTTTGTTTTGGTTTGTTCTACAGTCCCTTTCTGGATGATGTTATTTTTGTTACTAGAATCGCCGCTGCCCGGGGAAACATCTTCATGGGAGGAAACAGCTCGTTACCAGAGGAGAGCGGTGTAGGGTCTGAATCATATGAATCAGAGGACACTGACATCATATGGCATTTATGTGTGTTTTTGGTGATTAGAGTCATTGAGATCTTGGCTGTGAGCCGTTTTCTGCAGCTCCCGCAGGCTGCATGGAGTCAGTGACATGATTCATCCCATATCGCTCATTTTTTACTCTTTCGCTTGTTGCTTTCTGACCCAAAATGTACTGTTTGTTTGCTGCGGAACACCTCCCACGCGGTTTTCTTTTCTCGGCGTGCATGCTTGCGTCTATTTGTGCGCGTATGAATCACTATCATCCCACATCTTTCCCTCCCGAGGACAAGTCCGGTGCCACAATCCCAGAATTCGAACAGAGAGTGCATCCTCTCCCCTTAAGCAACAATCAGCTTCTGCTCCCATCTTGAACTCTGATTGCTTCGGCTCTCTCACGCGCATTTGTGTGGCCACGTGTGCGCATGCTTTCAACAACAACACTATTAAGCTGAAACAACATTTATGCTGATAGCCAATGGTCCTTGATGATTATATACCAGTACACTGCGAGTGTAATGGTTTGAACATTTTGTTCAGTGATCGCCAGCATCAAAAGACAAATTCTGTCACATGAGAGGTTATGGCTCATTGTGGATCTCGAAAAGACTAATTAACAAGCAAGGCGCAGCAAACACCATGTGGGACAGTAGCAGGATGCAGATCTGAAAAACCACAGACAAGCCCTTTACTGAAACAGATAAACACCTGTTGATGGATTTCATGTCAGTGTTTACTGGCGCTCCTATAACCACTGAAGCCTACTCCAGAAAACATCCAGTTCGTCCACTGATTGTCGCTCCAATCAGACCAATTACCCTGAGTGTGTAATTTACCAATCATAAGTGGAACTGGTCTTTTTTCTTTTTTAGTCAACTCTAATTGTGAGTCATTTTCCTGCTGACCGCACTGTAATTTACACGCTGCTAATAAACAAACTGTTGGCCGATTTGTTCTATAATAACACTGACACTGTTTGGAAATAACTGTAGCCGTAGAGATCATCTGTAAATCAGTACAGTAGCGCCTCCAACAGTCTGACAGAGAAGCAGTCAAACAAGCCGAGCCAGCGTTTAACCTCTCACTGAGGCAGGAATTTTTTGCTGGGTAATTAATAAGATATGGTTTGGTCTAACTCCAGACATTTTCTCCTTCCAACTTCCTTGGCCTCAACGCCCTCTGTGATGTCATCGCCCGCAACTACACACAGCTTTGTGCACACACAACAACACGCAGCCACACGATCGCACACGATGGCCAGGAGTCAGCATTGCAGATATTTTTTGGGGGAAAAAAGCCGGACAGATCTACTTCAAATAAAGGGAGCAGGGAGGCGTTGCTGCTGGGCTGATTTGGCCTTAATAGGGCTTTGACGTCAGTGGGAGGCAAAACTGGACCGGCATGCATATTTCGGAAAGCTTCACTCTAGGGGCCCTTATGGGGCATTCTTTCCTTCAGCGTTCCCTCATTCGGCAGTGAGGGAGGTTGATAACGGTCAGGACCATATCTGAGGTCCATAAGTGTGTCCTTGACAAATATAGTGATCAGGACATTACATCACAAATGCTACAAAGACCAGTTTAATAGCTTCACATGAAGGAGTTTGCATTCGTATAAGCAAATTGCATTAATATTCTGCTCTTCCTCAATTTACCTGTTAACATCAGTCAGAGATTCACCAGTTTCTGTTGTTTAATTTCAGGTATGTTGATCATGTTACTGTATGTTAGATTACTAATGTCACTATTCTGGTGTTAACACTGGTTTTAACCTTTGCTTTCTGTGTATGCTGCACTGATTGATTATCCCTGACCAAGTGGGTGTGTGTGTGTGTGAAAAGCACATTTGCAGCATGTTTGCAGATGGATGACGCAAGCAGCTGGTAAGGGAAACTGGAACCATTCCAGAGGGCTGAACCTTATGCTGAGGCTAAACCACAGCTTCTCTGTTTGTTTACCTTCCCCCCTCTCTGCACTGCGTGGGCCCCCAAGGTTCAAGTGGAGACTTAGGGAAAGAAAGAAGAGAGAAGATTAATTCATAAGAAGAAAAGAAAGATAGAGAGGACAATAGAGACTAAAGAAAAGAGTATAACCTTCCTGACAACAGCTGTAGGAACGTTATACTACAGCTGTAGTAGGTTGGTACTGAAATAGTGTTTGTTTTGATATGTATGATATCAGACTGTAGGTATTTCCAGCCTTTTTTCCATATGCTTCCATACGAGGCAGTCCTGTGTTTGCAGATTGGGGGTTTGGAAAATGGGAAAGTGAAGCTTGGAATTTTAGACCACATCAGCAGCTCCTGTGCGTGACACCGTGAAACATATGAAAATAGGAGAAACAGGACACATGCCCTCAGACGCGTTTGTGTACGAGCAGCTTGTTTGTGGTCATCAGGCTACAGTCATTTGGCATCAGACTGAAACAGTTCATTTGAGTCAGCGATGCTCTGTTTGTAATTATGGTGAGAGTTATGAAGCCACATATTGGATACGCGTTGCAGAAAATCGGTTATGGGCACAAGTGGGTGTGGACAAACAGCTGTTGAGACTTAGTGTGTATGTGTGTTGATAGGATGCAGCTTTTTTCATACATCAACAATTAATGCAAAGCAAATGACAAACCGACATGAAGCAATTATCAAGATACGGATTACACTTTGTTTTATGAATAAGTGGAGGGATTATTCATGGGTAACATTCTCAGTTTGTGTTTGTTTGTTCACAGTTGCACTGATTAAATTAACACTCTCAGTTGGCCTTACGAGAGCCTCATGTAAACATCATTTTTCCCGATTCAGCAAAACAAACCAAAAAAAAAAAAACCCACCTTTGCATGTCTATTTTGGTTTTATGTTTGCTGACAATAAATGTCAAGGCAAAATATGGGAAATTGTGTTTGTGTCAAAGACGCTCTCCTGTCATATTGCAGCCTTTTGTTGAAGCCCAAACCCAGGTGTCCATATTTTGGACAGCGTCTGTCCACAAACAGGTGAGTGACCTGACCGAATATGACCGAGTGACCATCATTATTAGGGATTTCGAAATCCAGACATTTTCGACAAAATGTTTTGTGCCGCTATGACCCTGGTGTTAATTGCCATCCTGACTGACCAGATCACAAAGTACACACAAAAGTGTGTACTTGTATTTCGCTGTGTGTACACAAACGTGTCCCGGGGCAGAGTGAAGGACAGCGCACTCGGCTGATGTCCTCTGGCCTGCTGTGGTGTCATCATGGACAAGCTGTATCTTCACACGCACTGATTTATTCGTGCGCATGGTCGTAAAAACAGAAATGATATAAAGCTTTATTTGCATATTATTCAGTGAGGAGGTGAGAACTGACAAACTTACAGTGATTTAGTTGCGATGAGGTCACTTGGAACAGACACAAATACCAGGTTAGAGCAAATGCAGGCAACGTGTATTAAGTTCAGACACACACTTTGTTGATATTGTTTTGACTACTCATCTGTGTGCTCTGTTTCTCGTCTCAGCTGTGTGCGTGAGCGGCCTTGGATCAATGGTCTCTGTTAGCGACACTGTTATGGCAACACTGTTAGTTTAGACACATACACGCACACACACACACAGAGGGTCAAGGGCACAGACAGAAACCTTTTAGTCAGTCTGCATAGTGCACCAGTGCCATCTCATAGCTAAGTGATCATAATGTCTTCTCCCATTGTAAAAAAATGAATGATTCACATGAGGATGCTCATTCTGGAACTTTGATGACTTTAAAGGCAACAACAATTAAAAAAAAAGTTTGGAAAAGAGATTTTTTTCCAAAAAGAAGTTTTTCCACTGTCAGCTCACACAACGCAAAGTCATCATAGGTGTTTATTATGTTTATTACATAACCATGACGACATACTAGTTTCATACGGAAAAGTAAGTCGAGGGAAAAGTTAAAATTGTACCAGTAGAAGGAGCGTATGTTATTTCCTCTCCCTCTGTCTGCAGAGTACAGTTTATAATCATTTCAACTGGACACAAAGATGGATGAGTAAACAAAGTCAGAGTCCTCTTTCCACCTGAAATGAGTGAGGCCAGAAGTTTCCGTTTGTGTAAATGATCCCTGGCTACTGCTGACTTTGAATCCAGAGCCATCCATTAAGTAATAACTGTCTCGTAAAGTGATTTACAAGGACTGAAATGTCTTGTCCCGGCTGCCTCCCTGACTGATGCACCTCCTGCCTCATCTCTCTCTCTCTCTCTCTCTCTGTGTCACACACAAACACACACACACACACAATCGTAATGTTTCACATGCACCAAAATGCACCTCGACTGAAAAAAAACAACCTATGCAAACCTGTAATACAGGAGGGTTTGGTTGCTTAAGTGCACTGCAGTCCACTTTAATCCATTTATTTCACCGTGTCCTTTGTCTTTCACTCTCCCTCTGTCTTTAAGTCCTCGACATGGGCCATATCCCAGCAGGACTGATAAGCACTTCATACACATCAGTGGATGAAATGTCCCTCTTTGTGAAGGCGTCACACTTCAGCTGATGAGAGAGAGAGCTGTCAGCATTATTTTAAGTTTTGGCATAAAACATATATAGTGGTGGATGTAGATGTTTCTCACAGTTTGTGTACTGACTCGCTGATTGGCCGGTTCCCGCGTGTGCAGTGTGAATCACAGGGGGAAAAACACTGCTCCGTTTTGGCAAAAGGGCAGATGTGAATTTCATTTTCCCTGTTACTCAGCAGTGTGTGAGTCGCATTGCACTCAGCAGTTCTCTTGCCCTCATGGAAATGTCTGACATTTCTGTTGCATCGCTTTTCACACGTAGAGTGCGAAGGGAAATTTTGCAAAGCATCCCCATCTCTCACGCGCACACACACACACACACACACACACACACAGTCTCCCTCTGTCTCATTCTCACTCACGTTCACAGACATTCGTCTCCCCTCAGTGACGGACACTCCGTGAGGAGTGATTGATCGGGATATTGACACATCTCGCTTTAGATATATATTTTTTGAGAAATGTACTTTTCAAAGCGTGAATGGCTGCACTGCTCCTTTTTCCCCCTGCTCGGTCATAAAAAATTGTGATTGTGAGCAGGTGAAAGTGATGTATTTGTGATCTATCAGCTGATGATGTAGAGGACTGAGCTTGAATAAAGTCCGATGGGCAGTAGTTACTGTAACTGTCCAGCTCCCCACTAGTTTTACCTTAGCAATATTATTATACAGTTTTATTATAAAAACTTGTTGTCTGTATCTCATCTAGAGATGATGACAGACAGTAACAATGTAACCCAGTGTTGACAGTGCTGTTTTAAATATTACTAAGTCGGTGGTAACTGAAACAATATACTTTTTTTTCTTCCTAATCCTTCTTTTGACATTTATAAAAGACCCTTTTTTCAAAAGACATCTCTCTTCTTTTAATTTACCTCTGTGAATGGAAGCTGGCAAAGCCACTCTGTTCCATTAAAACGTTCTCTGCTGCTAATGGATGATGGGATAGAAACTTTCCCAGACTCATTCATTGTCAGTGTTGTGTGTTTCTGGACACGTTTGAAATGTTGAGACTAAACGAAAGCCCCAGAAACCATGGTCATTTTCTCCAGTATAATTCGGTAACATCTCAATCGTGGGAACGACCATGGAAATGTCAAATTAAAATTCTCAAAGGATTTGCACATAATGGGCATCATGGGATTCATGTAGTTAAACCCATAAGATACAGACAGACTCTTACCTACATGTGGCTAACTAACAATGAGTCCAGTCAGGACTGAGAAATGGGTGCAGTGGTGTGCTCACGTCACAAAATGATCTTGATGCTCAACATTCCTGAGACAGTGTCCCTGGTGACTGTCATTACTTTGGACCCTAAAAGGCCTTTGTTTGTGTTTGGATGTTTTATTTTTACTATTGTATTGATGTGTGGTTTTTTGTGTTCAATGGAAAACAGAATAGAACAAAAAGCCAGTTACTGATGTTCATCACATTTTTCTGGGTTCACATTATGGCGTTAATATTCTGTGCCCGTCATATTACCATGGCGATCGCAGTCAACGTCCAGTCAGCCGGTCGCTGGAAAAGCAAGTCATTGTCTGAGTTCTTGGAAGCTCCGGTGCTCCAGAAGAAAGAAAGTGGTGCGATTGGGCAGTGCCATGTTGGTGCACTGCCAACAGAGCTCCTTTCTATAGGCCTTACACATTTTACTCTCTATAGCCAGAGGCTCTGTTCCTCAAATAGTTCCAAATGGGCCCCGCTGGATCAATATCTGCTTCCTGTTCTGCTTCTTTCTACTGGGTTTGACTCTCTAACCTTGTTATGGTGAGTAGAGAGCGAGAGAGAGAGAGAAAAAAATATATATGTAGATAGATAGATAGATAGATAGATAGATAGATAGATAGATAGATAGATAGATAGATAGATAGATAGATAGATAGATAGATAGATAGATAGATAGATAGATAGATAGATAGATAGATAGATAGATAGATAGATAGATAGAGAAGAATAACTGTTATCATCCCGGGTCTTATAGTTATTGCCTGGTTTGTGTTCATTGGCTGTCAGGACACTTAGATAACCACATTGCTCTTCCATAAGGGGATTACAATAACACTGAATGCGCTGCTAATACTGCACACCAGACCACATCCATAATCAGTGTGGGTGATTCAGATAAGCTCTGCCTTTATGTGTCACGTGGAGCAGAAAATGCCTCTATGTATTAACAACATAAATTCCATAGTAGCTTCCAGGGACAAATGCAAGTGAAATATTTGCACTGTAGTAAACACATTAGCTGTTGATGCTTTAATTCACAGTGACTTACAACAGTCAGTTGCCCGAGTGTGTGTGTGTGTGTGTGTGTGTGTGTGTGTGTGTGTGTGTGGCTTCATTCTCATCGTAAAATATAACTAGTCCACTTAGCGTCTGTGTCTCAGTGAGCTGAATGTGCTCTACAGCCATAAGAGTGTTTATATGACACAACTGAAAGTGAGATAGTCAAGAGATGTTGAAATAAACACCGGTCTAACAAAATCTATCCGTATGAGCAGGGGTTGTCCCCCCCGTGTGTTTGTACTTGTACTGTTCTGTATGTCACTGTCTATGGACACTTCATCTCCATTTCAGGTCTGAGACCTGTAAGACTCTCTACAGATGAATGCTGACGTTTCCTTGTTAAATTCCACATGGAACAGTGAAGTGTAAGAATTCCCTGTGTGATCATACATGCAGACCAGGGCTCCAGACTAACTAAAAAAAAAAAAAAACACTGCATTGTGAAAAAAAAACTTTCTTCTGCCTGCAGCGATTGAGCTGCACTGCCTTTCAGGAGACTGTCAGGCTAGAGTCCAATTTAAACAGGATTAGAGTCACAGTGGCAGGCTCTGCAATTCTAATTATTATCAATCCATCCACAATTGCAATCCACTGTGCGTCTGCCATGTTAATTCGAGAGCAAATTAACCACTGGTTTCCAGTGAACCCTGAGGTCACCTCCTAATAGCGAGTCAATCAGACTGACGTCGCTCTAATCCAGAAGTGGGCTGTATTTATCGTGGACATTGGGCTCTGCCATGGGCGTAGTGAGTGAAGGCTGTGCTGGTGTGAGATTAAAGATAGTACACTGGAATAAACAACATTAACACCAGGAAATAACTGTGTGTTAACAGATTAGAGCAACAGTTACTGTGATGACATGTTTTTTTGTTTTACAACTTACAGGATGGATAGTGTGACTTTATTAGTGTTTCATATACCGCTGAAACTGCAGTTTATGTATATTATGAATTATTACACCCACTTGCCCCACCTCAGGAAGGGGAACTGTAGCTGTCCCAGGTACTGAAGTGTATACAGCCCACATGCACGCACGCACATGCACACACACACACACACACAGACACACACACACCCACAGACACACACACACACACACTATGATGTCTGCGTTTCAGTGAGCCCTGCGCTAACTAGGAGCTTAATATTTCTTACTGTAACAAGGGCAAAATAATAAATCAAATAAGATATGGTAAAGTAAGGAAATATAAGATAAGATAAGATGTGTGCATGTGCCCACGTATGAGTTTGTGGCCCAGAGTTGTCTACAGCTACAACTATAATTAGCTCCTGTGTTTCGGTTGCCTTGGTAGCAGCACAGAGTCATTGCGATTGTGGCTCTATGTGTGTGTGTGTGAGAGTATGTGAGTGAAACTGCCTTATAAAAGTGTGCACTGGCATTTTCCTCTTATCTGTCAACCGCATCGCTCCATAGATGTGGCCTCAGGGACACATTTGAATAAAGTTGCACAGACATAAAATGCTCTTAGATCAGCACACAACACTCCATTGAACAACAGTAGAAGTGCAAAAATAGAATGGACAGATCCGAGGTGAATTTCTTTTCCCACTGTGAATCAGTCTGATAGTAAAAATGACAAAAGATGTTTGCATTAGTTATCTTTCTGAGTTTTGTGTTTCTTTTTTTTTCTTTAAATTCCAGAGCAGTTAGTGTAAGTGTAGTCTAGATGCAGAATGACTTGGCAACGTGGTGCCTGAGAATGTGGCTACAAGGCTTCATTCAAGAGCGCCGGCGTGCATTCATTAACAGTAAAACAAGGTCCAATCCAGAGTGCTGGGATTTATGGATGTTCAAAGAGCAGCGTTCCAGCCTGAAGCAGCTGCCTGCATGTCCTCATGCTCAGGAAGCACAGAACAATAAAAACACAGGCACAATGCACCAGTGGACGGATGCGCTGCTGTTTCTTTGTTTCCGTACCTGGTACACGGACATTATATTGTATAAAATTAAAAAGTGCAGACACAAGAGTTTAGTGTGATTCATTTAAGTTACAGCAACTGGAGTCAGATTTATTTGATTTCCCTCCATCTGGTGCCAGCAGGAGGAACTGGAGCGGCTGGTAGAGCATGCAGCCAAATTTCTGTCCTATAAATTTACTCAGCGAGAGTTTATGTGCCCTTATGTAAATGCTTGTTTACATTATCTACAGTGTGAGTATCAAGTGAAATTCCACTGTAGCCTTGACCCTCCATAATCACAGTGAGAGTTCGTTATTTTAGGAGATTAAGGCAAAAATAATTCGATCGCATGACGGCTGAGGTAAAGTGCTTTACTGATTCCAGACTTTATTGAACATCTGTGCCCGATAAAGAAGGGCACAATGAGAGGAAAGTTGCTATGCGCCTTTCAATGGAGGAATATAATATTGTTGTCAACTATGTTCAGTGTGGTGACACACAAAAACGAGTTATTACAAATGGCCGAGGAGTCCAAACTCCACTCTTGCCATGCGTGCACATTATTGAATGGAAGTAGCCTGTCTGGGCACTGACCTGACTACTCAGCAATTTTATGATGTACCGTGTTTCATTAAATTGTTGTTTTCGCAAGTCCACTCTGCAGGGCAGAGATCTGATTATGGCAGAACGTGATGGAAACTCACAAAGAAAATGGAAATGCAGCTACTACTAGAACGTGCTCTTGGAGTGCGTTTCTTCCAGCAATGCTTAAAATGCCCTGTCTCGCAGTGTTAAGGAGAAAAAAAAGTCCTGTATCCACCCTCTCAGTCACATCTACTCTGAAACTTAATGGGTTCTTTGTGGAGTCATGAGTCATGCCCCACCGGTGCAACAAACAAACACTCAGACAGACAGACAACACCGAAAGCATTACCTTCCTGGTGGGATCTACTTGTGATCTGGTAAAATATTTTTTTTGCTCTTAATTTCACAAGAATGAATAAAAAATAATTTAAAAAAAAACAATCAAACACAAAACATAATCTGACATAATCGCTCATCTGTGCTCGGAGTAATGTCAGAAAACCAACACCTCTTGGCTCAGCTACACAATAGCAACAGTGCAGGCAGAGCAGATTTCAGTGTCAGGGAAATACCAACGCGTCCTCCAATAGTCTCTGCACTGCTGTGAAAATTGAGCCCGCGGTCTTACTCATCACTCACCAGCCTCAGCGGAGTGTTTAAAGAATAGATTTCTATCTGTAGTACTTGGAATTGGACTCTATTTCTCCTCGTTCCTCCACCTCAGCGGCAGCAGATGCATCTCACTCGACTCTATGGGTCCAGTCTATGGGACTTTGACATCTATGTGTATCTATGATCAGCACCTGGATTTATTTAGCCATGCATAGTTGTTTAATCATATTAATAATTAGTCATATATTCTATCTCATTCTCTTTTTAATTTGTACTTTAATTTCTTTGTCTTCCCGAGCTTCCCATTGAGCAGCTCTAACAATCAATACTCCTGCGGGGACAGGTGCGTTTTGTTTTTTTTGAAAATTCCGATAATACGCTATTGATTTCACTCTTCTGGTCAATTAGAGAAACCTTTTGTTGTAAACAAGCCTTTTCCACACCAGGGTCCCTAAAGTACAATTGTTCTGAAACAAATCATTTATGTTTTATTGGATACAATCGATACAGCTCTATGTTGGGGCCGATCTGCTGTCAGTCAATTTGGTTTTGTATTGTTTTTGTGTTTGTGTTTGAGATTCACAATCAAAAAAAAGTCCCACTCTTTGCTACATAAAAGTGCATTTGGTGATGTTGGGGGTGATGGTGAAGCTCAGTGTGTGTAGAATTACACCACTGTGGACAGTAACACTATCTCAGTTGACATTATGTAATAGTCCAGCGTGTTACTCACATACACACTGCATCTGTAATGCAGAGGTCATAAAGGGACCTGATGTCAGTGGATGATAAAGGTGAGGAGATGGAGGGGGATTGATGACACGTGGTAGGAGACAGAGGAAGAAGGGTGAAGTTTATGTCCAATCCACCTGTGTATTTATTATTGAACAACAGACAGCGACTCTTTATATTTACATGCATTCATATTGAGTGGGCACATGTTTTGCAGGCAAAAGAAAGTTTAAAGCAGTTTTTTTAAAGAAAAAATATTTTGTTTACCTGTGGAAGAAAAAACATCATATGTTAAATATGCTGCTAAAGCACAGTTCCAATGTGTGAAATGATGTGATTTGTCTCATTGTGGAGAAGAAGACAGGTGTGACTGCAGAAAGACAGGGAAGAAGAGGAAAATGGGAAATTGACTGTCCTCAACCAACAGAAATAAAAATAGCAAAGTAGCAGCAGGGTATCTCTCTCACACACACACACACACACACACACACACACACACACACACACACACACACACACATGCATGCACACACTCCCAGCAGGGATTCCCATCAAAGCTGCTTTCCCCCATCCTGACCTTTTCGTTTCAGTTATGTTAAGTCACTCTCACACCAAACTCAATGACTCTGCCATTCACAACCTCCCCCTTCTTCATGCACCTGCACTCCTACACTGAGCTACTACATTAACAGACACACACACACACACACACACGCACACACACACACACACACACACACAATCTTCTATTGATCCCCCTCTCCCACACACACACACGTACTCATACCATCAGCCTGCGATATGAGATTATGAGATGTTGTGTGAAGTTTCTGTGAATGTGAAATCAGGAAAAAGCACAGTACAAAAGCTCATTGACACATTGAGTGATGCAAAGGAAATGACGGTAGGCCATATACCGCTCTGTATATGTGTGTATGTGCTTTTGAGCATCGAAGTCCCTCTGTATGTGTGTTTAAATGTCAGAGCACAAACTGGTTCTGACATGCAGCACACCCATCATGAGCACATCTCTGGCTCTGACTGCTCTCAATGACAAATCCTTATACACATTCTCAATATGGCTTCTCACTGTATGATAGACAAGGTGGCAACGTGCCAGTAAGAGAAGTAATACTATCATTTAAACTGAATCTAGTTGGGATCATAACGTTGCCAGTTGACCTGCAGAGGCTCCACAGAGACACTGAGACAAGCCAAGCTGTAGACCTGCACATAAACCCAATAAAACCACCATTCAGTTTTATGGAATCTATGGATTAAACATGGATATAACCAGCTTGTTACTGAGCTGTCAGTCCCAGAGGTAATGGAGGGAGAGGAGGTGTTTACAAGAAGAACAGGCTGTATTTCAAATGGAGGAAATGCAGAAAAGAAATACACTAAAAGCAGAAATACTGTTTGTTACTGTCTGTTGCAGTGTTGGACTGTACTGCATAGTTACCAGTCTCTGTCTCCAAGCCGCCTCGGTGCATTGTCTTTGTTTCCTGCCTGCTGTGGTCAGTGTGCACTACTAATGCTACGTGTGTGTGTGTGTGTGTGTTGTTTATTGCGGGCATACTTGTGAATACCAGTGAGACAGCAGAGAGGAAATGCCTCAAGTGACCACATGGATGTGTTTCCACCACAGGCTTTTGTTTTGAAAAAAACAAAAAAAATACAGTGTTCCTTCACGTATTGCGGGGGTTACATTCCAGAACCCCCCACGATAAGTTAAAAACCGCGAAGTAGGGACGATATATTTATTTTAGTATTTAAACATTATTTTAGTAGTTATACACTATTTTAAGTTTGCGGCTGGCACACAAACCTAGCCTTCTCTGGTTTGTCGCTTCCATCAGTCGACCAATCACGTGTCATTTACGATCTCACGTCGGCAAGTAGCGTCTCGAGATGATGCTGGGTATTCATACGCCGAGTAAAGCGATATAGCCAAAAAAACGCAATAATATTTTATATATTTTATATATTTTTTTTTTAAAAACCCGTGATATAGCAAGTCCGCAATAACTGAACCACAAAGTAGCGAGGGTACACTGTATACAAAAAATTGCTTTGACAAATCCAGTCTGTCTGTCTGTATGTATGTGTATATGTGTGTGTGTGTGTGTGTGTGTATGTATGTCTGTATGTATGTATGTATATAATAAATGTGTGTGTGTATAAAATGAGGGATTTAGAAAAGAGATTGAAAGTCCAACAAGTCTGGCAAATGGAATGCAGGTGAAAGAAAAATTACACAATGAGAGAGTGGCGACGCGACAGGACGTATTAGCGCCGTGAAGGAAGTGACAGACACTGGACAGATCTCATGATTATACCTGAGAGAGAAAATGGGACTGAAGTGAACAGAATAGAGTGAGTGGCATTTGGTGGCGTAAAAGCGTGTCGAAGCTTTTACTGGACGAGCTGCCTGAGTGCCTGGATGACACCAATGGCACCCATCAGTTGTCTTTATGATTATTTAATGGCATTTATTGTCCACTCATTGTCACTGTCACTGTCTCCCTGTATACAACTATATGTTATATATAGGGTTTTGGAGGGTTGTTGACGTTTCTATATTTGCATATATTGGTGCAAAAAAAGGTAAATAGCTCTTTATGATGATGAGTAAAACCTTGTTGGCAAAACTCTACTGTTTCCTCATTCTCAACACTGATCTCTATACCAGTGGTATTATATATTATATATAAGGATTAGTCAGACAGTTATTTCTAAAATTTCTAATCATGACATGAGATTTTATTTTTTTCATATTATTTTATTTTTTAGTATATTTTTTGACATCGAACGTTTACTGCCAAAACTGAATGAAAGTGCGTTGAAGGAAACTGAGTGAAAACGACAAGTTTTCTCTCAGAAATCAGGCTGATCCTCATCCTAAAGTCTTGGAGTCGAACTTAAAAAAAAGAAAAGAAAAGAAGTTGCGGGGAGAAAATGGCTCAAATGGGACTGGAAGCATTTTAGGGGAGTCGAATAAGATGGGGAACGATGTGTGCGGGTGTTGTTGAATGACGGGTGTACTCTGTGTCCTGAGCTGATGCCTCCGGTGTTACAGGACACATTGTGAGTCATTTGCTGCAGAAGAGATTGGACGTGAAGAGCTCTTACCGCCTGTGTCCTTCACAGATAATGGTCCCATCCTGTTTCCAAAGGGAACTAGAGAAGCTCCACCCAAGTGAATGTATTCAGAGTGCACAAATGAACACTGGCTTTACAGTGAGTGTGTTTAACTATGTATGCACTAAATATTCCAGTGCGTCTTAGCACTTGTGGTCCTGTCCTGTTTGCACCTGTTTGCATGTGTTTCAGAGTACTATGTTCCTCTGTGTGTGTGTGTGTGTGTGTGTGTGTATGTGTTTACATCCTCTCGAGTTTCGGGGGGGATTTACAGTTCCTGTGTCTGACAGTGGGGGCGAGGAGGGAAGATCCACTGAGTCAGGATCGGTCCTGACTCAGTGGATCTGGTTTGCTGTCGGTCTCTGCAGCAACATCCTCCTTATGCTTTATTCAGTGCTTCCCACCACTCGGCTTTCACTTCGTTGTCACTTTGTGTCTTTCTCTTTCCATGCGACATGCTCCCTTTGTTTGCCACCGTGATGTCAAGGACCCATCTCTGTTTCTCTCCCCCTACAGCAGACCTGGGCAAATTACGGCCCGCGGGCCACATCCGGCCCTTTCTACGTCTCTGTCCGGCCCGCGTGAGGCCAATCATAAACATAAATTAAACAAATATCTGTGTCATGCTTACAATACAACTGTGCTGCTTTTATTTTGAAATTTGAACTTTTATTTTGAAAAGCGTTTACATTACTTCCGTATCGACGTATGTTGTGAGTGAAGGTGAACAGTGATAAGTGACGCTAGCCAGGTTACCCTCAAGATGTCGGCTCACACTAAGAAAAGAAAAGTTGGTAACGAATGCCGTGTTTTCAACAACACATGGACTGCCAAGTATTTCTTTCTCAGAAATGAAAGGTAAAGCTTAATCTGAAGAACAGAGCGTCCGACTTTCTTTTTTTTTTTATAACATGTTCTGTCCGACTTTGACTGTTTTTGTCTGGCTTTGGATGAGAGCTGCGATGTACGTGACACCACCCAGCTACTGTGTGGCCCTCTGACACAATTCAGGTTTCTCATGTGGCCCCTTGTCAAAATTAATTGCCCACCCCTGCCCTACAGTCATGAACTGATTTTCTTTCTTTCTGTCTGTCTTTTACATTTCTCTTCACACCATCATTGTTTTCATGTGCCTCTGCCTTTTCTATCTGTTCATTGATATTTAACATATTTTCTCTGTCCTCTCTCTGTTTTAGCTGTCCTGCTTTTGTCTTCATCTTCTCCCCTGTCTCCCTCTGTCTTTGGATCTATTTGTCTTCTTAATGTCTTAGTGGCCCTGCCTCTTATCTGCTTTTGTTTTTTCTCCCTTTAAGTCTTACGGTATAAAAAATTCCCACAAAAGGTGCAGTAGATGAGTTACACTCCGATGTCTCATCAGGAGACGCTTATTTTGCATGTGCCATCACATGGTGACGACTGCACTTTACTGCTCTAAGTAAAATTATATATCAGAAATAGTTGATATAAATAGTTGTTTGTCTGTGCCAAATAATCACAAAAAATAATCTAAACTTCAGTACTCATCATCCTACTGTGCATGATGTTCTATAATGTCCTGCAATACAAACTGTGTAAAAAAGTAAAAAAAAAAAGGTATTAATATCATATCATATAATATCATATCATATCATATCATATCATATCATATAATATCATATCATATAAAAACCATCAACAGCTATAGCAACTCCATTCAGCTCCATATGTGGGATGGCATGGATGAATTGTTCTACATGCAGACTCTGTGATGGTTTCATAAATGTAGTCAATTAAATAAGCAGTCAAACTGTGACACTGACAGAGAATGCCATCTGTGTCACTGTGGCTCAAAGGAGCAGGGAAAAAATAAAGTGGATGGCAGTGCCAGGGATAAGTGTTTGTTTTAGTGCTGCTGCTCTGCGGAGGTGGGTGAGGAAAAAGGTGGTGAGTGTTCTGTGCATGTGTGTGTGTGTGTGTGTGTGTGAGAGAGAGAGAGAGAGAGTGCAGTGGAATACAGGATATCACTGCACCCCCTCACAGGGTTTACAACATGTAAATGCACACTTAGACAATTCAAAGCCAAACACACAGAGCAATACGCATATGTTCATCTCCCCCCAACAACACACACACACACACGCACCCAAGCTGCAGCAGCTGGGGGCTCCGATCTGCAATTCATAGCACGCGACCGTGACCTTCACCTCAATGCCAGCAGCTAACTGGGTTTGAGTCCAGCTCTGACTGCTTGGAGGTCTGCCACTTCCACTTCCTCTGTGCTGCTGCGAGCATTTTTCAGCCCGGACAGGTGTAACATGATTCTGATGAGTCAGCATCTGTCGTAGGTGTCGGGGGAAACTGTAATGTGGGAATATCAGCCAGGTTGTCTGTCTGTCTGTCTGTCTGTCTGTCTTTGGCTCCTGGGACAGCAGGTTTCCAGTGATAGATGATATATATTGTACAGCAACATGTACTAATATGCACTAAAACGGTCTCTTCCTGCAAACCTATCTTTGGCTCACCTTCCTTTCCTCATGCTGTTATGACTAACATCTTAGTCACAGGAAGACATCCATTGATCTGTCGCCCCGCATTGGATTTGTGTGTATAAATGGGCACAGTGCATCATCTGTGTGTGCACGGGCCTGTCCACACGTGTGACGAGATGATGAATAATAATAGCTGGGGCGATTAACGGTGCTGTGTGGGGATGGGGGGGTGGAGGCGTGTGCCTCAGCTGGCCGGCACTTTATCCCACATTAGCAGGAACTTGGAGCTGACAGGTATCAGGTTGAGTCAGCACGTTTTGTTTCACTTAAAGGTCAAGGGAGCTGCCAGCCGTATCAATACTCAACAAGTGCAATCGGTTTTGGAAATGTGATTCCCATCGAAATGAAATATTCCAGCGGTGCCGTGGCCTTCGGATGTTTGTTATGCGTGTTTATATTGACATTGACAAAGCCATCGGTTGTGTCAAATTTTGCGTGGTTCACCTCTTTGTCAAGAGTATTATCACATCTACCCTCGGATACTCAGCCATTGTAGGATGTCAGACCACATGTGGCCTAAATCCAATCAACAGACAAAGATTTATTGTTCCTACATTTGCGATGCAGCGGATGAGAGGATGGTTTTCTCTCAGATGATGCCAGATTGATCATTTCTCAGTCTGTTTGCAAAGAAAATGCTCGGAATTCACATTGCTGATTTAAAAAAAAGGAATGGATTACTGTTGTTTGTTATAGCGTAATGAAAGTTTCTGCATGTAGCGAACATTTTTATTGATCGATAACTGGTTTGCTTTGATGGCTTTGCCTTCAAGGAAAAGTGTCGCATATGAAAACTCCGACCCCCCCATCCCCACCCCTCGCGCAGCAGTGAGAGTGGGTTGTGAGTAGGATAGAGCGGAGATTTGCTGCAGATGTTTTTCCGTCCTGCAAACCGATGTTTCATGTTTATGGTGCTTTGAATCAACAGGCTGGATTACATCGATAATTTGCCTCCCTCCTTTTCTGGCTCATTTACTTCAATCGCTATCTTCGCTCTCTTTTTTCAGTCTCGTAAATTTGTCGTTTCTCTGTCTCACACACACACACACACATGCACACGCAAACCCACATGCACGCTAACTACACCATTGCTCAACCCAGTGACTATCAGGCCTACAGCTGAAGGATAATGTTATCTGGTGAGAGCAGCCCAGTTGATTAAATGTGCTCAGAACAGCGGAGGACGATGGCGCATGTGTGCACCTTTGTTATCATAGGTAATGAAATTGCGAAGTGATGGGCCCGGCAGTATGTGATTTCTAAGTTTAGTTTGTGTGTGTGTGTGCGTGGATAGCTATACACACATACAGGGTGTATATAGAAAAGCAGCAGAATACAGAGGTACATTTTCAGGGTGTATCTCCATGGATCTCCTGGTTTATTGAATTAAAAGTAAAGAACTAAGCGTGAAGAATTCTCGTGCTTTTAAGTGAAAATATGTCAATATGTGCAGTAAGAATTCACAATTTTACAACCACTGACAACACATTTCAGTCAATAACTGTCCAATCAGGAGGTGGGATGATGTTTGGATTCCAAAGCCCTGACAAGAAAATTTGGGGTCCAGTTGGAAAAGCCTTCCTTTTCCACTGCGGGATTCTGGATAAACATTAACTCAGTCTGGTCTAATGTTGCACGTCTGTCCGTATTCCCAACAATCCCTATGCAAACTATGCATTCCGTTCTATTACAGCATTCCCTCGTGTTTATGGGGTTTATGGGCTGGTCGCTTTCGAGCATCAGGTTCTGCCTGTTCGCTGATGTCTTGGATTTCAGTTTGAACTCATCCCTTTCCCACATGTAACACACACACACCAGATGTGTCCTCACCTGGTGGAAATACTTTGTTTGGTCAGGTCGAGGGGTGGCGCCTGGCTGGACAGCGCCACAGGGAGGATAGAAACGTCACCAACACGCCCACTCACTCGCTGCGAATCATCCGTCCATATTTACACATCGGCTCCAACGGACTTTGTACAGACTCTGTGTTCAGGAGCAGGGTAAATGTAGGTTAATGTCTCGTCCACCTAATTTGGACGTTGGCCGTCTCATGGCTACTCCTGGGAACGTTTAGATAAAAGAGTCACTGTGCGTGTCAGAAAACAGGATCCATAAAAAAAAAAAGACTGAGGTGATGATTTTTCAAATTGCTCTTAATAAGCAAAGATCCCACCTTCCTGCAGGTGTTACACCATCTCTTAGCACCGCCTTCATATGTGTTTCCCACACAGGCTCAACACAGCAACCGGGGACGCACACTGAGCCCAATTATAGAAGCTGTGAGGCCCGGATTATTTCTATGCCTCCATTGTCATCGCTGGAGCTATTCCACTCTTTCAGGCGGAAATTGAGCAATTAAATCCACACGAGGTCGACCTCGAGAAATGTCTCTCTTCCCACCAAAGTTGCTCATACAAGCAGGCGATGTTTCAGTACCTGCCAAGCACAAAACGGCCACAAAGGGGCCTGGTAAATTCTTGGTTATTATACAAAAGCATTAAGGTTACCTGGTGTTTTATGAATTGTAATACATGATACAACCTGTCAACAATAAATACTTATTGGCCTAAATTAATTTACTAAAAGACTGACACCGACTAAAACTAGACTAAAACCTTTTTGAGTTTTCGTTGACTAAAACTAGACTGGAAATATCACATACAGAAATGACTAAAATGTGACTAAAACTAATAGGCAATTTCGTCCAAAAGACTAAGACTAAATCTAAAATGGCTGCCAAAAACAACACCGCTGCCATGGTGCTCCCCGAGCGCATTAACGTGGCCCCTCTACAAGTGGAACACAGTGATTAGCATGGCTGTTAGTGTAGCTATGACTTCCCATTGACATTCAAATTGAGAGGTGTGCTGACCTGGCTGCTGAGAGGCACCGCTGTTTCAGCCGCTAAACCATGTTCTCACTGGTACTTTTCTCTTTTGGTTTGATGTCAAGGACTTCTGTGTGCAGGGCTACATTTAAAAGGTAATCGATAGTAGATCGATTGATTATAGAAACATAATCAAAACAGCCATGAATCATATTCTAGCGTATGTAGAGCTTTTAGAGTTAAGTGGTTAATGTTAGTAGTTTGCACTGGTACAAGGTTTCAATCATAACAAGCAGCTGAACCAGTTCCCAGTGATGATGATGATGATGATGATGCTGCTGCTGCTGCTGCTGCTGCTGCTGCTGATGATGATGATGATGATGGACGGATGACGGACCCATTGTCAGAGAAAGATAAAAAGAGACACACTCTTCATAATGTGTCATATTTATACATTATTATTTATATATTCCTGTGTAAACACAATATACGGCATTGTCAGTAATGTGAAGCATGAAGGCTGCTGTGTATAAGGCTTATCCGTAACCTTTGACCCTCTCCGACAGCAGGCCTGCACGTACTTATTAGTTTGTTGACCTCATGGAAACTCCTCCCTGCCAGCGGTGGAGTTAATCCAGGGCATCGATACGCTCAGCCAAGGTCTCACTGTTCATTAACAGTCTGAGCGAGCCAGTGAACTCACACTACCTGAGGCTGCGTCCATATCTTCATCAGAGTCACAGAGAGGAAGGAGAGAATCTCTCAATGAAGAGATTACGCTCTCTTCTCCATTGCTTCGTTTTATGGCTCCCATTTCGTCTTAGCTCTGACTGGAACCTGCCTCTGTGCACCGAGACCTGGAAACACAGTGATATATGATGAGCTGAGCTGCTGATCGTTAACGCCTCCTTCCTCTTTTTTACTCTTCCTTTCCCTCCTCCTGCCTCTCTCTGATAGCCTTTCACCTCTCTTTTTCATCCTTTCATCCTCTGGCCTCCTCCACCCCCACAATACAACAGTACTGTAGCTATACTGATACCAAGCCCCCCACCCCCCACCTCTGACTTTATGATGGTGCTGTAGCGTTATCGACTGCACAGAAATGCTAAGGGAATCCAGATGGACCATATACTGGATTGAGCTTAACACAGCTCTGTTGTTTATTCATTTGGTGTTGCTGCAGTCCAGTGGTATGTCTGGCCATCTGACAGCTAGTCTAGACTGGTTTTAGCCCCAAGGCGTGGGAGCGGTAACACCTTTTTTACTGGTGTTGAGGGTTTTATTGCGAAAACAATGACATAAAGTGGCTGGGCCAGAGTGATGCCATTACACGGAGACACTTCAGGTGGGCAGAAATAAATGAGATGAAAATGAACCGGGCTGAAAAATTGAGAAAGCGACTGAAGTGTGAATAATTTAAATTACATTGGATGCACCCTATTGAGTCTATTGTTAACGCTTTCCAAAGTGCAATCCGGAGACTCGTTTTATTCCAATAAGCGGTGAAAGGTTTTGAGAAATAAAAATCTGTGACTTTTTTAATGATTAAAAATCGGCTGATCTGGTGATTTTTTTTTCTGGCAATTATCCTGTATGCATTGTGGCATTAACCAAATTTCATACAAAGCAAATTCAAGAAATTGAGAAACATATTGTGTGACGTCTAAGACAAGATGAACTTGTTTAAACTGATGTTCTCTCACTTAAGCAGCTAATTCCAGACATTTGAGACACACACGCTCCTCCTCATTAACAGGCGGCCTTCATTAGGTGTAGTCAAAAAAACGTTCACGCCTGTTATTAAATGTCAACGACAACAAAACAAAGGTCTTTGTCATTAAAAACTAGTCGAACCCTTTCTGCATCATGAAGCCAAACCATGGCTCACGCTGTGAGGACGTCAGACAGGAGACACACACGGTTAACATCAACACACATGAACATCCTGTTCAGGCCTGTCCATGGTCAAGCACATTCATCACGGTGTCCTCACACACTTCAAATAATCAAACCGCACAATGAATGCTTATCATTGATATTAGTTGACAGCCCGTTGAGGATGAGATGAATGGAAAAGTACATTTTCATTAGCCTTGTAACACAAATTGCGGCCTGTGCTAGTGTGTGTGTGATTTTCTGCTTTTTCTCTGTGGACTCGCGTCCTTGTGTGTTTGTGCGTACTGATCCTTTCAACTGTTTCTGTAAATGATTTCTCGCGACCAACTGCTGAAGGTAGTCTGATCAATGAAACACAAAACAGACCTCATCGACACTGACTAAATGTATGAGTACGGTGTAGTTGTGTATATTTGAATGGGGTTAGTGTGTAGTAGTGCCCACTGTGTACGCTTCATTTCAGCGCTGTGAATGCGTGATGCGTCTTGTGACATGACAACGCTCCAGTACGATGCACCTACTGAACTTGAATTTTTTAGTGGCAGTCTTTGCGCGCACTCCGTTTGGTTGACGTACTTTTAAGAATTTGGCTGTGGTAATTACTACATTTGTGTAATTAACGGGTGACGTGACAACTTGCGTGTCAAAGGAGTTGCTTGTAATGATGAGTGAACCTCTGAGCGTCGTCACCCAGCTTTAAAGGCCCGGTTCAGGTCTGGCATTAGAATGCGGCTCCACACGCGTCCCTCATGACCACATGTGATTGGTTCTCGCTTAACACAGACTTAATTTTGGTTTGCGAAGAACAAACAATGGTGTTTTTTTTTTTTTGCTAGTTTGACTATGACAGATGGGTCTCCTGTCTGTGTTTGTGTGTGTGTGTTTGTGTGTGTGTGATGGGGCTCAGTCAAATGCAGTGAGTTTTATCTTTATTTAAAATAAATAAAACTGTGCTACGCTGATAAGAGTTAATATTTTGGCTGTGGCCACTGTTTTCTAATATTGACATCATAAAATAATCATTTCATAATAATATAATAGTCAGTGTTGTTAACGTATCAGTAATATGAGAAACTTGCACATTTAAAACTTTTGATGTAAAAGCAAAAATGTCAAATCTAACTTGAGATTTTAATGAATTAAGTCACCTGATCGATCAACCAACTATTTTCCCCATGTAGTCAAAAGCCAAAACATCCCTGTTAAACCTGTGTTAACCTGCTGCACATAATGTCCACAAAGAGAAGGAAAACATTTTATATAACAGATGCTTGCTGTGGCAGAGGTCAGCCAAACACACTCTGCCTTAATAACTGTTCGCCGCTGATCTTAACCCGTTGTTACGTCTGGCTGCCTGTCGGGGATTTTGTCTTCAGACAACCTTTGATGACTTGGATTTTCTTTGAGCGGGGTGTTATTGTCGTGTCGCCTACATCACCTCTGACACCGCGCTCGTATACGTGCACCACTGTGGGGCCTTTGGAGGGAAGTGCATCATAGTGTTACTGACCTTTCAGAATGGCACAGTGTACAGTGCCAGAGAGAAAACACATTTGCTGCAGCTGGGTTCAGCTTGTTTGGTGCAGCTGAGGGATGGAAACAGCAGAGTTAATCGCGCTGCTTCGTGCGGCGTTAATTGCTGAGTGATTTTAATATACAGGAGCGTTGCAGGGATCAGCGTTGTGAGTTAGTGTTTGCTTGTGAGTGAGCTTCCTCACCACAGGTCACAGACCTGCAGTGATACATGTGCCCCGGATGAGTAACTGTCCGTCCTATCAGAAGAGCCATCATCTGCACTGTCTTCCTTTCACCCAAATGACTAGACATACATCACCAGTGGAAAGAAAAATAAAGAACTCATAAGGCATGGAAAATTTAAAAAAAAAAGGGGGGGGTGGGGGGTGATCAGATTAAATCTAAAGCTATTCTACATCATCAGCCTTGTCCTCTGCAGTATGTGAAAACCTCGTTACACTGCCGGCAATCATCTGTTAGTCAGATGATTATAAAAAACCTTAAAAAACAATTTTACCTCAGCAGTAAAAGTTCAGGAAAGATCATTTTAACCCTTTTCTTGATTTTCCTGTTTTTGTTTTGTTGTTTTTTTTTCATGATCAGCGCGTATGCACAGTACATTACATAACACCAAAGATACCACAGATGCTGTATAATTCATATTTCTATTTTATCTTCCTCACTCCTCAGCCAAATTCAAGGAGAAATCTCTGTTCATCAAGCATCAGAGTTAAAATTAGCCTTTTGGCAGATGCCCTTAGGGTTGTATGATACCGGAGGTCAGGAGCTGGAGTAGCTGCCTTCATCCTCCCACCACATGTCTGCTCTGATGACATGCGGGCTTTCACATAATTCTCTCAGTATCTGAGCGAACGCTTGTAAAACAGGTGTTTCCATCACAGATTTGCAGTAACGGGTCAGACAGGTCATGGTTTTGGTTAAACGCCTCACATTACTGCCTGACAGCATTTCACAGCTCAGCCAACAGACAGGACAGGTAAAGGTCAGGGAGAGAAACAGCTGAACCATACAGAAGTATAAAGAGACATGTCTTTTGTCTAAAGGGACAGGTCTTTGCTTTTAATTCCAAAAGCGTCTTCTCATTCACACTCATCAAGTTGCCCTCCCTCGATGCTGCCGGGTCTCTCTCTCATTCAGCTGCCATTCACTCTGTTTTTAATTCATTCCTTTATTTCCACATCTTTCTCCTGGCTGGGTCCTCTGTCGCCAACAGACACTTTGGAGCAGGATTATGAGGTCAATCCACATTTTATTGACCAGATGAACTCAACATGCCCCAGGAGACCTACAGATAAAATACGATTTCTTATTGCACGACAATAAGAGTATTTAATTTACCGAACATGCTCCAACATGTACAAATGGCCGGGTCATATAGAAACAGCTTTACCAAAGACAGACTTTGGTGAAAGCAGAATTATCCATGACTCGATTTTTGTTTTCTCTTGTAGGTCTTGAAGCAGTAAATAAAGAATGAGCAATGACCCAGGGCCTAGCAGAGACACTCCTCATGGCCAAACTCACAATAATCACATTAACAATTCAATGGTTTATAATTTCAACTTTTTACTCAACCCCTAAGTCTTATTTTTGATTAAAGTCAGGCTGGCTGTTAAACAGTGGAGATGCATGATAGATAAAAAAAATACTGTTTTCAGCTTTTACCATTTTAGTTAGTTAAAAAAATAAAAGATTGACCTTGAAAACAACAGTTTATTACAGAAGCGCACAATCTCTGCTCTGATTAGAAGCTGCACAGGTGCTTTCGGTTGTATCACGTGAACCTGACAGTGATGATCAGCTGATGATAAACATCTGTAAGCATGCAGGACTTGACACTTGACTTGGGAACGACTAACCCTGTTTGCATGTCTCGTCACGTTTTATCTTTCAGTACCGGATCGGCCAGCTGTACATGATCAGCAAACACAGCCACGAGCAGAGCGATCGAGGGGAAGGGGTGGAGGTCGTCCAGAACGAACCGTTTGAAGACCCGACGCATGGCCAGGGACAGTTCACAGAGAAACGAGTCTACCTCAACAGGTTGGTGGACGATGTCTCTAACTCTTACTGTTGTAAGAGTAACACTCCATAGTGTGTAGAATATATAGAAATAGAAGGCATCACAAAGAAGAAAATAATGTAAAATAATATTACAATAATGTAAAATAAATATAAAGTAAAAAGTATAACTAGAAATGATGTTGAAAATCACATTCCTGATGGCCCAGGATGAACTTCATAATGACATGAAGACTGTGACCACAGGAGAAAAAGATAAAAAAAAAAAGGGACAAAATGGGAAAAAAAATGTGGAGGTTGCTGTGGGACATTTGTTTGAGCACAAATACCTGTGTCAGCATTCGCTGTGCTGGGGAACTAATTATGCCGAGTCAGCAGAGCTCTGTGCTGCAGTGGAGAAGAAGAAAGGAGCCAGAAGGGAGCAAACGGGGATAAGTTGGCCTCGGTTCGATTCATATTGTCCTGCGTCAGTGTCGCAGGAGGAAAGTGACTAAAACAGGGCATGTTATTAATGTGTTCCTCAAAATCACTTTTTCTGCAATTTTATGCTTCTTTCAGGCAAAGGAACTTAACTTTTCCTTTTAAGCCATTTGTGAAGGATTTCAACAGTTTACTAGAAATAAAGAGGAAAGGACAGAAAGGAAAAAAAAATCAAACCCGCTCAGATCCTCACCTTAACGTCCGTTTACATCTGCAGCTTAAATGGAAAATAAACAAAGCGCTGACCTTTCCTCCAGAGTACCTGACATTTTATCAAGATAAAAATCACATGGCATATTCGCTCTCTCTCTCTCTCTCTCTCTCTCTCTCTCTCACTCACTCATTCAAAGCAAACATCTGCACCAGAGATCGACCGATATATCGAGCAGCCGATTAAATCTGCGCCATTTTTGACAAACTTATTTAAATCGGCATCGGCCGATATGCTTGTTTTTTAGTGTCGATTATTAATAATGAAGTCGTGTCTTCATTATTGTGTTGCCACTGTCAGACTCGCTTCCGTGAATCACCAAGAGAGAGAGAGAGCGAGAGAGCAAGCAAGTGAGTGCGCGCGCTTCCCCAATCGCTTCCCGCGGTTCACTGAGAGAAATAGAGAGAGGGAGGGAGAGAGAGAAAGAGAGAGAGCTGCAATCGCTTCCGCGATCCACCGAGAGAAATAGAGAGAGAGCGAGAGAGCGCGTGCGGAAAACGTTAAAATATCGGCCTTCAGCTGACCCTGACTTCTAAATATTGGTATTGGCTATAGAAAAGACCTGTATCGGTCGATCTCTACTCTGCAATGTGGGGTCAGAAAGGAACCCGTCTGTCTGGCTGATGGTTCTTCAGCACTGTAAATTAAACTGATATATAGAAGTAGCTATGATCGACCAGCAGGGGAGTCAGTCTGTCCCATTAGGCCTCGCAGTCTGCTTCACACTGTTCTTCACTATGTGGCATGATCCTATCCGACCTGGACATCAATCCTCTGCCTGTACAATCAGTTACCCTCATTAAGAGCAGAGTGGCGACGGTTGATTTTACATCTTTCCTTCATTAGAAACGTTCAACCAACCTGGTGTTTTTTTTTCCGCTACTAAATACAAACAGCGGCTTTGGTGTGAGAATTCAGAGCAGCCACCCACCGTGCTCGCAGGCTTGGTGATGTGGGCTCCATCACAGCAGCTATTGGCAGAGATCTTTAAAGAACAAGGAGGGAACGGGAGAACTCAACAGATGGAGGTGTAGGAGTGTCAGCCTCTTCTGCTGGGAGAGAAACACGGGGTAAAAAGCGAGCGAGCGAACGAGAGAGAGCTAGAGCCTGCCAACATTCACACAATGCGAGCGCCGAAGGCTGATTTTATTCACAGCCGTCACGATGCAGTGGGCGCCATTTTTGTCCTCCTGAAGAAACTGTTTTCCATGTCAATCAAAAGGAGCCGGGCTAAATAAAAGCCTGTGAGCGACGCATTCAACAACGCCTTATAAATAGGTTCTGAATGCAGCCTCGATCACTGAGTTCAGAGTTGTGCGTCAATCAGTCGCCCCCTTGCTGTCACCTGCTGGTAGTGAGCAGCGGTGAACATATGTGAGCTAATATGGGTTATTTGTGCGTTTATTCCGTGCAGTTTAACGGAACTAGTATAGTAAGTATAGTTGGGTGATACCAATATTCTGACGTGACTAGAACCAAATAAGCAAATTTCCAAAAGTTTTCTGCTTATGTGAATTGCTGATTGGTCAAATTGTGATGAAATGAAATGTCCAAAAAGCCTGTTGCAATGTTTTCTCTCTGTATGTGATGTTCATCTTTGCATCACGCTGCATCTATCAGAGTCGCACAAGACACAGCTCAGTGGCCCACAGATTGAAATATGTTTGATATGATCGGCCTTCAGAATGTAGCCGATCTAAGTGAAGAGCGTGTTCCTGATAACAGGGTTATTCCCAAAACAAAACAACTCCTGGATAAATTCCTACTGACATGAAGCATATGATTGTACGATTTGCGTCCGTCTGTTGGGGTTTAGTCTTTTCGTTTGAGAACGGATTACGCCTGTAAACATCCTCGGATACCAGCCTCATGTGTCTGGGCTTTGGAAGAGTTCCATTTCCAGCATCCCTGACTTTCTCTATTTCCTTTCCTTTCACAAGTGGAACACGCTTTGGATGATTGCCGTGATAACGGAAGCGATCTCAGCCGCCTATTCCTGCTTTGCTATTTAATACCCACAGTTTCCCTTCTCTTCAGTTGATGCTCTTCTCACTGTCCCCCTGCAGTAAATTACCCAGCTGGGCTCGAGCAGTGGTTCCCAAAATCTTCTACGTGACAGAGAAAGCATGGAACTACTACCCTTACACCATCACAGGTGAGATCACGACCATAACGCTGGCCTGGTGCGGGAATTTTTTTTTTTTAAAGGTCGGATTCTCGATTAGTTTTTCACAGCGAAAACATAAATAACTCTGCTCTCACCACATGTTTTCTTTTAAGTGGACGCGTTATTGAGTTGTTGTTGTTGTGTGAAAACAAAGCTCCAATACTCGAGAAGTGTAGAGAAAAAAAAGCATCATCTAACACATGGTGGAAGATCGCAGGTCTCCATTGTTTTTTTTTATTCCCCCCAAAAAAACACCATGTGATACTTGATGTTTTCTATGTGTGTTGTGAAGGACATATGGAGGTTTCACCCCTGTAAGCAAAATGTAAATGCACTACAAAAGGTCAGGGACCCCTGCAGATATACGGGGGGAGGATTTTTCAGTATGGATCTATACAGTGTAACTGTAGACGTAGACAGTTTTACTGGACGACACACTGACACTTCATGACCATGCTGATGACATGATTCACAATTCATAATTACATGTTTCAAGTGTTTTTGTTTCTGTGCGTGGAGCAGGTGAACAGTGTTGTTGGCTGACAGTGCCGATGACAGTAATTAGCAGAGGGCTGATCAGAGGTGTAGTGGCCACGGCATAGTTTCTCTGATGCTTTAATTAACCCCATTGAAGGGAGAAGGGTTCGAGGCAGAGGCAGATTAAAGGGGATTTCCTGTTTGAAGAGGCCAAAGAGAGAAAGGCGAGGCGAAAGTCAAAGAGGAGGAGTGAAAGTCACTGTTTTTTTTACATTTTTCATCCATCATACATTTTGCTGCAACGTATTGTTGAAATGTGACGCAGACTAACTGTGTATCGTTTGTGTTTTGTTTCTGCTCGGACCTGCTGACACACTCCGCCTCCGTCTGCAGAATATACTGTAAGTATCCTCTGTGTTTTGCAGTTGAGTTTGTGTGGGACTTTATCATGGTTGTGCAGTGTTGGGTGTTAATTCCCAGAGGGGTGTTGTTTTTCCCTCTGTGAGTCTTTCAGCATACTTGCAGCCATTGCTAAAATAAAAAACACCCTAATTAGGCAGCTTCAAGAACCAAATTGTGTTAAATTGATTGAGGGTAAAGTGTTTTTAGTGCTCTTTATTTAGAAGTAATAATAGTCTATTCACACACACACACACACACACACACAGAGAGAGAGAGAGAGAGGGAGCAGAGCTGCCTGCGTGACATGTGATTAACCCCAGAAAACACACAAAGCTGTGGCAGAACAAGCAGACACACACTTGAGACATAAATGCACACAAACAAACTCAGCTGTGGGGCTTCTGTTCTCGTGAGAGATGTTGACGGCGTGAGTCACGGCGCTTTAGGCTCAGAGGATAAGAGGGGAAAAGGACAATGCTGAGACTGCAGCAGAATGCCTATGTATAAACCAGTGTAGATACATGCATGCCACTTTCTGAAAGGGAGATAGAAACATTACAGTCACCAGAAAGTATCATCGCTGTGTCACTTTCACTTCAATCGTTTTTCTTTACAACTGATTTGACATCTTTTCTTCCACAGTGCTCATTCTTGCCCAAGTTCTCCATCCACATAGAGACAAAATATGAGGACAATAAAGGATGCAACGACAATGTAAGTGCGCTGTCTGATTACAATTAGTCTATACACACACACACACACACACACACGGTTCAAGCAGATTTGGCATCTCATGTGCAGTCCCCACATATCACAGAGCCAACTATACATGAGCCTTTAGTTTCTGCCAAAAACTGCTCCACTCGTTGGATGGCAGATCTTTCTTTGGGCTGCTGGCCTACATGTTCTCTCTCTCTCTCTCTCACGAGGCTGCCAGTGAAGACATGATGGAGATGGATAGCAGGTGTGGTGTGGTGCAGACAAATTGTGGTGGATGGATTTTACCATGTCTTTGGTATTTTGCTTCAAATCATGCGGCAGTGTGGGTGTGTAGTGTGTGTATATATATATATAGATATATATGTGTGTGTGTGTGTGTGTGTGTGTATACATATGTATGAGAGGTGGTGGTCGGCTCAAGTGAGCCAGAAACATGCAATGAACATGCAGTGACATTTTAAACTGATGTTTCATTGGCTTGAAATGACAAGGCGTCAGATCAAAGGCTTCGTTATTACATATATAGAGCAGAAATGTCCCCGAGCAAATATAAATATCTAAATATATAAATCAATGGTGTAAGAACTAAACATAACGTTGTGTTGTATGTGTTTGTGTTTGTCAGTTTGGACAAAGGAAGGAAGGAAGGAAGGAAGGAAGGGAATTGAGTGGGTAGCTTACATGAATGAGCATTTAGAAGGAGGGGTCCGTCTTTACCCTGGAAGACATCAATTATTTCCTTGCAACCACAGGAGGAGACACACACACACACACACACACACACACACACACACACACACACACATTAAGATTTAAGACGTGTCCTGAGGCTCATGTTGTTCTCATAATCTCTCCAGCGACTCCTGAGCTAATCCGCAGGCTTTTCCTTTCATGTCAGACTCCACTTTTTCACACTTTTGACACCAATCATTTTTTCCCCTTTGCTTCTCTGTCTCTTTGTTTATTTGGCTCCTTAGAGTCAAAATTAAAAGAAAACTCAACACAACACAACACAAGAGGGCATCCAGGGTTTCCCGCACAAAAACTTTGTCCACGCACTGATATTCCCGACAACATCATTATAGATAGTGATTGTGCGACAAATGTAATCTGTCCGTTTTGGTTGAAATGACTAATTCATTTTCTATCCGTCCACTGATTCCTACCCTTCACAGATTTCATTGCTTTTTCAGCACTGCATCCCCCTTTTCATTGCTTACCTCCTCTGTTTCTCCTCTCATCCATCTCCACTCTTCTCCTCCTCCTCTCTGCATCCCAGGCTCTATTGCTGTCGCTTGGCTGCTCGCATACATGCTGACATATCAGCATGCCGGCAGTCTGCATCCACACTGCACTGAGAGGAGAGAGGGAAAAAGAGGCCAGAGGAAAGACAAAGAGAAAAAATATATATGTTGTGTTATCTGTAGAGAGCACAAAATGAGGACCAGTCAGATTACTGTCATGTAAGATGTGAGGATATCAGGTTTACTGAGGACTCAATACAGTAGCTCTGTGTGAGGAATTGTGCTTCAGGGGACAACAAGGAAATTCAATAGATACATTAATATAATAGATATAATAGATTACAATAAGACAGTATTTTGCATAAACAATAATTGTATCAATATAAAATATATATATATATACACACACACACATACAGCAATGTCAACATGCATACTGGCACAGAAACATGGTTGACATGGTCATAGAGCACCACCTAATGCTTGTGTGAGCAGTTACAGTGTGTGTTACTGTGGCTGCGCTGAGTGATGACAGGACGGGACAGTGGGGGTCACTTCTCTGACCTGTGTGTTGCTTGCAGATATTCGACACTGAGCTGAAGGAGCAGGAGAGGGAGGTGTGCTTCGTCGACATCGCCTACGATGAGATCCCCGAGCGCTACTATAAAGAGTCAGAGGTGAGCTTGTGTAGGTTGTGTGTGTCTGTGTGTGTGTGTGTGTTTCTGACTGTGTGAATGCTTGTGCGTGTTGGGAGCTAACACCACCAGAGAGGTGTAAGTGTTGCGGAATATTTAAACGCTATAGTAAAACAACGTGACTGACGCAAATGAAGGTATGATCTCAGTTCAAAGTGATTTACATCCAGAAGTTATCCTCTAACTCTCTATGGATCCTCACAGTGAACATGAACAGTGTAAATATTGTCTGTTGGATTTGTTGACGCTCGCCCTAACGCAGATGTTGAGGACTACTTGTCTTGCAGCTGCAGTTAGTTGATGGGCCTCTCCAGGCTCATCCAGCATTCAGCTTCAGTCTGAAAGCCTGTCCATACTTTAGAGCCTGTGAAGTGAGAGAGCTGGTAATTGTCTTGATAGTTGTTGGATAACAGATTGCATCGGCTGTAATGAGCCTGGATAGAGATTCGCCAAGGACTGCTAATTGTATTTAATACTGGAGTTCACTCATGCATCTAATATTAGGCCGCCCCTCAAGTCTGTCTCCACCAGGGTGCAGACACGGCGATGCCTGAAGGTTTGGGTTCATCGTGGTAATATTAAAAGCGTGTGTGTGTGTGTGTGTGTGTGTCGTTGCAGGACTTGCGGTATTTCAAGTCGGAGAAGACATCGCGGGGGGTGCTCCAGGAGGACTGGAGGGACACCCAGGATCCGATCATGTGCTCATACAAACTGGTCACGGTCAAGTTTGAGGTGTGGGGTCTGCAGACGCGAGTGGAGCAGTTTGTTCACAAGGTGAGAGGTCACTGTTGGGATGAACGCCGCAACCTCTCATTTTAACCACAGCATTTTATCAAAAATTGGAGCAATCAAACAGGTAAGCGGTGGTGTCAGTTATTATTTGTCTCATTATGTTACAGGTGGTCCGCGATGTGCTGCTGCTGGGACACAGGCAGGCGTTTGCCTGGGTGGATGAGTGGATTGGTAAGGCCCTCTGCACCTCTGCTCTACTGTTGTCAACACATTTGCACCTTATATTTTAAATTACTACTTAATTACTTCTTCAACATTTAGATAGTACTGTAAATGTTTATTGTTTAAAATGTTAGCATTGTTCTTGCTAATTGATTGATTTTGCCACTTTCGATAGTGTGATATGTTTTTTTTTTTTTTTAACAAAATAATGTGCATGAGAAATGACTTTTCCTGCATCTAACTCACATCACAATAGCATGGATCCTCCTCTTGGTGTCAGTACTAACTCACCTAGAATGACTTTCCAGGCATGGTCAGTGTTTGTTTCAAGTCAGACCTGCACGTTAAAAACAACTCACAAACCATAACCTTTCATGTTTCATGATGGAGAAATGGAAACATACAGTCAGAAGTAAACACAGCACTGTTAGCTGTGTTGTTTTCATGCTCTTTTTCATTAAATTAAATAAACCTCTTTCTGATGTATATCTGAATATACGTAAGAAAGAGATTTATGCCCACTAGAACTTGTATATATGGAACAAACCTCACTAGTTATGACATAGAAGAAGAATACATATGCACTAACTGAAACACAAAACCTGCCTGAGTGTCGGGTTCCACAAGAGGCCACTTGTTTGCTGCAACAAGTGGCTGCAACACATTTGGACACAGTGAATTGAGATTTTTCTATAGCTGTCGGGCATAGAGACAACAAACCCATTATCTTTGTCATGAAACATCTTCCTCTCCTTTCTCTGACTACCAACCCTTACACTGCGCCTCTCTACAGTCTGGATGCACTGGGAATCACTTCCTAAATCTTCTCACATGTGAAATGATGTTGCTCGTGGAATAGGTGAACCCTTGCGGGAATAGCTTTCTTGTGCCTCCACTGATCCAACCTCTTCTGCAAGTGTGGCCTGTCCATGTATTTTCTCGGTTTTGACAGTTCCTGGACCTCACCTTTCCTTCCCTCCTTCCTGGCGTGGGTCACATTTGTCTAGTTGTCTCTTGTAAATTCTCTGCATCATGGGAAGCTGTCTCTCTAACCAGTAAAGCTCTAACCATCTATTAAAGCTCGGCATTACGCATAAAATGCATGTTTGCCACCCCCCCACCCCCACTCGTCTCTCATCTGGAGTCCAGTTGTAGCGGACTTACCGACATTTCGACCCTGGTGCCACCCCTCCCCCCTTCTTCCAGATATGACTTTGGATGACGTACGGAATTACGAAAACCAAATGCATGAGAAAACCAACATTAAGGTTTGCCTTGAGCAGCAAGAACATTCCACAGCAAACCCATCTTCACTGGATGACATTGAGATCCATGCAAACGCAAGCGTATGTGTCTTTTTCATTGTCTCTTTATGCCATTGTCCTTCCTGTGTCCCATATTTGAGCCATTGGTGACTTTTGGCCCACAGTGAGTGCAGCTCTACATTGAAAACACACGTTCAGTGTAGTAAATCATGTTTTTCAGGGTATGTGGCTACAGTAATGACAGGCTATGGCAGCCTTCAGTTCTAGCCTCTCCTACTGTAAATTTTCCATCACTTTCCTAATTCTAACTCTTGCTGGTCTCAATTGATCTCTTTCCAATACAGACATGACAATGGATGAGGTGAGAGAGTTTGAGCGCACCATCCAGGAGGCCACCAACCAGAAAATCGGGATGTTTCCCCCGTCAATCTCCATCAGCGAGACGCCCCTTTCTTCCTGTGGCATCAATGGCCCTGCCAGCGCCCCCTCCACCCCCATGTACACTGATGCACCTGAGTCCCTCTCCGTCCCCAAGGACCGACCTCGCAAAAAGTCTGCTCCGGAAACCTTAACCCTTCCTGACCCTGCCCCAAGTGGTGTTCCACAGGGCTCTACTCTGAGCCCACTACCTGTTTCCAACCACCTACAGCCATCCACACCGCCCTCTTCCAACTCTGACCTTGCCGAGATAGATGAAGAAGGATCTGTAGAAGGATCTTAGGACATCTTACCCACTACTCAACTAATCCCACCAATACCACTGTCTCATTAGCCCAATGAGAAAAGCCGAGTGCCCAGATATTCAGGTTCACTAGACATGCGTTTTCATAACCCTATTCATGCAAAAACTGCTCTAGAAGTATTCGTCAGTCTCATTGATACCTACTAGGCAGCTATCGGCGTAGCCACCGTTGATGTGGGTAAATGTCATAGCTATCAAACAGCCACTTATGATGTCTAATCAAAACAAAGAGTATCCCTTATAATTTTCATCAAGTGCCAGTAACTTGTTATATGAAATAATTATTCGCATTGTTTCTTTTGTTATTTTCTCTTTAGTACGACCAGCTGATTGCTTTCAAGCTATTTAAATATGAAGCAGTTGCCTTAGCACCGCAGAGCCAGAAGCCGTTTATTTAGTTTTAACATTGTATGCAAATAAAAGACAAACAAAGTCCCATTCGAAATCAATGGCACCAAGTGGAGTAGCACAGTAGACTTACCATTTTAGACTATCACACAGTGTAAATAAAGCCAAATGCCCCCATAAACTGTCTTCTGAGCCATTCAAACTGGCCTGTGGACCCGACTTCATCCATCCGTTTTCATCCCAAACTCAGAATAAACAAACAGATGCAAAATCAGTACAATCATAGAGTTTACACCTCAGGTCTCCCTGACTCTACCTGGCTCACGCTCTAAAAGCAGGGATATGACTGCACCAGTCTCTCCCCGCTTAATGCCAAACAGCCACATTTTATACCTCCTATAGGTATTACAATACACATCTATTGTATGTGCTACACCAGTGTACTTAACCCTCAGAATGTTTACACATCAAAAACTTTGGAACATTCGCATACTAGCAGTAACATTTTAGGTACAGCTGCAGTTTTGATTTTTAGCATGATAGGTTAGTGATTCTAAAATTGAATCTAAAATTATAACTGCGTGTATCTTGCTCAACTTGACTCAGAGGTCAGTAAAAAAAAAAGTAGATGTTGCCTGAAATGAATGCTGGATATCTCATGTGACAAAAATGTGATCTAGTTATCAAATCAGAGAATCACGTTAATGTCATACGTGGGAACAAGGCCATTCTGTGGAGATTGTGTTGTCGCAGTGACAGATTTTGGAGATAACAGAAACCCAAAAGCCTGACTGGAGAATGGCACATGCATCAAGCTGACTTGAGAATGTGCTTTGTTAGCTGCATAGCGTTTGTAAAAATGCTAATATATTTCCCAGTGTTTCCCAATGTTGGTTGTGGTTATACTAAACCACACCGGCTTGGCTTTAGTGAGAGCATGACATTATGTTGAAATGGGCGCAGTGACCCATTGCCTGTGCTGGGCTTATACTTATAATTTCCATCTAGAACCCTTAAGGACAAACATGAATGGAGATAGAAAGTTCTTCTGAAATGAAAAAGCCTCTTTTCCCATTCAGTTATATTAAGAAAGGGTTTTATATGCTGCATGGAACATACATATAATTGGAAGTATATATGTGTATATACTGTAAATGGCTGGAATGGTACAGTCCATTTGGGAATGCAACTCTGGACTCATTTTGTATAACAGACGAAGCCGATGTTGAGTGAAGTGTGAGCATGCCCAGAGGTGATGCTGTAGGCCTGCAACCCTTTCAACTCAGTGCCTCTGCATGCAACAAACATATAGTCACGTTCACGTGTGTAAAACGAAATCAGTTTCAGCTACAGAAGAGGATCACGTCTCTTCACGTTTTCTAACTCAAACTTTGCGTCCATCCTGGGATTAAAAAGCCTAATTCCAACATAATCCGATCACAGCTGTCATGAACGTACATCATCGGAGTTTCAAATAACAGGGCTCGCTTCTTATTACCTTTCTTAGGAAGCAAGTCCACTTACGCTGCCCTCTTCATGCCAATTACAGCGCAAAACGCATTTTGCACTTTCCAGTCTTTGACACCTTATTTGACAATGAAGGAATGTGTTACATTACAGTCTGGCTGGGTCCTACAATACAGCGTAGTGACTTTGATGTGAAGAGAGTCTTGCCATAAACTATTGTTAATATTATGTACAGTTTCTCACTCGCTTTTGTTAAAACAAAAACAAACAAACAAACTGTAGCTATTTATCTGTAACTGTAGCTTTTGTCTTAAGCTTTTAAGGATAGAAAATGTTAATGGCCCTCTGTATTAATCTGTAATTTATAGATGATACATATTTACGACTCTGGTATTAACCATCTTGTCAGGAACGTGGAGATCCAGGGCTATGTTTCATCTACCGTGGGCTATTCAAAACAATGCAAAGTATCCACTCGTGTAATATCGAAGTCTACTCTGTTTAAAAGAGTAACGTAGTGGGTATTGTAAATACAGTTGTTGACGACAAACAGGAAAAGGTTTCTTACATTGATTCTGTTCAGTTTGCATTGCTGGTGGTGAGGTGAACGTGATTGAAACAAAGGAGGATGTAATTTAGTGTGAAGTCTTTCCAGACACGGACTGAAGGCGTGTTTTAATCTAGGAGTAATGTGCGTCTGTAGCTATGAAGTCATTGTTATTATTGAGGATCTGCAGTCTTCATCTAAGTTTGCTCTTCTCAGTCGAGTATCGAGACTCCTCATTGTAGTGAAGTACTTTTGACTCGCGAAATTATTTGTACTGGTTGTATAGCAAAATCGAGCTTTTCCTTTTTGTGGTTCTGGCTGCTTTGACGTTTAACATGCCATGTTCATTTAGAGGTAATCGGTTATTCTGCTGTTTCTTTTTGTAGTTAACTTGCTGTACTTTTAGTTTGTGGTTGCTGTATTTTTATTTTTTTTTTTGAAGGAAAATTGTAATTACTTTATCGACTTTTGTTTGGATGAAAGGACCAAGCTGTTCACAATGCTGTTTGCATTCGGCCAGGCTGTTGTGCTGTCTTCTGATAACTGGGACCTGTCTCACCAACCAGGATCACCGGGTGAGCTGGAGAACCGGTGTGGTTTATTCCTGCTTGGTGAAACAGACCCCAGAAGTGCCATTCTTGATCGGCTGCTGGAAGTCGCTCTCAGTTCTTCCACTTAAACTGTTGTTGTATTTGTTATATTTTTACGGCCCGTTGTGGTTCATTTAATTCTTTGATGTAATTATTGTTTTACCTTTTCCGAAATTGACAATTAAACTTTATTAGCTATTGCAACAATGCTGTTTTTTGTTCTGTTCACCAAACGTTTCATGGACAGTAATGCCGCAGTTTGCCAACACAACAAAAGTTTGTCCACACTACTTATCACAATAGATATAGGGAATTATAAAAACAGTCTGACATCAGGTGCAGGTTTCTCTGAGGCAGATGTCAGGAATGGAGTTTAGTTTATTTTGCATCATTGCTTATTAGACAACAACCACTGGACCTGTTAATACAGCAACGGCAATGAAACATATACTTCATCCTAAAGATGCCCTTTTATCACGTTTTGGAAATTTGCATGATACGCTTAAGGAAAGGTCCACCAAATTATCAAAATGATCAAAAATATATTACCTATTATTTGTTGTCAGATTTGGTTCTTTCCATGGATATTAGCCCGACCACCAGGTGACGCTGCAATAACAGCAGTCTGAGTAACATCTGCATTAGCCTCCCCACTGAGCTATGATGCAACACACCATGTTATACACACCACTGTAAATGAGTGATAATCAATATAATGGGTTACAATAGGTTAAATGTTATTTCAGTAAAGACCAGAAACGGACTGATTAGGCCGATATTAATTATATCCAGTGACTGACATATCAGTTTGGCTCTATTAACGGCGTGTGCTATAATGAATGAATGAGTTGACATGAAAACTTTTTTACTTCCTAAGGAGAGAAACGCCGACACTGATCCAGAGACAATGCGAGAGGCTCAAAGTGTGCCCTCCTGTGGAGGTTGCGTTAACTGCAGCTGTAGTGACAGGAGCAGCCGTGGTCGCTTCTCGAGCCTGTCCCACGCACGTGCCCACGTTTCCAACTCTGTCCACCGCAGTCAGCTCTACATTCTGTGAGCAGCAGGAGGCGCTGTAAGTAGCCACTGTGACATTCTCACCCCCTGCTCCAGCAACAGTGCTGGTATTGAGGGTACCGTTGCCCTGGCGGATGGTGACGCTCTCGATGCCTGTACCGTTGATGCCGTCGGTGATATTGGCGACAAATTCCCAGCGGGAGGAAGAGCAGAGTGATGAAGAGGATGGACAGCTGGTTGATGCACTGACGACCTGGCACATAGGCCGGGTAACGTCTGTCACCTGCAGCCAGAAACAGCAGTGGATGAGATGAAACAATGGAAGACAGTATATTATAGAAATCATAAGGACAAAGGCAAATACAAGAGCAACACGTAGGCAAATTATGAACACAAAGATAACCGATGAAAACACATTAACAGGATGTGATGTTTCACACATAAAGAGCAATAACAGGAAATGACCCATTGATGTTATATATTTATCCAAATAATAATATACAATAATATTTTCACTGAAAAACTGTTGAGCAGTGCTTGGCACCAGAATCTTCACCACACTACTTCGCCATCTTTATCTGTCTGACCTTGGCAGTCACCGAAAACCTGAGCACGGCGTAGTTGACGTCACTGGCGGCTGCGTTTTCTGCCTCGATGGTGAGCGTCACGTCTGATCCTGACGCAGCATCGGACGGTACTGTTAGGGTCACGGTGCCGTTAGCCGCGCCTCCGCTTCCTGCCGCCACCGTGACGGTGCTGGGCGCAGTGGAAGCGAAGCTGCGGTCGTTGTTGGCTCGCACTGTGAACGTCCCAGTGGCAGAGCTGTTAACAACTCCGTTTGTGGTTGCGGCGACGGTGAAAGGGACGGAGACGGTGGAGCCTGGCTCGATGCTGGTGTTGTTGGCTTGGGCCTGAGTGAGTGGAGGAGGAGGAAGATAAAACACAGAAATACAGCGGCAGGTTCCAACACATATGTGTGGAACCATCAGAGTACAATCAGAGTAATGATTGTGCTCACAGTAACAGAGATGCTGGAGGTCTTGATCTGAGTGGAGGCCTGTCTCTGGTAGCTGCTCTCCGCAGCCCTGGAGGTGGCGCTGCTGTCCTCCCCTTTCAGACGGACCACAAAATCCCCCGCTGGGACTCCAGTGAATGTCACCAGGTAGCCGCCACTTCCCAACGCCTGCAGGACAGAGAGAGAGCGTCGCTGTTAAATGACAACACTTGAGACGCTTATCCAGAAGTTACTCAAAGACTAAATGAATTTTAAAGGCTATTAAGTGTAACATCTGACATGCCTGGATTGATCCGTTGACCTCCGTTGGCCCCGAACTGTCAAAGAGAGTGACCCCTGTGACCTTGGTTGTGTCACTCCCTGTGACAGTGACCAGGAGGCTGGCATTGCCACCTGCACGTTGTGACCAGTTAGACATGAAAGATGATAATGAAGAAATAGATCACATACAAACTGTAAAAAAAATAATCAAGATAACATAAACCAGAAGAATGATCTGACCTGATAGAGGACGTCCCTCCTTCAGACTGAAGTCACCATGGGCTCCTTCATGCGCTTCCACAAGGTTAAATATGAAGTTGACTGAACTCTGACCTGATGCGCACACACAAGTAAACACAACAAAACAGAATTACAATGCAAATACAACAACCTGCAAATTAAATATCTATAGATGGGCAATTATAATGTAAAAACATCCTTGTACACGCTCATACCACTGACCTGTGACCTTAACAGAATAGGGACGGTCAGAGTTCACACTAATTTGCCATGGCCCTGTTTGGTTTGCAGTGTTGAGGCTTAAACGTCGGAGGTTTCCTGCTGTGGTGACAGATGCCAGAGGCCCAGTGGCCTGACTGGAACTCTGTTTTATACCTGAAGGAGACAGCCGCAGGTTAAAAACAACACAACGACACACACAGACACACACACACACACACACACGGGCAGGTAGCGATGGCGACAGAGACACCTGTGGAGCTGCTGAGCGTGAAGGTGAGAGACGAGGCTCCTGTGATGTACGCAGTCATGTTCCTTAATGAGCCGTCAACAGTGAATGTAAAATTATCAGGGCGTCCAGGATTCTTCACCACCTGGAAAACTGTCACCTCAAAGAGGAAGAAACAGAAACTTCACATTTGTACACAAACTGTACACACATATACATAAGACACATACTAATACACTTCCTGTATGCACGCATTTATGTATTCACTACACACATCATACTCACTACACACATCATACACACATTTATGCTGCTTTATTCGGTGTCTTACCACAGCTCTGGCTGACGAGTCCTCTATGACACTCGTAGCCACAGTGAGGTCTGACTTTGTGACCTCGATGGCCTGACCTCCAGAAGCTCGGGCGAGGTCACGGTACAGCTGGGCATCTGCCTGGCTCATTGAACGTGGACTCTGACCTGGTGCGGCTCTGCGGCGCCGCCGACTGGCCAGCACGTCTGTCAGCATGAAATTAACCTAGACATGTGAGTGCAAAAAATATATATATATATATATATATATTTATAAGTCTACAATGGGTTCCACACTACTATATCATTGTTTTAATGGAATGAGTTGACATTTAAAGAGCGAGGTGGACAGAGCCTGACTCCTACCACAGACTTGCTGCTTTCTATCAGGGCAGTGATGGTGCTCTTCAGACGGGCGTCTTTAGCTGGAGCGTCAGTGAAGACAAAGATCTCGGAGGAGGGCGGAGCCGCAGTCAGGGCGAGCTGTCAGTCATATACATTGCACATACATATACTGTTATATATATATAATAGTGGAAAAATAAATCAGAACGAAAAATTAATGATCTTATTTTGATCAAAAACAGGATTTGTATTTCAAGGATAGATACGCACCATTACGTTGGGTAATGAGTGCAATTAGACAAAACCAGAGTTTATTTTTGTAACTGATTGTAATTTTCTCTCTCGTGGCATTGTGATGCTGTTGTGTTGTTGCTACACAAAACAAATGAATGATTCATAGATCGACACCTGGAGTCCGGACAAGCACAACTCGGGGATGTCTCCTCCTCCACTGGCAGTCAGCTTGTTGATGCTGTTTTTAAATACGTCCGCGTCAGTCGTCATAAGCAGCGGTCCAAACCCTAATAAATGAATAAACACATCTGATTTTAGACATTTTCCATTTCCACTGCAAACAAAAACATTGCGTCTCCATAAAGGAACTATAGCGGTACCCACCCGGGTCATTGAAAGGTACCAGTATGTAGGCGGAGGGCTCCTGCTCGGTTCCCCTCTTGCTGTCGATGATGTCGAAGGACACTCTTTTGGCTTCAGCGATGTCGTCACTCATGCTGCCGGTGGTGTCGATGACGAAGCACAGCACAGACGACTGGGAGAGGCCCATCAGTCTGCAGGGACACGAGGAGGGAAACAGTAAAGAGAGGTCAAGTCCTGATTGATCAATGCTTGATAGCTATAATTTACGAGACAAAACGGTCAGTGTTGTGGTTAAACGTTAGTTTGGAGGGTGGACCCATCATTTCATTATCATATCAGTGGAGATATCATGAAGATATAATCTTTTTGTCCTACATCCACCTTACACCTGCATTGTTTTTATTTCTCCACACAGGGAGGCTCGGGTAGAGGTGGCCCATACCGCAGGAAGTTCTTGTCTCCAACAGCCAATCGGATGTCCTCCAGCAGCTCCATAGTGGCGTTCACGGCCAAGTCAGCGGCCTTGTGGTGAAGCGAGCCGTGACTGGAGCCGAGAGTGTCCTTATTGATGCCCCCCACTGGGTCCGTTTTGCTGGTCTGATCAAATGAACCACCATGGCTGCATTTACCTTGGGCAGAGACAGGTTCATGTTCACAGGATGCTGATAGTGGAACATGAGTGAGTGAAGATGGTCCTCTAATGTTACCTGCAGGCTTTGCTGGGGAGAAGACGTTGAAGTAGCCTGAGGTGAGAAGCCCCTGCTGCAGCAGGTCAGGCAGAAGGTTGTCAGCGCAGTTCCCTCCTGTGCAGTTTCTACAGGTCGCGACACTTGGGCCTTCAATGACATGAGATAACAATCAGACGTCCAGAAGAATAAATAAACATCATGGACTCCATAAGTCGCGTGCAAAACACTGTGATTTGAATCAGTTTGGAAATGTTGATGGGCGAGTTAAAGAAAACATGCTTTTGAATCTGACACACAATGAGACCTTTTCATGTGTTGCTGTGTTTGGGTGTGTGCATGGGAAACGTGGCGTGTCACAGCAGGGTGGATGTTCAGCTGACAGATAAGGTGACAGTGTGCCTTGTTCTGCTCATGATTAAACGTCAGGCTTTGTTTTTGCTGAAACCTTAGACTCTGCCCAGCGATGACAGAATCCTACCTGCCAGGTTCTCCAGAGTCTGGTCTGGTCTGATCAGAGCGCTGTGAGGAGCACTGTTCCCCAGCTCCACCCAGTTACTGTGGCTGTAGAAGTCCTGAACAGATAACACATCATCGTCTTCATCATCATCATCATCATCATCATCATCTGTGCCACCACTGTGAATGAGTTCAATCATAAAGGTAATCATCACCCTCACCTGTAAGGTGTGACAGACACGTCCCAGAGTCCATCTCCCCGCCACAAAGTTCTCCTGCCTCACACTGGCCTTAACAGCAGACACACCTCCACAGCAGAAAGACACAGAGACAAAAACATATATATCACTCTATGGGCTAAAGTTGAATGGGAGCCGAAATGAAAATGACTCTCATTATATGTGTGTTACTGAAATGCAGATTTTAAGGTTTAGAAGAAAAAAAAAAATCATCACATGTCAGTGGAATGGATGCATCCGAAAATTAAAGCTTTCCGTACGTTTGAATATAAACAAATATCTTCTCATTTTCAACACCTTTAATACGACTAAGCCACAAAAGACGTTTCCTATGTGTCGAAGTTGAACCTTTTGAATGTCATTGTATCATGTCTGACGTATACCTGCTGTGATGACGTCCCGTCCTCCCTGGAAGGTCTCGTCGTCAAAATGGTGCTCCTCGCTCAGGGCAAACACCACGTCCACTTTAGCATTGCTGAAGTACATGTTGGCAATGGACGTGTGGTACCTGACGCTGGAGAGGAGAGACGCGGAGGAGCCTGTGGAGGAGCAGGCCCTTTGCACAGTGTCAGCGGTGAGACTGTCGTCAATCTGAGGACAAGCACACGACTATCAACACACTGAAGCTCATGACTGTGTTCCTGCATTATTCATTCATTTATTATTTATTTCCATTTATTTTCATCCTCATTAGTCATGCGTTTATTTTTATTGTTATTTAGGATCCTATCCCGGGAGTTGACCCAAACTAATAATGCAGAAACTGATCGTAATAGAAATCAGTGCAAAACAATGTCATGTACAGTGGATCAGTGATTGCACCACGGTGCTCCCAGCTTGTCATGGTGTGGTTTTGCAAACTCACAGTCAGGCTGAAGTCCCGTCCCTGAGAGGCAGCCATGTCTCGGCACACCTCAGCCGTCTTTCTCAGGACTGCCTTTTGTGTGATGTCACGGTGAGTGGAGGAATTCCCGTCGAATGAGAAGAGGGGCTGGAAGCAGTGGATGAGGCCTGGTAGCGAGAGGCTCACTGCCATGGTGAGCATGACTGTCAACCAGGGAGTCATGATGGAGGGAAGAGCAGGAGGCTGAGGTGGATGATCTGGATAGATAGCGTCTCTGAATCTGGGACTACTGGCCCTCGCTCCCTCTGGTGGCACAGGTCACGTGAGCAGAAATACAGGAATGTCTTTATCTAATCTCTCCCGCTGTGTTGAGTTATTCTACTATGGGTCCGCACAAAGCAGAAAACCATGTGGGTCAGCGCGGTCACGTTACTGGCAGTGAAGCAAGTGTAACGAGGCAACGAGTGGCAAATGGAAACACCTGAGAGAAGAGAGAGGGCAGCACCGGAGGAGAAGCAGAAAATAAATCAATAAATAAATCCAACAATTTATTATCATTAAATTAAAAATGAGAAAAGTGTTTTTAAAGTTGATGAAAAAATAACTTCTGAAATTTAAACAGATAACTGCCAAAGGACAAAAAAAAAACACCAATTCAATTAAAAAAAGATTTGAAATGCTCATATGTTATTGATGTAAAATTAAATCGATATTGAAATCTCTACAGCTCTATAGATCATATAATCCACACAATACAGTAAATAAGTGCATAGTCAAATCTTCGACGCTCAACTTTCAACAATAGTAAAAAAAAAATCAATCTAATTATGTTGTATCTTTATTATTTTTGCGCTCTCTTACCTTTATGTGATCGTTAGCAGTCCAGACGCCTTCAGGTGTTGGCAATGCATCAGTCTGACAACTTCAGAATTCCATGTCTGCACCTGGTCGATAATACTGTGTGTGTTTCTTGTGTGTGTGTTATCTCCTCACTGCGAGAGTGTGTGCTAAGGGACGGCTGTGTGTGTGTGTGTGTGTGTGTGTGTGTGTGTGTGTGTGTGTGTGTGCCCTCGTTCCTTCCTCTCCTAACGTCTTGAATGACTGAGTGATGAAGTGAATTCCACCCTCTACCTCCCACACACCCTTCATCTTGCTCATGTGTACACTAGTTTGACCGAAAACACTGGTGTGAGGGTGTTTTCTTCTTTTTTCGAAATAGTGTGCATCATGCCCCTGTTACAAAAACGACTCCCGCGAAACCCCCACATCTGTGTGACATCAGCTGTTAGTCAGGGCTCGAGTCAGCAGAGAAACTGAACCTGTCTGTGCGTCTGTGAATTCAACACACACACACAAAAACAAAAATATGAACAAAACATTGTACGTAACACACAATCACCGGAAAATAAAACAAAAAAAATGAGCCATAGCAGACTTTTACAGTTCAGAGCAGCCACTGTAGTAGTGATGCTGATGTTTAAGTTTTGTAACCATGGTGACAGGAAGACTTTTACCCCCCCTACACACTCCCGTCTGACATGAGGATATGATAAGGAGGCATGTGACTTTAAATATTATTGTTTAGCAGTATAAAAGTATGACTATAGTATTAGTAGTCTACAGGTCATTTTCCTCCTTAAGACTGTTTAATAAAGTAACGAAACCACTTCAGCATCAGCTGCTGTTTGTTGTCCCATCAGTGACGCTCCACCTTAATAAGAATAATGTCACACTTACTGTGTTTTAATATATCACATTAACACACACATTTATTTTTTTTACACACATGATGTTAAACAGGATTTTTTTTTAAAAACGGTGCGGTTTTCACAGGAGCACGTACTGATCTTATCTACGAGCTGCCACAGTGCCAACGTCCGAAAATCCTGCTCAGCAGCATTTTCTTTTTCTCTCTGTGTTTTGATTGATGTATTCAGAGTGAGTCATTGTGCATTAAGTTAAACAGCTTAGTTAGGGACATACACGGTCCCCTAAATAACTGTCATACTTTGGCTGCCACACGTTTGCTGACACGGTGTATTTCAACAGTGTCAGAGAAGAATAAATTGTGTGTATGATTATCAAATAATATTATTATTATTAAATGATAAGTTGTGGTAAATGTTTGGATACTAAAACAGATCAGTGTGTAGCAGACTGTCGACAGGCTTTGTATCTGGGTTTTGTTTGTGCTGAGGTGATGTGGAGCCACCTCAGCACATCTGTGTTTGGAGGATTCCGGTCTGGCACGTTTTATCATCGGCTCCATATTTTTTTTTTTTTTCTTTTTTCAGTCAATCAAAAATCATCGGCTCCATATTGAAAAACGAGATAGGCTTTGATACGATGCTGAAGTGTTGTCATCAGCAGGTCACAGTTTGTTGTTTGGGGTTTTCTACCTCAATGACTCACCTTTGTTTATTTTCCACGGAGAAAGCCGCCAAACTGGACCAACAAGCGCCGCCACATGTTTGTGTTTCAGCAAGATTTTATTCGTTAAACTAAGAACTACAGAAAGAGTTGTTGTGTTTAAAGTGCGTTTGTTACATAGCTTGAGCGGTTTCAAATAGTTGAGACACCGAATGTAGTTTCAACATTAAAGATTAGGTCTGTGTCCGCTGATTGGTTCTTATGGCACCTTTAGCACAGTGGTTCTGCCACTGTGGTGTTGTCGTACCTGTTGATCCTGTGAGCTGGGAGCGACACTGCGTCTGCGCTCTGCTGCGTGTTATTGTGCGACCTGAAGGAACATCATGCTGCTGCTGAACAGACTTTGCACAGAGACAGTAAGTTGACGCAATCAGATTTCATGTGATCAGGTTGGTGGAGAATATGAGAATATGTTTATGAAATACCTCGTTTGTCATGACTGTTGACTTGAGGCTTTAATTACAGAGACTGAGTCAGTGTGCATGCGGCTCAACTAAAACACTGACGAGTGACAGTGTTTTTTTTTTCATTATTTTCCATTTAGACTGTTTGACAACAATCCAGTCTGTGAGATGTCACTGGGCAGCTGGGCGTGTCTCTGTGTGTCGGTGGCAGTGGTGCTCTTACTGTGTCACGACCCATTTCTCATACTGTGGTGGCCTCAGAAACCCATTGAGGTGGGCAGACACTGATTTCATGTGCAGAGTTTTCACTATTCAGTACGCGGGGTCCTCGAGTTACGACGGAGATCCGTTCCTGAGAATGTGTTGTAACCGAATTTCGACGTAAGTCAAAACATACATTCATAGGTAAGGTAGTTACAAAGTTGTGCCACTAGATGTCGCTATAACACCACCCTACAATAAGAGTTTACTATGGTGAATTGCCTTTTGTCACAGTAGGGGTTGATATTGCGAGTGTAATGAGCATTTCCTTTAGATTTCTGATATCAACCGTGTAGACCCTGTGTTGTGAATAAACCTACGGTATTGCCACGATCCCGAACGCATCTGTGTCCGTGTGCATCTCCTTACCGGCTGCCGCTGCACCCCCCCGCCAGCCCCCCCCCCCCCATAAGTAAACACAAGGCAGAGTAGCCTAGCTGTGCTGTGGAGGTGTTGAAAAGCCGGCAGGCGCGCTGAGAGACAGAGAGAGCGCTCACCAACTAGTTCCCGTGACAAGTCTGTACGTATTTACGGGGCAAACCGCTTAAGCCGAAACAAGGAAGTTCACGGGAGATGTGTCGTAACCACGAAAACGACGTAATTCGCGACCGTCATAACTCGAGGACCCCCTGTATCTTTAATCATCACGTGCAAGAGTAGAAATCTCATCACAGTGATTTTGGTCACGTGGTTGTTTCTCATCCTTGCCTGCAGGGGACCAGGACTGACGGTTTACCTCTGGATATGGTGACAGATGCCATTGATGACATGTTTGACGGCTGCCGATCTGAAAGCGCGTCCGTGGTGGACCTGCTCGGCTTTTACGAGCGGCTCTCCGACACAAACGTCAGCTCTGCCTGGGCCTCAGCTGAAAGAGGTGCGAAGAGACCTGCGCACAAGGGCCTGAAGCAAGAGCATGCTGTAGTCATGTACATGTACACAAAGGGGGAACGTTTCCAACACGAGTTCAACAAAGCAGTGAAAACAGAGAAACGTAAATACAACTCCGCCGGGTTCCTGTATCACTACGTCTACTTCTACCTGACGGACGCCGTGCAAGTTCTGCATCACAATCAGACGCCGTGCAGAACCACCTACCACAGGACATGGAAACGGTTTCACCGTCACGTCGTCAACAAAAACATGCGTTTCGGCACATTCACTTTGGCCGCCACAACCAAGCAGTCACTTCATGTTAATGCAGTGGTGTCTTGCTTTGAGATCTACACCTGCTTTGGTGCTGATGTAACATACTACTCTGCCGTGACCCAGATGGGACAGGTGCTGATTCCTCCCTATGAGGTTTTCCAAATCACTGATGTGCTGACCAACGCCTCGTGGTGCCCTGTGGTTTACAAGCTCCAGAGCACCAGAATACCAAGGAGGGACTTAAACTGCAGGTTAAATCAGAGGCAAATAGAAACATTCGTTGGGACCATTTCAGCCGAGTGGAATGAAAACAGAGCCGTGATAATGTTAGTGTGTCTAACTCTGCTGGGGCTAATTTACTTATCCCTTATGAAACAGAGACAGAAACACGCTGTGGCTGCAGCGTTCAGCGCCCTGCTGGTGCTGATGGTTATTACAGTTTACAGCTGAGGATTCGTCTGTCAATTAGTGCCAGGATTGATTTGACGGATTCCCTATAAAGCTATCGTACTGAGAAATAACAGAAAACAGCATCACATCAAAACTGAATTTAAATGTCGTTTGTTTCCACTGTCATTGATTCAACGCTCAGACTTTATTGTACAGAACAAAGCTGCATCTGGGACATAAATACTATTAAAACGCCTGATATTAAACTATGTGATGTGTTGTATTGTTTACATACTTTCAGGAAGTACTGAGAAATATTTTTGACCATTCTAAAACATTCCTCAAACATTCTTATATTTAACTGATCCATCCACTGTGCATGTGTGTGTGTGTGTGTGTGTGTGTGTGTGTGGTCCCCATGCACATTCCACCTCTGATTAGAATGACATGCACCTGGTGAAAGACGAGCATTCATCAAGTCGCCGCAGTACGACCACAACATGTGGGAAATGAGTAAGGTAGGTGAACAAAAGCCTCACTTGACTTGTGAAAGAAACAAGCCTGGAAATACTTGTTTTGATCCTGTTTTGTTTTTACAAGGATTTTCTCCAGTAAGTGTGTTCTGTGTGTAGGTTTCTATGTTTTGATGCTGGACGGAGTGAAATGGCCATGATGGGAGTTTGGGCTGCGGTGCTAATGACTTATGGAATCTCTGTAGGATTTGCAAAGGTTGTGCATAAACAGCATGATGCCTCGCAAATGTGATCGCTCTGATCTGACAAATAAATGTCTTTTTTTTGGGGCAGAACGCTGGGTTAAAAGGTCAAGTTGCACTGGATCTGGCTCCCAACACGGTTGATGACATGTACACGGGCTGCAAAGACAAGATGGAGGATAGAGTGAGGAAGCAGTACCTGGCAAATGAGAAAAACAAAGACAGAGACTTCACACTGGCCTGGGCTGAAGCCGAGAGATACTACAACAAGATATGGAAGCGTAGAAAAGGCCTGAAGCCGACCTCTGGACTGGGGAAAGAACAGATCATGGCTATTTATGTTTATACCCTCGACAAGCCAAACGTATATCTCGATTTCAATACTGCAGTTCGAACCAACCGATCTGTGTACATGACCACATTCAGGTATCATGCACTTCACTTCTTCCTGACTGACGCGCTTCAAATTCTGAACTCTCGCAAACCTGAGGCTGAGAGATGCCTGACAGGATACCGAAGAGTCAACGCCTACTTTAGGCAAGACGTTCTTAACAAAGGGGTTCGCTTTGGCTCTTTCACGTCCAGCTCGATGGGCTGGTACCCCAGTGCGGAGCGATTCGGTAACAAGTCCTGCTTTGAGGTGGTGACGTGTTCCGGAGCAGACATCTCGCTGTTTTCAAAGCTTGGAGAGTCCGAGAGAGAAGCGCTGATTCCTCCTTACGAGGTGTTTAAGGTGACGAGGATCGAGAGGAAATCTGAGCTGAAGAGTGCGAGCTGTGAGGTGGTGTACAAACTGAAGAGCACGCGCAAAACGCTGTCCAATCTCAACTGTGCCCTTTTCCCAAATAACCCATAACACCAAATAACCCATAATCAACTCTATTGACTTGCATTGCTTGTGTTTTAAATTTAAGGCTTGATCTGAAAATAAACTGTACCTGAAACGTCTGAAAATCTGAAACTTAATTAGCTCACAAATACAAATTGGTCACATTTGTTAAATGTGTTTATCACCCCACATTCAATTGCTATATATGCCAACAGATAGACGACATAAGGAATCAGAAACAGTGCCATCTAGGGGAAAACAGACAGGTTTCCTGGTCTGTCCAACACTAACGTCATATGATTGACAGAACAGCAGTTTTAATCCCAAAATTAAATATTCATTGATAGATAGGTAGAGGTAGATGTGTGTGTGTGTATGTGTGTGTCTGGCTACTCGTCAAACCTTGTCACTGACCTGTGGCAAAACACACAGACTCTCTGTCATTTGAATAAACGTGTCATTTGTCTGTTTGCATCAGGTCAAACAGCTTAAGGAAATGATGCCTGTGTGAAAACAATGTGGAGAAAATCTGCAAAACCTTTCATTTGCTTGACAAAACATAATAAAAGCACTGAGCAGCATCAGAGATTTTAAGATGCAGGAGACAGAAGATCAGAAACAAACCTGCAGACAAGCAGACGAGGTGGGTGTCATTTAACCACATCCTGCTTTTCACCTTTGCTGCATCAGCATCACTCACCTCCACACACACAGAATAAAAGCCTGTCAGGTTTTTGCAGTGAGCTTCAATGTAAAGTTTCATGACATAGAAAACTGAACTGTATGAACTAAATGTGTGAACATCTACAGTTTTTCTTGTAATTGTCTCATGTAGTTTTATTTGGTCCAAAACAGAAACTTAGTTCAACAAAATGCTTTTTTAAGAATGTTTTCTACATGATTACAAATATGTTGATGAACAGCTTCAGACATTCCTCTTTTTCCTTTTCTTCACACTCCAGTCTTCCTCCTCCCTCTTTCCATCCTCATCCTCCACGTGGCTCAGCAGCGATGGCGGCAGCAGCATTCCTTCGAAACAGGCTTCAGCTTACATCCCTGGCATGTACACAGTACTACCTACTGCATATACACAGTACTGACTAGACCCAAGCTAAAGATGTCATCTATACATCACTAAGTTGCTTGACTGCTTTAAGTCAACTGTCACTTTCTCTATGAAGATCAAACTCTTAGTCGGTGTATTTAGTTTTACTTTGAATCTACTTCGACTTAAATCAGTCTAATCTGCGTAGGAACAAACTAATTCTATGTCTAGACTCAAGCTACTACAAAACCAAACCTGACACAGAGACTGTACGTGCCGCAGTTTTAAAGTTCTTCGTGTCCTTAATGAATTAAACAGCATAAATCAAAATATCTAATTCAGATGTTGAAGGTGATTAAATGGCAGCAGAACCAAGTTCAAGAAAAACACAATCATTTTAATAGATATTAAACAAGAGCATATTAATACAACAATTCAATTTGCCGCATAAGGCTTTAACAAAGTGTATAGGGTGTGACATCCTCTGACCTACACCCTCAGCATGGGTGAGGAAAAACTGCCAAAAAAAACCCTTTTAAAACAGGAGAAAAAAGGCAGAAACCACAGATAGATGCCACGTATACAAAACACAAAGTAACATTTACATAACATAAAAACAGTTAAATATCCAGAGTCCATCATCCAGTCGTAGAGGTGTATTGTGTGTGTATGTGTTTTCTATGAAAATGTACCTAACGGTGCAGCTGCTTACAGCTACCACCAGAGGGCACTATGACCCTCTACAGTGAAGTTTGTCTCTGCCATGTTTGCTTCCTCCTGAAGAACCCAAACGCGCTCCTATCCTTTACCCTGCCTCCTGAACGTGGACAGTCCCATGTGTATGAAACTGCCCAGAGTTTCCCCTATATCACGACGCTGAACTCAATACGGTTTTAAAAAAAACAAAACAACGATTAACAGGGGCAGAAAATAAATCCCCTGCTGGGAGGCCTCCCAATCAGACGCACAAAAAACGAATCAAAAAACGCGTTTTATTTCTCACAAAACTATATAAACTTGAGTTTTCCGTTGGAATTAAACTTGGCAGAGACAGAAGTGGACCCTAAATTTAAAAATGCAATGTAACTAAAGTATAATCCTATAAAATAAAAAAGTGTGTGATGCGAAAGGCAGTCCTCAGTGCTTCGCTAACGCAGGTCCTCATCTAACAAAGAAAAAAGAGATTACTACAAGTAGAACATAAGTGTTTAAAGAGGAGATTATATATATGACACACACCTGAAGAAATCCAGTGGCACACAGGCATCATCATTGAGGGTCTGGTATAGCTGCAGTCGTCGTCTTCACATCCATCCAGATCCATTTTCATGACTCAGGTCATCCAGCGGTTCATCTGGTGGCACAGGAAACATCTAAAACTAGTGGGGCCTTCAACAACAAATGGTTCCATCTCCTCGAGCGATTATAGATGAAGCAACATACCTGAAGAAATCTGGTGGCACACAGGCGTCATCAAGGATGGTCTGTCTTCACTACATCCGTCCAGGATCCATCGTCATGGCTCAGGTCATCCAGCAGTTTCTCTGGTGGTCCAGGAAACATCTGAACATACTGGGCCTTCTTCACCACATGACACCATGTACTGTTCACCCCAGTTGTGTTGACTGTATCATGTGTATCAGTTGATGAAAATAAATGTAACTAGTGGAGCAGCTGCTTACAGATACCAGCATCTACAGTGAAGTTTGTCTCTGCAATGTTTGCTTCCTCCTGAAGAACCCAAACGCACTCCTATCCTTTACCCTGCCTCGTGAACGTAGACAGTCCCATGTGTATGAAACTGCCGAGAGTTTCGCTATATCACGACGCTGAACTCAGAATACAGTTTTTTAAAAAAGAAAGAAAACAAAACAACGATTAACAGGGGCAGAAAAATAAAAGCCCTGCTGGGAGGCCTCCCAATCAGACGCACAAAAAAAAGAATAAAAGTCATTTTATTTCTCGCAAAACTAATTAAAGTTTAAACTTGAGTTTTCAGTTGGAATTAAACATGGCAGAGAGACAAGTGGACCCTAAATGTAAAAATACAATGTTACAAATGTATAATCCTGTAAAATAAAATGATAAATATAAAATTAAGAGTACAGGACTAAAGAGCAAAGCAGACATTTGCATCTGCAGTCTATCGTAGTTGTGTAGACTGTCCTGTAGTGTTGTGTGGTAGTGAGTCATGTAGTGTGTGGGTCGAAAGGGTTGTATGTCTTGGCTTTTGGTGGTTTGGTCATGCAGCAGTTGATCAGGTGCAGTCTGAAGATTAAGGCAGCCTTCAGGTCTTGGTTAACTCAGGTCCTCCTCTGACAAGGAAAAATAGATGACAACAAGTGGAAAACAAGTATTTAACTGAAGAGATTATGTATGAAACATACCTGATGACATCCGGTGGCACACAGGCATCAAAGGAAGCATAGCTGCAGTCTTTACCACATCCATCCAGGATCCACTATCATGGCTCAGGTCATCCAGTGGTTTCTCTGGTGGCACAGGAAACATCTGAAACTAGTGGGGCCTTCAACTACAAATGGTTCCATCTCCTCGAGTGATTATAGATGAAGTAACATACCTGAAGAAATCTGGTGGCATACAGGCATCAAAGAGGATCTGGTACAGCTGCCGTCTTCACCACATCATCCAGGATCCACTTTCATGGCTCAGGTCATCCAGTGGTTCGTCTGGTGGCACAGGAAACATCTGAACATACTGGGCCTTCATCATCACCTGGCGCTATCTCCTGAAGAGATTATAGATGAAGCAACATACCTGAAGAAATCTGGTGGCACACAGGCATCATCAAGGACGGTCTGGTACAGCTGCCGTCTTCTCACCATATCCATCCAGGATCCACTTCATGGCGCAGGTTATCCAGTGGTTTCTCTGGTGGCACAGGAAACATCTGAAACTATTGGGGCCTTCAACGCCAAATGGCTCTAGCTCCTTAAGGGATTATACAGTAGATGAAGCAACATACCAGAATAAATCTGGTGGCACGTGGGCATTGTCAAGGCGCGTCTCGTATAGCTGCAGTCTTCTTCACCACATCCATCCAGGATCCATCTTCATGGCTCAGGTCATCCAGCGGTTCTTCTGATGGCACAGGAAACATCTGAACATACTGGGCCTTCTTCACCACATGACAACACTGTTCACCCACAAAGTACAATATAACAAATCTTTAGTACCTTACCTGTTTTCAGTGTGTGACACCAAATCCAGGCCCACGGCTATGCGTCATCCCCTGTCTTTCCCTCTACCTTCCCTACATCTATGTTGCCCTTTCAACAATAGACTATTGTCTGTGAAAATTAAAATAAATGCCTCAATTTTTTGTTTCGTACATTAACAGTTTCTGTCTGCCCTCTGATTTCTCACAAATAGGCTGTATACACTACATTGGAAGTATTGAGATAGCAACAAACTATCCCACCTCCATACCTCAGTTTTTAAACCAAGGCTCTGTATCACATCTTTTTACTTAAATCTTAACTCAATCTGACAGCTAACAGCAACCTAAAACCTCAACTGACCTTCATGGCATATTTGGGACAATGACTGAGTCAATGCTTTGGTTAATTGCATTAGACACAGATGTCCCAGTTGTCTTGCTGAGTTCTTCTGCTCCTGGTTCTGTAGCCTTACCCAAATTCATCCCTCTGCTGAAACCCTCATTTAGACACATGAAAACGATCCAACTGTAGTCTCCACGTCCCTTTCTCTCTTCATGCAGCATTTAAATACCCAATCCTGCAGTCATCACACCTGCAAAGGCAGTGTTTCCTTCATTTATCATGATCTTTGATGTGTTTGGTAAAATGTGGCAAGAGACCATTAACAATAGACAACCTTAAATGCTGTTCTGTTATTTACCCCCAATGCTTAGACTTACTGTCTACAAGTGGCCTAGTTATTGTACTTGACTAATATGACACCAAATGTTGGTGGTCATAATAGAATAGAGAACATAAGCATTCCATGATGGACTGCTTCACAAAACCAGATGGATCCTTGTCTGGTTTTGGAAACTGCACCACCATGAACAATTCAGCACAGATCCATGGTCGGGTTTCCTCACACACAGGGAAGAAGGGGAAGGGGAAAATCCTTCCACATGAGTCGACTCTGTTCACCTTATTCCGTGTGTATCAGAAGATCCAGCCATTAAATCCTCACTGATTTTAACGTTATGGAAAATGCAATAAAATTGCATTTTACAGTTATTTTATAGACTAAATGTCCAGTTACAGACCTTCAGAATGTCAGGTTAGATCTGCAGAACAGATCATTTAAAATGTGGCCAAATGAGAATCCAGCTAGGCTAAGGTTCTGGTTACAGACCCTCAGAACATCAGGTTAGAGTTGTAAAAACAGATCAGCTAAGATTTGGGCAAATACAAACACAGCATTTAAGTTGTCTTTGCCAGTGGTCTAAAGCCACATCTTACCAAGCACATACAAAACATCATGCTAAATGCAGAACACTTACTTTCACAGAGGCAACAGCAACAGTAGTGAGTGCTCAAATGTCACATGAAAAAAAAATGAAACATGGGGACAAGTGGGATTGTTTTATGTGTAGCTAGATGAGAGTTAGAGCAGCAAGACAAAAAGGGGGGAGGGGGGCGGTTACTAGTTAAGATTATTAATCCAGATATCTACACTACTCAAACATTATTTAAGACTTGGCACTAGCACTTGGGAATAATAGGGATGAATCCCATTAAGGGTTGGGAATTATTAATATGCTCATTACAATAAATTGAACCAAGATCTTTGGTCACTAATATTAACAGGTAAAATATAAAATGAAAGCTAGTTCAACCTAAAGGGACAATACCTCACTTCAAAAAATCTATTAGGCTGCATGTGACCCTGACTGACCTGTGGAAAAAGAAGAGTTAATGGAGGGAGGGTGGGGGGTGGGAGAGACAAATTTGTTTGTTTCTTAAAAAAAAAAAAAACCTCTGGTGGAGACAAAGAACTCGTCAGTCAAACTATGGGTCAAACTGTGGTCCAGAATTCAACTGTTCTTATTTACGAATGAAGCGTAGATCTTTTATACTGTTAATTTACTGCTAATCTGTCAGGTTTAATTTAATGTACAGTCCAGGGTGAACAGGTTCGTCAGTCAAGACAACTGACAGACTAAAAGTCTGTCTGTCAACTTTAACTAGTCAGTCTTGCAGACAAACAGACACAGAAAGACAGACGAACAGAGACTAGGAGACAAAGACTGAGACACAAAGAGACAAACAGATGGACAGAGACACAGACAGACGAACAGACAGACACAGGCGAACAAACGGTGACGGATGGATAGACAGAGACACTGACAGACGAACAGACAGACACAGGCGAACAAACAGTGACGGATGGATAGACAGAGACACTGAGACAGACAAACGGACAGACAAAGACGGACGTCCAAACAGACAATCGTCTGGTCTGTCAGTGTCTGTTATGACATTGACAGACCAGCAGATTAGAGGAAAAAAAAAAACAGAACACGGTGGTTGAGATTGAGTAAAGATTGAGACAGATGACAGAGATTGGCACGGCGGCCATGAGAGAGAGATTGGCACGGCGGCCATGACAGAGATTGGCACGGCGGCCATGACAGAGAGATTGGCACGGCGGCCAAGAGAAAGACTGGCATGGCGGCCATGACAGAAAGACTGGCACGGCAGCAAAGCAAAACACACTTACTTGGATGATCCAGTGGGTGGTCTTCATGGAAGATGATGGGTGACTGTAGAGCCACTGATGTGGACCAACCGACTGATGATGGGGCAACATGTGATGTGACAGTAAAGAAAGCTAAGGCATGTTTGCCTTTAGAAATTAGAGAGGAAAGCACGGTGGCCATGTTGGACAGAGACAGAAGCGTACACACTCACAGCGAGAGATACAAGGCACTCACACTCTAATACTTGAATGTGCACTGAGCCAGAGTCTGTGCACATTCAAGCCAAATGCAGTAATGTGTATATTTAGTGTGTAGTGTATATTTTTTCTGCATATATATTTTTTTTCCTCAGTCCGTTTAAGAGACTGATTTGATTTAATGTTTTCTGTAAAAAAAAAAAAAGGACATCCATCACAGTTAGAGTTAGAGTTGGATTCTAGTCCCTTCCTCCTAATAAGCCCCATAATGGGTTTTAGAAGGGGGCATGTTAGACTAATGTGCATATGCTGTTAGACTAATATGCATAAAATGGCAGCGATTTTAAACGGATGATTGTATTGACTGTGTTGCAGTGTCCATAACAGAGATCGGCACGGCGGCCAACATAAAGCACAGACACGGCACGGCGGCCAACATAAAGCACAGACACGGCACGGCGGCCAAAATAAAGCACAAACACGGCACGGCGGCCAACATAAAGCACAGACGTGGCACGGCGGCCAACATAAAGCACAGACGTGGCACGGCGGCCAACATAAAGCACAGACACGGCACGGCGGCCAACATAAAAAAAACTGTTTTATTAAGATTTTAACGCGCAACTAACTAATGTTATTTTAGATGTGCAACCAGAGGTGATTTTGTTTAGCTGAAACAGCTGAAAAAGCTAAACAAAACTGGTCCATTGGTCCATGACGGTTGTAGAACCATCATGGACCAATGGGCAGAGTGTGAGTGTGTGTGTGGTGTGTGTGTACACATCAGGGAAACCCAGTTCCACTGATCTGGTTGGGCTGTGAAATGTCTGACTTTCAGTGTGAGGAGTGATGACTGATTATGGGATGGATGTCACACTGATTTCTTTTTTAATTTTACTTTATTTCCTACTGTGATAATGTGTTATTTTGAGAAAGACAGACATTTATCTCCTGAATCTTATTACAATCAAAAATATAACACAGACCTCCACTAAAGCATACAAATATACATTTTAACATTACTGTATATATATCATCTATTTTCAATTATAGCAAATATAATAATATAAACTTAAAATGTTTTTAAGCGACTCACCCATTGTAGACAGCCTTAAAAGGGAAATTGTTAGTACATCAATATACATCAAGCTTATCAACCATTCATTCATTCATTCATAAAGAGAGAAAGGAAGAAAGAGCTGGATGAAGGCATGTCACATGGCATGGTGGCCATGGAGAATAAAACCATTTGACCTTACTGTTTGAAGATGGTCATGACGATCAACCTGAGAGAAATAAACAGAACAAGTAAGTCTGAAAACTCCATTATATCTACACCAAGTGTGAAAACAAAACACTGAGCTGAAACTACTTTACTGCCCAACTTTTTTGTTTTACAAAATGTGCAGCATCTCTTACAAACCTACAATCCATATTAAAATATTGGTTTGTTTTTAGAAAGGCACACTTCATTCTGGCATCATTGTCATCATTAAGACTATTTCACATTTCAGAGAGATTGGCACATTCAAAATGTGTACTGTCATTAAATCTATAGTTAATATATAGAAGTCATTTGCATATTTCACGTCGTTACTAAGTTAGTTTTTTTTTTTTTTTACTAAATTAATGATCAGATTTCAAAACAAATTAAAACACAGACAAACAAAACTGTTCAGTAAAACATGCCGTGGGTTTCCTGGACAGTGTCTCACCTGTTCACACCGAGGACCAGGTCTTTGTCCAGCTGGGCGAGTTGGACCTGGTCTCTGAGCAGGAAGCGAATGTTCCTGTCAATCTAACAAATAAAAGCCCGGACATTACTTTATAAACTACACACCATCATTACAACGCTTTTACTTTGTTCAGCTGTGACATAACGGTACCGGAGACACTCACCTGTCCGGATGAGCCTGGAATCTGTACCAGGTCGCGACCCGCCATCTTCGGCCTTCTGCCCGCGTGTCAAACCGCGCACGCGACCAACGCCACACATTATTAACGAGAAAACATCTCGGCGTGTGACGTCACGCGGGGAACGATGCGCGGTGGTTTTAAAAAAACACGTTTCCCCCTGCAGACTCTGTGGTATAGAGTCGCACGCGACCCTGAAGCTGCGCCACTTGACTCTGAACGCTGCGGTTTGCTGTTGCGGTTTGTTTCGGCGCGTGCGGCTGCTGGATGCTCAGACGCCACCGAGCGCCCATGAAGAAGACTGAGGCGGAAGTGGAAGCAGTGGATATAGACGCCGTCATCAGCTGATTGGAAACACCTGGTCAGGTGTTTGTGCTGCTGTTCAATCAATCAGTGATCTCTCTCTCTCACACACACACACGCACACTCACGCACGCACACACAGACGCACTGCTCCCTGTCTGTTTGTCATTTAACGCCTGTATGTTCACCGCACATGTGTTTCCTGTCACTGATATATTTCATAAACAGTCTGCATCTTTATAAATCTCAGCTTGTTGTCACCTGCAGCAGAACAAGGCAGAACATCTTTAATGACTGATCATGTTCATATTTGGATGATTTTTTAAAATGTTGGATCCAGAGAGAACAAAAAAAAACAATCGAAACAGATGGTGAAGCTTTAAAATATCTCTTCTGATTGGATCTGGTTTGATCAGCACATTAATGTGATCGTCTAATTGATTCCATGTGCATTGTTTGATGAATGATGATCAGGAAGTAGCTGAACAACCTCTGTGTTGAACTGGAACAGGTGAAAACAATTAGTTCAGTCAAGCCTGAGAAAAGCACCTGCACGAGAAGATGAGCTGTGATCATCATGACAGCATGGAAAAAGTGTTTCACTCACTGATAAAATATAAACTGTGTATAAGTTGTGTGTATATATGTGTGAGTGAGTGCAACTGAACAAAACCGGAGATACAACATTAAATTAAATACACTTTGTAATAAAACACTTTAATAATAAACATGTTGATTGACATTCAAACCCAAATTCAAATATAAAATATAAACATATAATGTATGTACATATACAGTATACAGTATGTACATGTATATATGAACATATACATGTATATATGTATATAATCCCCCACTTCACACAATAAATAAATGAGTCTTATTTAACTGAGAATGATTTGATGCCCTGAGTTTCCCATAGCACTCAGAGGTCAATGTCTAGTTCTGCTCTAGTGCCTGGTACGTTTCAGTACATTTCAGTAAACATATACAGTATGTGTACAGGATTGACGTTGATAGTGATGGTTACAACTTGCTAAATAAGCAGACAAGTTTTCCAGCCCTGTGGATGTAGAGGAGGGGCTGGATGAACCCAACTGCCAAGGCCAAGCTTATGCAAATGGTAAAGGCCATGGTAAATTCCACAGAGTTAAGGCAACACTGCAGTGGAATAGCAGCCACATACAAATATAAATTAATGGCCATAGCAATTGTAATTAGCAGAATGATTTTAAATGCCCTCTGCTTTGCTGTGTTGGTCTTCTTCCTCTCTGTGTGTTGTTCTCCTGGTCCTGGGCGTCTTAGAGCCATGAGAACTGAGACGCAACAAGAAAGCATCACAAAGAAGAAGAGCAGGTTCTGAATGAAAACCCCATAGAGGAACAAGGTGTTTGAAAGTGTGGATACAGAATAGATACAGGAAATCAAAGAAATCAGCCAAGCAACACAAGCACAGGCCACTCTGTATCTCAGGGGCCTATATCGGAGAAAAAACACAGGGTGGACAACACCAACATAGTACTCGACACAGATGCAGCACTGGAAGAGAGGACGGGCTGTGAAGAGAAGGCCAAGTGAAAAAACGAAGACCTTAAATGTGAAGAGAGATTTCAGCGCAATGAAAACCAAGTAAAACACACTGAACAAACAGAAGACGGTCTCTGAAGTTGCCAGGTTGAGGGACAATATGTCTGAAGTCGCAGTCACTTTGGCTCCTGCCAGTATCAGCCACAGGACATAGCCATTCAGAGGAAGACCCACAATGATGTTGATGGAAACTGAAGCTGCACTTATAGCCACATAATGCGACTGAAGAATGGAGAGGGGGCTCGATGACCCATTGATGGTGGTGTTCATTTTGTGTCTGGAAAAGAAAACAAACAAACAAAACAAACCATGTCAGAGGTAATAACTGAATTACCTCTGATATATATATATGCAGTATATATAAAAAAAACATACCAAACGTTAAATTGTTCAGCCTTCTTGATTCAAACCTGGTGTGATGTTGTTGAGCTGTGTCTGGAGTTCTGGACAAAAGCAGCAGTGAAGTGATGACTTGAACTGCCATGCAAATAGCTTTGTATGCTTTTATGTCCTGGTTTACTGTTGACACAATGAAACACAATCCAAAAACAACAACTGCTGCACGCAGAATATTGCTGACAATTCACAAAGTATGTTTGTGAATTGTATTTTGCGTATGTATGTACGTATGTATGTACGTATGTATGTACGTATGTATGTATTGTATGTACGTATGTATGTATGTATGTGTGTATGTATGTATGTATGTACGTATGTATGTATTGTATGTACGTATGTATGTATGTATGTGTGTATGTATGTATGTATGTGTGTGAAAAGGAAAGAGAGAGAGAGTCTTCAAGTATTTAAGTCTAATGGTTTTTCATGTGTGACCAATAGAGCTCTCGCACACACACACCGAAGGTAATGCAGTCTGTATATATGTGTGTGTGTGTGTGTGTGTGTGTGTGTGTGTGTGTGCGCGCGTGTTACCCTCGTTGTCGAGGGTGTACAATTAGCTATTATTGCATTGTGTGTACTGGCTGGTCTGTGTGTGTATTAAGGGGAAAACATGGAAAGTAGTGACTATTAAGAAAAAAACAGTGCTGAAAAACACACCAGCTGGATTTTCCTGTTATGACAAATGTCAAACCAGGGAAGTTGAGTAAATGCTCAGTTTATTGGTTTGTGTGGTGATCTATTAAAATAAAGCACTTATTGTTTAACACACAGTATTGTTGATTTATACATTATGGATAATACATTGCTGTGTATATAAAACATTTTTATATGACTATCTACATCTCATTTCAGACATTCAGGCATTATGATTGTGTAAAATATGAACATGCTAAGTGACGGGACAACAACATAAAAATTTTTTGCAGACAGTAACTTTAGACTGCTCCACATGATAGATATTTTGTACACAGAGCCGGCCTGTGTCAATAGGCCACAACCACTACCACACAACATGTTAATTTCCCCGTTGTGGGATAAATAAAGTATAATCTAATCTAATCTAATCTAGAGGGGGCCACAGGATCAGCGTAATTTTGCCTAGGTCCACCAGAGTCTGAGGGTCGGCCCTGTTTGTACTTACCTCAGATTCTGGAATCTCAGTAAGACGTGTGACTCGGCCTCAGTGGGCAGAGGGTAACTGAGGAGCCCACACCAAACCCAGCGTACAAAGGCTCACTGAAGTGAGCTTTGAAACGGTGGATAAGCTCCATTGTCTCTGATACTGAGTAAAAGGTCAAGGTGTTGCCTGCATAGTCCAGGTAGACGCCGATCCGTGTAGCCTGGCGAGCGGCAGGAAGGTCTCGGTCGACTTTGTTGTGCCAGGCAGAGTAGCCCGAGTCTGAGCACAGGAGACTCCAAGACTTTTCATTGTAGCCCAGCAGACTGTGTGAATTCTTCCCTTTGCGGCTGATGCTCTTGTAGGCCACCCCGATGGAAAATTCCCCACTCCACTCTGCCTCCCAGTAAAACCTGAAACCTGTCAGAGGCTCTTTGCAGAGCACCTGGGAGAAGCCCTCAAAGCGATCCGGGTGATCCGGATAGAACTGGACTGTCTTCTTCCGCGTGACCCTCTGGTTCCCATCGGACAGAACCAGCTCCTTATAGACTGTGTTTGGATCTAAGGACATCTTACAGAAATCTGAGCATAAACAGCCACAGTACACATCTGTTAATTATTTTCAATGAAGCTGTCATTTGCTCACTATTTCTTCTTTTCCATAAATATTTAAAAACGCAGAGTCGTAATGTGACAGAAGAACAAATGTCATGGTCATACACCACTAAACGGACGGAACCATGATCAAACGTTTACTCACATTTCAAAAAGTCTGTTCTTGTCTTTGGTTCCTGAAAATCAACCCTGGAAGGAACTGATCGGATTTGAAAACACAGACGTTATTTACATATACATAAACACATGAGAAAAAAAGAACTTACTCGTTCCTTATGCGAAATTAAAATAAATCTCATTTTATTTTATTCACATTTCAGTTCAGAGACTCTTACCCTTCAGCCGTTTGTCTCCATTTCTTGGCAAAAGTATGTAGACGGGGGTTTCACTAACTGTTGAGATGATGCAGTGTTATGTTGGTCTCTTATTGGCCCATATTTGTTTTTTTGCATTCATTTTTGTGAACAAGTGTTTAAAACAAACCTGTCTTGGAGATTTTGCTCAGTTCCTTCTTACAGATCTCGTCCAGATGTTCCTTCATCTCTGTGGCTGTCTTGCTCATCTCTCCAAAGGAGAACTGGGGGTTGATGAGCACTTTGGGCACCATGGCCTCAGGAGGAACACACAGGGTCGGAAAATTCTGCTTAACGACAAAACACCAGGTCCATGACTGAGTATTCATCCTGAAACTGCTTCAACAAGCAATAATAAACCTGTTTGACCGTGGTTTTGGTGTAATAGTGACAATGATCATGACCATTTTTTAAAATCCGTGTCTTCCAGCACCTGCAGAAAGTGAATGTTGTCCTCTGTTTCCAGGATCTGCCGCAGCTCTGCGTCTCTGCGCTGCAGCTCCAGTATCTCCTGCTCCAGACGGTCCACGTAGCCGTCAGCCTGTGACATGGCTGACTGCATGTTGGCCATGATCATCTGATGGATCTCGGCCTTCCACCGCTCCACCGCCTGGAGCATCTCATGGAAGGTCTTGTCACTCTCGGCCTGGGCTCGCTGGGCACCACTCTGACACACAGTCAGTTTGGAAAGTAGTGAGTTTGAGTGCCAACACTGAATCGTGCAAAATTGGAATGTAAAACGTGCAAAAACACAGTGATTGTGCGCAGGCGGGCAATGTCTGATCTTACTTTGAGAACATCCACATTATGCTTGAGCTCCTGAAGCTCCTTCATCCTCTCCTGGATGATGTGCTGGACTTCAGTCTGAGTGACCACAAGGACTTTCTGATGGAACACAGAGGTACGAGCTTCATGAATCAACCTCACCATCGAAATGGATATTTGTGACAGTGAATTAAAAACTGGTGGAAGCTTCCACTGTGTTTGAACGTGTGTTTTACTGGAACCTCACCTGCTTCTCGACGCGCTCCTCCTCTGCAGATGTGATGTTGTGGCTGCGGTGCTCTCTGACAGTGCACAGCACACAGATGCACATCTGGTCGGAGCGGCAGAACAGCTCCAGGCCCTTCTCGTGCTGGGGACAGATCTTCCTGTCCAGGTGGCCCGTCTCATCCACCAACTTGTGCCTCTTGAAGGTGGCCGACTCGTAGTGGGGCTTGACGTGCGTCTCGCAGTAGTAAGCCAGGCACATGAGGCAGGACTTGACGGCCTTGCTGCGGCGGCCCACGCAGAAGTCGCAGTAGGACTCGCGGTGCATGTGGGGGAAGGGGGTGAGCTCCGGCAGCTGCCGCCGGGGCTCCTGGCCCACGTCGTGGTTCACGTCAGGCACGTTGCGCCGCAGCACCGGCCGCGGCGTGAACGTGGCGCGGCACTGTGGACAGCTGTACACACCCGTGTGGTCAAACTGGTCCCAGTAGATCTTGATGCACTCCAGGCAGCAAGTGTCCCCACAGGGGATAGTGACCGGGTCCCTCAGTGCGTCCCCGCACAGAGGACAGAAGGCCTCAGGTGGTAAAGGAAACCCAGGCTCAGACATGGTGATGTTGGTTGGAGGAGATGCTCTGAATCGGAAGAGTTTCTAACTGATCTGTTGCATATAACTGATTCCACAGGGAGTCCAGTGCTGCCAGTCCTCCCCCACCCCCCGTCACACCAGAGACAACGCAGGTTTCTGTTGATGGTTCCAGGCTTTGTTTCTACTATAAGCAGAGAGAAAGACGATTCCAGCCTCTGAGGGACAGAACTGAGTCTGCATCAAGGACTCAATCTGCTTACGCAGCAGATTCATTAGGGTTGGGCTCATCTCACACGTCAGGGTCCAGTTGGACAATAAATAAACGAGTCTCATTTAACTGAGAATGACTTGATCCCCTGACGCTGCTCACGTCTGTGTCCCCACAATGACACGACATGTACTGTGCAGGCTGTTTCCAGTAGCACTCAGAGGTCAATGTCCAGGTCAATGTCTTTTGAAAATCATCAGTCATTATCTGTTAGGTACTGACAGTACTGGTCCGTATTTCCAAAGGGGAACGAACACACAGTCCTGTTGTTTTCCATACAGCTGAGCAGTCGGTTTCATGATGGTGCATGACGGCAAAACAACCTGTGTTTGTCCTGTGAACAAAACACAAAGCATCAGTAACAGCATGTTGGTTCCCACAGGAGGACATTTGATACCTCTATCTATCTATCTATCTATCTATCTATCTATCTATCTATCTATCTATCTATCTATCTATCTATCTATCTATCTATCTATCTATCTATCTATCT